>CM032229.1:92272500-92872500 GCA_019009955.1 Riptortus pedestris | reverse complement strand
AGGAAGATGTTTTAAAATGTCTCCCTATCTAACACCCTCTTTCTCCGACACTATTTCGGCCGTTAACGAACGTAATCTTTAGTTTTACATGAAATGCTTATATATGGAGTTTGGCAACGATCAAACAAAGACTACAACTGCTAGGTAATAGACAAATAAATACATATAACATTATAAGTGTGTATATATATATATATATATATATATATATATATATATATATAACTCTGATCTGACCTCCTTTTTAGTCCCAGGAGGTATCGGTGGACATTTGAAGAAAATGATCGAAAATCAAAATGTAGTGCAACAGGTAGCGGAGAACAAAAAAAGGAAAGTATATACTAGAGTTCAAAAAGGTAAGTTTTTTTTTTAAATTTAAGCTCTAAATGGGAGTTATCTTACTGCAAAGTCTCGGACATAAGTTCCTATAGAAATGACAATAGACATCAAAATGAAACCGGAATAAATAAAAAAACTCAATTGTCTTAAGGGCAATAGAATACTATGTAACAGCATAATTCTTTAACAACATCCAAACAATGCATAAAACGTATAAAGTGAAATCTCACAGTGTAAGACTAAATACATAATTATATTAAAACAATAATATTCGATAAAACGGAAACCATAAGAATACGTCTCAAATGTGTACTTCAAATATAAAACTGATAAGACTAGTTCTGGCATGATAAGCACAACCCTCGTATTTAAAAGCTTCATGTTCATGTATTTAAAATCTACACACCTCAGAGAATATTTAGAATACCATGCGTTTGCCGTATATTATGGCGAATGTACCTATCTCTCTCTCTCTCGCTCTCTCTCTCTCTCTCTCTCTCTCTCTCTCTATATATATATATATATATATATATATATATATATATATATATATATATATATAGGGGGAATTCATTTGAGGCTGAATGATGATGGCATTTTTTTTGGTAGGCCTTTAGTTTGCTCAGTATTTTGTCATTTCCCCGTCCTAGTGTTTAGGGTCTATACCCGCCGTTGCAGTGAGCTGAATGATGATAGTATTTTTTTTTTTTTGGGCAAGGCTTCAATGCTTACAACTACACTTCTCGTCTGGGCGCATTGTTTCCCCGTGAGGGACGGGCATGCGACTTATAAATGAGAAATTTTACTGTTGAAGAATAAATAAAAATGTGTTCCTAATCTATCCCTTTCTACTTTTTAAGTCTCCTTTTTGAATACTTCAAAGCATAATCATGGATTGCATTTATTACTATTTAATATATAATAAAACTTATTTCCTGTCAAAAACCAATCCGAGCACATATAGTTAGCATAGTTTTGTAGATTAGATTATATTCGTAATAGCGTAACAGCAGAGCTCAGTGGAAATCACTTCCAGGAATGGGAGCATTTCACTGGAAATAAGATAACTCAATTAACTGTTTAGGCTCCTGTCATATTCCGGTCCAGCATGAGGGCTAAACACCATGTTTTTCTTAAATTATTGATTCAGAGTATTATTTTAATAATTTATCTACCTGACAGAATTAAATAATAGTATTAGCCTAAAAATAATTGTATTTATATATTTATAAGAGATAAGTGAGGGGGAGATTGTAGCCCTCCCAGCAAAATAAGTAATACTTTAAATCATATTAAGTTTAACCCGATATTGTCTTTTTTCATAATGGCATTACCTTTAACGTCTAATTGTTATAATGGTACATATTTGTTTCAATAACTTCAAAATATCGGAAAGATATATATTAGCCGAACCAAAGAGTTTGCTTCCCTACAACTTCCGCTATTGCTCCTTGTGCCAATTCAGCATGACTTTGTTTAAATAATAGATTAGACAAATTAAATAGAGGAAATGCTCTTATAGTTTACATTTCTATTGGAAATAAATAACAATGTTATTTTCTAGGAAAAATAAATAAATGAGAAGGAGTCGACGGAGATATATAACCTCACTAATCCGAATCATATTTAGAGTTATCATATGTGACTTTAACACAAAATCATTTTTCATAATATGCATTCATTAAAAACGCTTAAATAAACACTAATAAATTGAATGACTCCGGCTATAGTTTCAGCGTTTACATCATTTTACAAAAAAAGTGAATACAACAAATGTTACTCAAAATAAACAACTTTTGTTATGTGGATATTTATCGAAAAATCAATGCGGAACGAAATAGCGCTATTTTTCATTTCAGGCCTCCCCTACAACCACCCCCCACTCCTGTTTGAACCTAAAAATTTTAATATAGCTTATAATCTTGGATGAATTAATGATAATTCACATACCGAGTATGTGAATTATCATTCGGTTCAATTGTTAGTGCCCAACAAAATTGTTGGCTCTCGCTGTAGTTTTAAGTGTATATCTCGTTTATAATTCGGTATACGAAAAAAGTGTATATAACACAAGTTACTCTAAGTAACAAAATAAACAACTTTCGTTATGTTCATGTTTGCCAAAAAACCATTAGGAAACGAAATATCGCTATTTTTAATTTCTGGCTTCCCTTATAACCCCCACTCCTGCCCGTCCCTAGAAATGTTGGAATGGCTTGTTGTAATGAAAGCGTTAGTGCTAATACGTATACCGAATTTCATTTATTTCGGTTGGGTCTTTTATCCCAAATAAAATTGTTCACTTCCGCTATAGGTTTTAGCGTATATCTCGTTTATAATTCGGTATACGAAAAAAGTGTATATAACAAAAGTTACTCTAAATAATAAAATAAATAACTTTTGTTTTGTACATATTTGCCGAAAAACCAATAGGAAACGGAATATCGCTATTTTTAATTTCAGCCCTCCCTTATAACCCCCACTCCTGTTCGTCTCGGAGAATATTAGTATACCCTAAAGTCTAAGTTCGGCTAGTAGTAATATACATACCAAGCTTCATAAAATTCGGTTCAGCCGTTTATGCGTGAAAAGGTAACAAACAAACAAACATACACGAAAGAAACAAAATGCAGTTATGGTGTCTATGACATGTGAATGGAAAAGTTATCATGAAATTTCGAGAAAAAAATCAATGTACAGACAGAGGTTACAATTTTATATATATACGGTCAGCCTCCTAATCTCCCAATTTCTTGGTAATGAGGTTTTGTTTTTTAATTTTGTTTAAATTTTAAATGAAAATTTGGAATAAATTGAATGCGTGCAGATTAGGGGGGGGGTATCTCAGGTGAGAGTGCAGCTTAACTTTTTCATCTTTATTTTTTATATAAATGGTGATTTACGATTCTTATCGATGATTTTAGTATAAGTGTGGATAACTCCTTCAAATCATCTTTTGTCGGCCCATGCTCTATTAATGTCTTCACCGTTTTTTGATTGAGGACTCCTCTTGAGCCGAACAGTAGTCCCATAACCGTCCAGTCTTGTGTTTGGTATTTTTTTGAGAAATAGGGGCAGCACGGTTCATATATTGATTTTTTCTCTTGGTCCACCTCGTCTGCTCCCAGGATCCAGGATGAGGCCTTTTTTTTCATTTTTCATTATGGCTACTATGTTCGCTCTTCTTGGAAACGTAACTCCCAGATATTTTATTTTGTCATTTTGCCCGATACTGAAAATTTTTTGCCCGTCCATGGTTGTAATTTCTTGCTTTACCAATTTTCCTTTTTCAATTATTATTGCTGTGCTCTATTTTGCATTTACCTCTAGGCCAATTTTACAGTCAATTGCCTGTTCGATCAAGTGTTCGGCTGAAGCTTTATCTTTTGCGATAAGAGCTACATCATCGGCAAATCCGCAGCATGAGAGATTTGGTAAATTTTCAATCACTTGGTATCCGTAGGCATTGCAGACATCTTTTTCACTGAGCTCTTGAAATACGAAATCTATCGCCATGTTGAAGAGAAAGGGCGATAGTGGATCCCCCTGGCCCACACCTGTCATCATAGGGATTGGTTCAGTTTTCTTGTTTTTGGGCAGCGAACAAGTTATTCGATTTCATTCTAATAGGCTCGTTACAAGTTTTTTTCATTTTAATTGGAATTGGGTAAGTTGATAGAGTTCTTTTTATATGTGCGTGTCCTACATTATCAAATCCTTTAGATACTTCCAGAAAAACAATGAAACAGTCTTTTTTGCCTTGCTTGGCATTTTGGATACATGCGTTAATTATTGAGGAATTGACAAATGTTCCAGGGCATGCAACGAATCCTCTCTGATGAGTAGAGAGTTCGACGTGCGGTTTCAATTTCCTATCTATTGCTCTGACAATTACTCTTCTGAGTATGGAGTAAATTGTGATAGGATATTTGGAAACATCGTGTTTATCGCCAGACTTGAATATAAGTATGGTTCTTCCTAATTTAAATGAGTCCGGGACAAAGCTCCATTTTAGCATGTAGTTTGTTATGTGTGCCATAACCTTGTAACATTTCAGATCTCGGATTGTTCGTAAAAAAGATACCGTCTGGTCCAGGAGCCGAATCTAGTGAAATACCTTTTGTTGCAGCCTCTAGGTCATTCTCATTAAAATCGATGTCTTCTGTTATGTCAAGACATTCTTTATAGTCGTCTAACTGACAGTTATTTTCCGATCCGAAGATATGTTCGAAATGTTTTTTTATGTCTAAACTGTCTAGGTTAAAAGTTGTCGATTCTTCTGGATTTTCAAAAATCTTTTGAACGACTTTCTTTCTCCTGTAATAATAGTAATGTTGGGCTAATTCGAAATTGTACCTGTTCCTACGGCTTTCTGGCTCCATTTTGCGTTTCTTTATTGGGTCACGTTCTTTGCGGTAGGTATATCCATCTAAATTGTTCTTTCGCCTTTTCCTGGCTTCATAATATTTTGTGGCCGGATGAACATGTGCTTTACCACTCATTTGTTCACCATGCAGAAAGTTCGTGAAGTCATTTATAGCATCATTAAACCCAGAGTCGTTTCTGTCATTTTTCTGTCATTTTTTAATAAATTAATAAAGTTGTATTCCCAATTTTGGAGACAATTTTGCAGGTTAATACCATCTGTTTCATCATCGGAAAAATTAGCATTATCATTTTCAGGTGACGGATTAATTTGGCTGATTGGCATCTGGATGAGCCTTACTCACGTGAATTTGGACATTTTTGCACTCCTTCCCACAGATTCCACATTTTATAACATTTTTGTCTTCATTTCCTTTATGACTTCTCGACAAGTGGCGGTTAATTCCCCGTTTTGTTAAAACTTTTTGGCATAGGTGTCACTCGACGAGATCGCTAGCCGTATTATTTGAATTGCTCAGATGTTGTATATCTACTGAATTATTCATTGAAATTTCACTTACTTTAAGACATCATTACATAGTTGTCTTTAATAAAAAAGATCAAACATTGGTGAAGGGACATCACTTCTCTTAGTTCATGTGAAATATTTCCTTTTTCTTCCCTTCTAATGAGTGTTTTCTTTAAAATTTTTTTGAGCTTTCAATGCTTTTCGTACCAGCTGTTATTGTATAATATTATATTATATAATATATATATAGTTATATATGCCACACATATTAAGCAAAGATGTTGTATTTCCATGGTTTAGCCCTCTCTCTACTTCCCCAGAATCTATCCAGCGCTTGAATGTCGAATACAATTAAGAGAAAGAAGTGCATAATTACAAGTCTTGGTGGAATTTTGTTATTCTCTCAAGAAAAGGTAGCCGTTGGAAGTTGCTATCTTAAAGAGAATTCAGCGCCTAGCCTCTCTTCTTCCCGAGGGAGTTGCACAACTCTCAAGATTATTCCCTCTCTTTCCCCTTCATCCAGGTGGGATGGGTCCGCCTCTCTTCATTTACATACTGTATTTTCCAAGTTAAGCAGGCTTGAGGGAAACATTCAGGCGTGCTCAACTAAATCAATGCACTTTAAATATCAACTCAACATTCAATTAGTCCTCTAGAAATATTGACTTTAAATTTAATTTTCTTCGCTGGGGGGAATACAATTTAGATGTATAAGAATATGAGTTTTTTCTTTTAGGTTTCAAGAACTTATTAATCATTTTATAAATAACTGGCCTAAGTTTTTTGGTTCTAAAGAAGCCTCATGCACACTGTAAGGCGATATAATGCAGAATTATATTGCAAAATTAATTTTCTATAAATGTTACATATATGTTTTCCCTTTACGAGTGACCCTTTAAAAACCAACTACAAATACATATAAAGAAAAACGGAAGATTGTCACAAATATTCTCCAGTTTCTAAATAGAGAAACTATACATGATTTGCAAGTATTTCAAATTAAAATCAATATTTATACCTCTCTCTCTCTCAACCTAATAAAAGTAAATTACCACAATTTTAGAATTTAATAGTATTAAGATAAAAAAAAAAAAAAAAAAAAAAAAGTGTAATGTAATAATGACTCTTGATCAATTTATATCTCATCCCAATTTTGCAAGAAGAACAATATTATTATTTTTTCCAATTATTTATAAAATATCATACTACAAGTTCCTCAAGATGGCCTCAAGTATTCAGACTGGTGAATAAATGTGTATGTAATTAAAAAAGAAAAAAAGAAAAAGGAATTTCAGTCCCCTCGCTACTCTAGTGGGTAACGCGCCGGAAGAGTTTAGAGAAGCCAAACTATAAAACATCAAAATGTAATAAAACAGAAATAATATTATTTAGCTAAGGACGTTGCAACACACACAGACACATGCACATAGAAAATGAGAAAGAAGAAGAAATAAAACGCTAAGAGAATAAAGTGCGATTTGAGTTTCGATACGGAAGAGGAACAAGGAAAGCCATTTTACCGTTAAGAGGCGGAGAGAAGGGAGAAACGAATCAAAAATCGGTCGGAAATTTGTAGATTTAGAAAATGCTTTTGATACCGTTAACCGAAAATTGATGTTTGACTGAATCTAAAAAGTAGGAATAGGTGGAAAAGGCGAAGGGTTTATTTGGCAAGGATAGAGTGCGAAGGGGAAATGATAACGACTGAATGACAAGGATGTCAGTTGCCACCTTATATGTTCAATATGTTCATTGAAGTGGCAATAATGGACATGAAAGAGGGAACCGAAGATATTAGCAGTAAAACCGTTCATTGCATCATATTTGCAGATGGCATTGCTCTGATGGCAAAGTCCGATGTAGAAGAAGATAGGAAATTTATTTGGACCAATACATAAGTATTATGCACAAAGTGTTATAATAAGATTTGTTACAAAATTAAGAGATTTTGGTACAACCTCGGACGTAGTCGTCCTTTAGTCATTGCACCTAAATTATAATGAGTGGCTCCACTTGATATCGGAAGGCTGCCATGATATTTCATTACAAGTTGTTGAAGATGTACTGAAATAGGAGCAACTTCCGATTCCCTGTGGATTTGGCTGTTCCTAACAAACCAGGGAGCATTTGCCGCTTTCCGAAGTACTTCGCTCTTGAAGGACTGTAGTTTTTTTTGTATGTGTTGCTGATGCCCAGCCAGACTGGGCATGCGTATTAATATTGGGAGTATGAGTGTTTTGTAAAGTAGTGTTGGGCAGGTCAGTTTCAGTGGTGTATTTTTGTTCATTAAAGGGTATATTTGTGCAAGTCGTGTGTGTGCTTGTTGCAATTTAATGTGGATATGATGCCGCCATGTAAGTCGTGTGTCTAAATGTACTCCGAGATAGCCCGATGTAGAAACATAATGTAATAATTTTAGTAGTACAGAAACATAAAAACATAATTGAAACAGTGAATAATATTGTAACTTATGAAGAAGCATCATCACAGAAGACAATTATAGTAAACCAGAAGTTTGCAGAAGGATAGCTATTGGCGAAACAAGAGGAATACTCTAGTAAAAGTTATATAAGTAAGAATTCCATAATATTTTATTCCCAAGTTAATGGTTAGCATTATTACTTTTAAATAAATAAATAAATTATATATAAAACATTATTAAATTTAAATAAATTTCGTAAGAACTTTATTTGGGAAATCACTGCTAATAGTGGAATTGCATTCATTTTAGCAGATTTCCCTTAAGATCGTATCGGCTATTGTCGTAAGTTTCCGGATTAGTTCGGCCTCGTGTTCCGTTCTTGTCGTGTACGCTTTTACTTTGTGAGATATATGCAAATACGTTCTGTTCATCCGCCCTCCCCCCTTCTTTAGTTCTAGAAAATAAATAAATAAATTACTGTAATAGATACAGTAAATAGTTTGCAATTAAGTTAATGTGTTATATTCAGATATATATCAGGCATATTCTTCACCGGAAAGAAAAGGATTTACTATCTATCTGTTCAGCTCTGAGTGGCTGGTATTTGTTTACAATTCAGGAGCCGTTTCCATTAGGAGCTAATTAAAACTAACTGAAAGATTTCTCATTACCATTTGTATTTACTCAAGGTGGTGTTGTGTTAGCTGTATGCAGATTTCTATATTGTAAAACTTCAAGTGGGAAATCTGCTTAGTTTACGCAGCCTCTGCGTGATGTACTTTTCTAAATAAGTGTTCTAAATACAGAAACATTATACTCCAAAAGTGTTAAAATATGTTACAATTATGTAATAATGGAGTTTTCATACAGTAACAAAGGAACTGAAATAAATGTAAATACCTATTCAGGGGCAAAGAAAACATATTCCCACAAAAGGAGAGTTTTCCCTAACTGTTCTTCACAGAGCCCGGTTTTCTTTCTTCTGCCACCCACCATTACAATTTACTCATGTTCATTGCAAATAATGTAACATAACGCAATAAATAACACAAAAGTACGTTAAAAGCGATGGTTTTAAACTAATAATATTATGGTATGTTAATATGTTTGCTTGACGTAAATTTAAATATATTTAATAATAAGAGTTAAGGCAGCTAGTTGCTAGTTAGAAACATCAAAGGAGGGAGGGGAGTATTGTCCGAGGAGTATATAAGGCTAAGGCTTCCAATTACAGTTATTTTCCTCAACTGCTTCGTATTCCATAGTCACAATTTTCGAAAAATTGCTTCAAATGTCCATCGATTCTACCCAGATGACGAAAATGGAGTTCGTTCAAAATTGTGTGTGTGTGTGTGTGTGTGTGTGTGTGTGTGTGTGTGTGTGTGTGTGTGTGTGTGTGTGTGCGTGCGTGTGTGTGTGCAAAACGCGCTAGCAGTCGTAATTTTTGTTTAATCGTTACCAAACTCGATATTTAACGTAAAAACTTTTAATTTTTTATGTAAAAAGGAAAATCAAGTTCGTTAATGGCTGAAATAGGATAAGAAGAGGGGGAGGGGGGATTTTCAAAAATTCGAAATATCTCTGTTACTATACATCGAATCGAAAAATAGTATAGAACTAATCATATTTTATAAATGTTGTTATTATCGATTATTAGCTTAGATATTTGCATTTTTTAGTTTTTGGCCAGGAATAAACCCCCACTCCTACTAATGTCATATTAGCAATAAGCTATTATATAATGAACCATTTTATTTGAAGCCTAAATAACAAGCATTGTTTTCATTGAACTTTTACATTTTGAGATAAATTGCAAATACCTGGCGCACCTGGGAAAACTGCGTGACGGACTTTTATATTTATTATGTCTATTGTCTATAGTTGTGAGCTATAGGTGTCAATGAAATGGAGCTCTTTTATACGAAATGATTATTAGGAGAGCACTTTCGTTCCATTTAAAGGTTCAGCCCAGAAACATTATTCAATCCAGAAATGCATCCTGAGTGAACTCAAGATGAAATTCGAACGTTTCTGTTCCCAGTGCCATATCGCCCTTATGTATACTACACCAATAACATAAACTCACCAGTCAAATACAGTACAATGAGAAATGTTTAAAAAAAAAAAATATATTCCAAATGTAGATGTGCACAATAAATGTATACATTCGGCTATAAATACTAAGAAACATGACTTTTGGAATATGAATTATGTAAAGCATAAGAAAAATGTGATAAACAGGCCCACCTTCCTCCCTTTTGGTCATTGGACTAAAAAAAATATCTGGGTAAAAAATCGCATGGAGGAAGGCAAGCCTGCGAATCCTAAACCGATGATTTGTTGGAGCTGGCACAGCGGATGTTATCGATTTACAGCCATCACAATGTTCCCCTGCCTATTTCATTATAATTTCCAATTTTCTGGAAGCTATCTTTTTATTTTAGATTGAAGCAATGTTTTTCCCAGTTCGGATTTTTCCATTAAATTATTCGTTAACAATATTGGTATTCTACTTTCTGTAATAACTTAAATTGACACGGAGGGGATTCCTGTTTGCCTTGCGCGTTTAGATGCTGATTAACTTAGGTTGTGTTGCAATAACTTTTCCTAGATTCTCCTTTAAGAGAAATGAGCCATTGAGTTTGTACCCATGACGCTTTTTTCGAATTATTTCTTCAAATGTCCATCGATCTTACCCAGGATATGACGAAAACAAGGTCCGTTCAAAACTATATATATATATATATATATATATATATATATATATATATATATATATAAAATTGTAACCTCTGTCTGTACATTGATTTTTTTCTCGAAAATTCAAGATAACTTTTCGTTTGTTTGTTTTTTTGTTTCTTACCTTTTCACGCATAAACGGCTGAACTGAATTTTATGAAACTCGGTATGTGTATTACTACTAGCCCAACTTAGACTTTAGGCAATATTAATATTCTCTGAGACGAAAAGGAGTGGGGGTTATAAGGGAGGCCTGAAATTAAAAATAGTGATATTTCGTTTCCTATTGGTTTTTCGGCAAATATGCACATAACAAAAGTAGTAACTTTTGTTATATATACTTTCGTCGTATTCCGAAGTACAAATGCGTTATACGCCAAAAATTATAGCGGGAGTCAACAATTTTATTTGACACGAAAGACTCAACGGAACTAAATAAAACTCGGTATATGTATTAGCACTAACACCTTCTTTATAATAAGCCATACCAACATTTCTAGGGATGGGCAGGAGTGGGGGTTGTAGAAGAGGCCTGAATTTAAAAATAGCTGTATTTCGTTTTCAATTGGGTTTTCTTCAAATATGCACATGACAAAAGTAGTTTATTTTTCTATTTAAAGTAACTTTTGTTATATTCACTTTTGTCGTTTAACAAAGTATAAACGTGATATACACTTAAACTTTAGCGGTAGCCAACAATTTCGTTGGGCACTAACGATTGAACCGAACTTAGCAAAACTCGGTATGTCAATTAGCATTAATTCTTCCATGATTATAAGCTATATTAAAAATTTTAGGTCGAAACGGGAGTGGGGATTATAAGATAGGTCAAAAAAGCAAGAAGTCTAATGCGGGAGCGGAAGATGACGGGAGCCTTACCAGTTAATTGAGTTTACTTATTTCCCGTCTGGCATTGCTGAAAGTGATTTCCAGTGAGATTCACTATTACAAATATAATCTTACGTGCAAAACTTTGCCTAAACTATTTGAACTCGGGTTGGCTTCTGAAAGAAAATGTTCATTATAGATGATATTTATGTAATAAATGCTACCTGGAAGTGTAGAAGGATAAATTAAGAACATATATTCATTTACCTTTCAAAACTAAAATTTCTATTTTATTAATCCCCAAAATTTACCCTTCAGGGTTGGCTATTTCGGAAAATCATTACGTCGTGGAGGGAAGTGTAATTGTACACATTGAAGTCTTACTATCAAAATACCATCATTAGTCAGTCAACAATAACTTCCCGGGCATCGCCGGGTACCTTAGCTAGTATATATATATATATATATATATATATATATATATATATATATGTATATATATATATATATATATATATATATAGAGAGAGAGAGAGAGAGAGAGAGAGAGAGAGAGAGAGAGAGACAGACAGACAGACAGACAGACAGACAGACAGACAGAGGGAGGGAGTGAGAAATATATGTTTATGTTAACGTTATAGCGGTCTCCGGTTTTGTTTGATCGTTACCCAACTCGATATTAACACTTTTATATAAAACCAAAGATAAAATTCGTTAATGTCTGAAATCAGACAAGAAGGGTGGGGGGAGTTTGAAAGGGGGATTCCGAAAATTGTATTAATAGAATCGAAAATTTTGTAGAGCCAATCTTATTGGAAATGTAATGTTCTGTAAATATTGTTAAATATATTTTTTCTCTTCTTGACTGTTTACCGAGACATATCTATTTTCTTTTAAGCCTTCAATGAACCCTCACTCCTACAAATGTCATATTCACAATAAGCTGTTATATCATGAACCACTTTATTTGAAGCTTAAATACCAAATATTGTTTTCATTGATCTTTTACTGTGTGAGATACATGCAGATACGTTGAGTAATGATGTCATCAGTTAGATTTTACGTTTTTAATTCGGAAATGTTTATTTGATCTAGTCCAGGGGTCTCCAACTACGGCCCGAGGGCCACATCCGGCCCGCGGATACATTTTGTCCGGCCCGCGGAGAGCTAGCATACTTAAAAACTCCTTTTAGAGAAAATATTTTTTATGGCAAATTAAATTTAGTTTACTGAAGTATTCTAATTTTATGTTGAATAATTATTAATATGACATCTACATTGATATGGTCATGGGCTAACTACTCATAACATTGTTGTAGGCTTATTGTTATTGTTTTTGTAATAAGTTGGATAAAGAAACACAGAATTGTAATGAGTAAAGACATGAATAATATGCAGAAAATTTAACTTCAGAACATAATAACTAACAAATAATTGAAATGAGTCCAACTAACATTTTATACATTTTAAATAATAACATAACTTATAATAAGCATAATAACATATGAAATACTAATGAGATTTATGGAATTGAGATTTTCCACTGACAATAGCTTGTAGTTGTGGACTAATTTTACTTGTACCAATTATTAAAAGAGATTTAAGATGCTCATCAGTTAATTTAGATCTGTAAACATTTTTTGTGTACTTCATTTTGGAGAAGGTCTTCTCACACAAATAAGTAGTACCAAAAACAGAAAACAGCCCACGAGCAAATTTACGCAAATTATCAAATTGTGTCAGTGGAAGACTTATAAAATTCCAACAAAGATGAGTTTTTATATATGTTCTTATTTATATCACTGCACTGTAGATCAATCATTTCCATTTGAAGTTCCGGTTTTTGCCCTCGGAACTTACTGGAGTAATCAGTATGGCCCTAAGGCTGGAAAGTTTGGAGACCCCTGATCTAGTCCATACTCAATATTGAACTGTTTCATGCAAGACTTAAGTTCATAGTCGTTAATAGCTGAAGTCGGGCTAATATTAAGGGGTGTGGGGTAATTTAAAAATTGAAAATATTTCCCTTATTATGATTTAAAAAACCTATCTCGATAAACAATAACATTGCCTCGTAACTCAAATATTAAGCGAGTTACTGGTACTTATTTGTTTTCAGCCTCTAGTAATCCACCCACTTCTAGTGATCGGAGTTTTGCTTAGAAATGGAAAATATATTGTGACAAAGTACAAAAGTGTGTCACGCAAACGCGAAGAAAATCTGCTTAGTTTACGAAGTTTCTGATTGACGGACTCCCCCCCCCCCCGATAAATCCCTTAAATACAAACGTCTTTGGAGCATTCTTTGGCGAAATGCTATTTTAAATTCCTTTAAACAAAAAATAACTCGCAAATTGTGTACAATGTATTCGATTTTCAATACAACTATGACTTTGACTATACTCATTACTTTCCATCTTTAATGTTCTGATTTTTTTTGGATACTATAATCTTAGTTTGGGATAATTAAAGGATGTTAAAAAAAATATGGGGGAATAAAGGAAAAGGGTAGACTCAAATGGGGAATGGACATTTTAAATTGTTTAATTAAACGACTTAGATTCTTTAGTATTCTAAGGAATTCCATGTTAAATTGCGAATATTTTGGGAAACCCCTCAATCTATCTCAGGAAGATGTTGGCAGGGATTCAAACTTCAGCTTGGATGCTAACAACGGGGACTATAGAGACGCCTGCTAGACTTAACACATATGAAAACCCTTCTAGCAAAGCAAACTTCTCACTTCACGCCTGAGAAAAGCTCAACACAGCATGTCAGAAAGGGCCTATGAAAACAGTAATTCTGATTTCTGATTGACATGAGATGCTTATGAGACAGATCCTGTAAATGAATCAGATGGGAGTAGGTGTGTGAATACAAATAATTTATATGTTGTTATTCGAATAAGAATGTGAACAATAATTACAAATAAGTCTTGAGTTCACACCTGCTCAACGGATTTCATTTATTAAGGAGCATAACTTCCTGATTCACAAGATACAGCTAAATATGGTGTTTATCAAAAAGTCCGTCACGCAAGGGGCTGCAAAAACTAAGGAGATTTCCCACGCGAATGTTTACAATAGATAAAAATACATACTGGCAACACCACTGCAAATATTAAGTGAATAAATACAAACGGTAATGAGAAATCTTTCAGTTACGTTTTAATAACTCTACAACGGAAAGCGTCTGAGTTGTAAACAAACAGGCCAGCCAACCAGAATCCTAGGCCGGAAAGAAAAACCATTGATGATATATATCTGAAAATAACATATTAATTTCATTGAAAACTATTTACTATAGCGAATGCTTTAATTTGTCATGAATCGGAATAATTTAAATCACAATTATTTAAATTTTAGTAATCCAAGAACAAAAGAAGGGGGGGGGGATCAACAGAACATATTTGCATATATATCAGAAAGTAAAAGTTCAATGAAAACAATATTCTTTATTTAACGTTGTAATGAAGTGGTTCATGATATAACAGCTTTTTATTAATATACCATGAGTAGGAGTGGGGGTTTACTGAAAACGGAAAACTATAAACTACAAATAACTTGGTTAATATTCATTATAAAGAAAATATGAATACAACAAAATTTATAGATCATTTAATTTGCAATAAGATTAGTTCTATACAATTTTTCGATCCGAAGAATACTAACGGAGATATTTCGAATATTCAAAATTCCCCCCTCTAACCCGCCCCCTCCCTCTGGTCCGATTTCAGCCATTAACGACCTTGACCTTTATTTTTCCATAAAACGATTAAGTATCTAGTTTGGTACCGACCAAACCAATATTGCGACTGTCGGAGCGTTAACAGACAAATATATTTTTATGTCTATATATATCTATATATATATATATATAAAATTGTAACCTCTGTCTGTACATTGATTTTTTTTGCGAAATTTCACGATAACTTTTCGTTTCACATGTCATAGACACCATAACTGCATTTTGTTTCTTTCGTGTCTGTTTGTTTGTTTATTTGTTTGTTTGTTACCTTTTCACGCATAAACGGCTGAACCGAATTTTATGAAACTTAGTATGTATATTACAACTAGCCCAACTTAGACTTTAGGCTATATTAATGTTCTCTAAGACGAACAGGAGTGGGGGTTATAAGGAAGGCCTAAAATTAAAAATAGCAATATTTCGTTTCCTATTGCTTTTTCAGCAAATATGCACATCACAAAAGTTGTTTATTTTGTAATTTAGAGTAACTTTTGTTATATGCACTTTTGCCGTATACGGAAGTATAAATGAGTTATACGCTAAAAACTATAGCGGGAGTCCACAATTTTATTTGGCACTAAAGACTCAACCGAATTAAACCAAACTCGGTATGTGAATTAGTACTAACACCTTCATTATAATAAGCCATACCAACATTTCTAGGGACGGGCAGGAGTGGGGGTTGTAACGGAGGCCTGAAATTAATAATAGTGATATTTCGTTTCCTATTGCATTTCCGGCAAATATGCACATAACAAAAGCTATTTATTTTGTTATTTAGGGAAACTTTTTTTTTATATACACTATCATCGTATACCGAAGTATAAAGGCGTCATACGCAAAAAATTATAGCGGGAGACAACAATTTTATTTGGCACAAAAGACTCAACCGAACTAAATGAAACACTCAGTATATTTATTAGCACTAACGCCTTCCTTATAATAAGCCATACTAACATTTCTAGAGATGGGCAGGAGTGGGGGTTATAAAGGAGGCCTGGAATTAATAACAATGATTTCCTATTGGGGTTTTGGCAAATATGCAAGTAAAAAAAGTTGTTTATTTTGTTATTTAGAGAAATTTGCTCAACACTTCTTTTCAATATGAACTACCAGGTACCTCACCTGGAAAAATTAATTCAAATGTATGTCAATATTTTCTCCTTAATAATTTAAATCTATGCATAATGCACAGGAGACGGGAAATATGACAATATGGAGGACAGTGAAGTCTTACATAATAAAGTAATTTTATTATTAACAAATGCCAACGACGGGTATTAGCCCTAAACACTGGGACGGGTAAATGTCAAAATATTGTGCAAAGTAAAGCCTTGCCATAAATATACCATCACCATCCAGCCTCAAATAAATTCCCGAGCGAAGCCAGGTATCTGAGCTAGTATATATATATATATAAAATTGTAACCACTCTCTGTACATTTCACGATAACTTTTCGTTTCACATGTCATAGACACCATAACTGCATTTTGTTTCTTTGGTGTCTGTTTGTTTGTTACCTTATCACGCATAAACGGCTGAACCGAATTTTATGAAACTTGGTATGTATATTACTACTAACCCAACTTAGACTTTAGGCTATATTAATATCCTCTGAGACGAATAGGAGTGGGGGTTATAAGGGAAGCCAGAAATTAAAAATAGCGATATTTCGTTTCCTATTGGTTTTTCGGCAAATATGAACATAACAAAAGTTGTTTATTTTGTTATTTAGAGTAACTTTTGTTATATACACTTTTTTCGTATACCGAATTATAAACGAGAGATACGCTAAAACCTATAGCGGAAGTGAACAATTTTATTTGGGACAAAAGACCCAACCGAAATAAATAAAACTCGGTATGTGTATTAGCACTAACGCTTTCATTATAACAACCCATACCAACATTTCTAGGGACGGGCAGGAGTGGGGGTTGTAAGGGATGCCTGAATTTAAAAATAGCGGTATTTCGTTTTTCGGCAAATATGAACATTATAAAAGTTGTTTATTTTGTTATTTAGAGTAACTTTTGTCATATTCATTTTTGTCTTTTAACAAAGTATAAACGAGATATACACTATAAACTAAAGCGGGAGTCAACTATTTCATTGGGCGCTAACGATTAAACCGAACTTAAAAAAAACTCGGTATGTCAATTAGCATTAATTCTTCCATGATTATAAGCTATATTAAAATTTTTAGGTTAGAACGGGAGTGGGGGTTATAAGGGAGGCCTGAAATAAAAATTCGCGATATTTCATTGTCTATTTGTTTTTCGACAAACATGCACATAACAAAAGTTGTTTACTTTGATATTTAGATTAACTTTTGTTTTATACATTTCTCCAGGAACAATGTGTGGACCAAGTAATTTGCGTAGAAATATTGATATGCTCAACAATTTATTTCTATATGAACTACCAGGTATCTCACCTGGAAAAATTAATTCAAATCTATGTTAATATTTTGTCCTTAATAACTGAAATCTATGCATAATGCACAGGAGACGGGAAATATGACAATTTGGAGGACAGTGAAGACTTACGCACAGGAGACGGGAAATATGACAATTTGGAGGACAGTGAAGACTTACAGTGAAGTAAAAAAAAAAATTAATTTTATTACTAACAAATGCCAACAATGGGTATTAACCCTAAACTCTGGGAAGGGTAAATGTCAAAATATTGTGCAAAATAAAACCTTGCCAAAAAAATACCATCACCATTCAGTCTCAAATCAATTCCCGGGCGAAGCTGGGTATCTGAGCTAGTCTATATATAATTTTGAACGGGCCTCATTTTCGTCTCTCCTGGGTACGATCGATGGACATTTGAGGAAATTTTTCAAAAATCGCGTTATGAGTACGACCTCATTAGCAGATTTTCCTTAAGGGAAATCTGCTAATAAAAATTGAAGCCCATAGATAACATCAATAAACATCAAGTAAAGAATAAACTTCCACTGATGCTATCACATCGTAAAGTCATTCCTCAAACAATAATGTTCCGATGAAACCAATACATCATATATAAGCTTTAAATCAGATGTTTCGTTGTGTATTGACTATTTCTTCATTTCAGATAAGTTGGCCGAAATCTGAAAAATACAAACGACGTATATAGAGAAGAAAGTTCAATAAAATGATTCTAAAATATTATATTTTCCACCAAATAACATTTTTCGACCTAAAAATGAATGATTTACCGAATATTTGATTTTACGTCACTTCTCAACCAATTTCAGCCATAAAGAGTTATATCTTCTCTACTTCATATATATATATATATATATATATATATATATATATGTATATATATATATATATATAAGATAATATACAGTGGCGTAACTTTATATTGCATTTTATGTTAAATATATAACATATTTAAACCTTTCCCTTAACATAAATTAGTGGAACCTAAAACACATTTCATCTCACTGTTGGATATACAAATGAATAATTACTGAGAAATATGTCAAACTTATGTATTAAACAATTTACAAACTGGTGTAAATATGTATACAATGGCAATTTAAAAGGGCATTCAGTGAAATTAAAATGTTGCTAATTATTTTAGGCATGTACTTGAATAATAATTAATAAAACACAAATTTTGCTATAGCTAAAGAAATTTCATTTTACATTTCAATGGACACATAAAATATTGAATTTTCGCATAATAAAATATCGAATGGGATCGGAAAGGACGGGAAGTATAAACTGAAGTGATATTATCAGGAGTATATCTAGAGAATTATGTAGGAGGAGATATGACAGGAAGAGATGACATCCCTCTCGGTGTTTTCCTTCCTCTTCCCGCCAAATATATGCCATGATAAGCCACTAGTCAAGAAGCAAACGCCAAGATAAGGAAAACTAGTATGTCAGTTACTTAATAAACATGACAACACACGCCTACATGCCGGCATTGCTGTAGTATCGACTGTAAGCATAGAAATATGTGGCAAGCATCCAATGTAGCTCACCATAGAGTAGTCACTCAATAAGTTTATATTAACCTAGGAAAGTTAGTACCTTCGCTAAACGTTTAGAATTCCTTATTGCTTTCAGGACCACTACAATCCTTCGAATCTCCCAAGAACACTATATTCCGATCTTTTATCAAGTAAAGACAAAAGTAGAAATTAAACTCTTCATCTATATTAGATGGTATATACACTGGTAATTGATATAACTACCAAGTACGTATATATCTAAGGCTTTCTGTAAGTATACTTCTAGGTCACTCCGTCTTTCAGGGAGTAGAGATGTGGATAGGAGGTAGTCCTTCCCTTCTGACAAGGAGGACATTTCTAGGTCTCTCCATCTGCCTCATTCCAAAAGCAGGAAATCCTTTGTATCTGTATGAAACGTTTACACTTGTTTGTGGTATGCATATTTCTGATGAATAGTGTTCTTACACACCACATTACACTATCCTAACTACACCATCACACATACGGACACAATAAAATTTCTTAGATTTGCACTTGACAAACATGGGTACCCCACCTAAAAAGTCTTCTCACTAAATGCAAAAAAATCACTGAATTTACTAAGGATTCTTTGTAACACAAAATGGGGAGGTGACAGATGCACCGTGCTAATGCTTTATCGCTCCTATACCAGATCATTACTGGACTATGGCAGCATAGCATATTCATCTGCCAGTCCAAATACCCTCCGACTGCTAGACTCGATACACCACACAGGAATACGAATATCAACCGGAGCATTTAGAAAAAGTCCTGTAGACAGCCATTGTGCAGAATCTGCTGAGCCACCATTGGCATATAGACGGAGGATGGCAAATTTGATATTTTTAATGAAGTCTAAGGCACTAAATAAGTCTTGTGTAAATACTTTTTTAAACAACCCTTTTATTGACGCATATTTACAAAAACAACCAAAGCAAAAACCTCTTTTGATAAGACAAGTAGATAACAGAAATGATTTTAATATTCTAAACACACCTCTATACACTGAAAGAAATCTAATTACACCACCTTGGAGAGTGAGGAACATACAAATTAATCAAAGTTTAACAAAGTACAAGAAATGCGAACCACTTTCTTCTCAATTTTATAAAAATATTTTTAATTCAGTCGGTAGTAAAAATAAAAAATCGTTATTTGTCTACACAGACGGATCAAAAACTGAGACAGAGACCGGTGCAGCATCAGCTGTAGGAAATGCAGGTTTTAAAGTACGATTGCATAATAAAGCCTTTGTATATTCAGCCGAACTAGAGGCTATAATTCTTGCTCTATCAAAACTAGAGCAATCCCCCACCACCAAAATACTACTGTGTACAGCCTCTCTTAGTTCCTTAATCTCCACAGGAAATCTTTACAATTCACACCCACTTATTACACAAATCCACACAGTCTACAGACATAAAACAAAGTACTGACATCGACAGACAAGCTAAATTAGCAGGCAGGAAGAGAACTGAGGACATTAACAGGCTGACTGCACAGGACATAAAACGGGTAATTAAAACACAAGTACTCAACGACTGGACAACCGACTGGCTACAAAGTGGCAACAAACTACGAGTAATTCTAGACAACCCAAACAAAGGAAAATCTCTGGAAAATCTTACCAGACGAGATCAAGTGGTGTTGACTAGGCTTAGAATCGGACATTCACTACATACACATTCATACCTCATAAACCGAAAAGATCGACCTACATGCACTCACAGGAATACAATAATGACCATTAAACATCTTCTATTCTTCTACATGTACGAACTATTAACAGAAGGTAGCCCACATATAAATACACTCATAAATCACTTGAAAACAATTAACATTTACAACAAACTTTAAACCACACCTACTCCACTCATCTCACTAACTTTTTATCTCAAATTATGCTACTAATACGTATTTGTGTTTGTTTTTTTTGTTTTTTTTTTGCGAACAAGGCTGTATAATACATTTTTAAACTTGTGCCTTAGACTTTCATCGCCCTCAAGCCAGGATTTGTCGCAAAAATTATAGTTTTATTTTAACGGTCCCTTAGTTTTATAATAGCTATATTTAATACTATGTTTTAATAATGCTGAAAATTTTTTTTTTAAATTTAAGGAATTAATAAATGATACTGAGCGACTTCGCCTAGTTGCAGAGCTCACGAAATAAATAAATTACACTATCCTCTAAAGAAGTATGAAATTTCTTTTGTTTTATTAATTAATTAAACTTATGTTCTCCGAGTCTTAAAGAAATATTTTAGGTTCAATCTAAAAACGAAATAAAAACTCCAATGGAATAAGACTCCATTAAATATAATTGTAATCAGATTTAAATGTTTCTACATTTTTTCAAACATTAGTATTGTATGTTTAAAAAAAAAAATTGTTATAGCCTGGGAATAAATAGTTATCTATTGCATCAAGCCTTTGTTATGAAAATGAATGCGTTTCGAAATAAATGAAAATTGTCATATGCCTAACTTATCCTGTTTGTCCATTTATTCATGCTTTCCATTCATTGTTAGCATTAAGTCAACTGCATAGTTGTTTTGTGTGCTTTCACGTAAGTATGTCTTCAGTATGCTGCTCATGATGAGGTTCCGTAACAGGCAAGCATAGTAAACTTAACTGGAGATTGATCGGTACCTGTGCTCAGCATATATTCTTGTTGTTTCTTGGGAGGAAAGGAAAATGGAATGTTTCTCCTTCCTTATTGCTCTTATAGGGAATGTTTTCTTTTAATTTTCTCTTTCTGTCCAAAGTGGGATATAATGATATTCTTCTTACTAAAGTGCCAAATACCAGGTTTACGCTGTAGTGCTTTAACTAAATGAAGGTTGCAGTGAAGCTTCGTACTTGTAGTGTTTACGACTACGCTACCATCTCAGTCCAATCATCATCGTTCTCTCTAATTCTCACAAAAGTCTGATTTTGTATGGTGAGGATAAAGGATCCAATTCAATTAAAAGAGTTTTAAAACAGGTTCCAATGGGAGTTCTCAAATTACACTGTACAGTACTAAGTACCTAGTGCAAGTCCAGAGGTCTACCCTTTATCAGTAATGTAACAAGTTTTATTCAGGTTACTGTTCGTCTTGAGTGTCGGTTTGTCCTTTGATTGGATACTAATACGTCATGAAGAATTAACTGAAGTCCGTTTAGGCAGAGGCTGCATAAACTAAGCAGGTTTTACAATAGAGAAATCTGCATACCAGTAACAGTAGGAGTAACGAGTCTCTAAACCAATTTCACGAGATCAGAACTAGCTTTCGGCGGAAAGTCACGAATAGAACCGACATCAGCTGATCTCATCTCGTCCGTTATCCAAACACACTTAATAAAAATGCAAATGTCTCGGTTAATGTTCAAGATAGAGAATAAATGTATATAACAATATTTATAGTCAATTTAATTTGCAATAAGATTGGTTCTATACAAGTTTTCAACCCAACGTATAGTAACGGAGATATTTCGAATTTTTGAATATAATATAATATTTCGATTTCAGCCATTAACGAACTTGATCTTTCCTTCTAAATAAAACGATTAAATACCAAGTTTGGTAACGATTAAACAAAAATTGCGACCCCTAGAGAGTTTACAGACTAATATATAAATATATAGTTTTGAACGGACCTCATTTTCGTCATCTCCTGGGTAGGATTGATGGACAGTTGAAGAAATGTTTCGAAAATCGCGTCATGAGTACGACCTCAATAGCTTATTTCCCTGCTAAATGCAAATGCAATATTGTCTTGGATGAATCATAATTAAACATTTCTGCTTGAAATAAATAGTGATTAGTAGTACCTTTAACTTATAATGTTTAATATGTCAGATTAAGAAATATTCTTTCATCATAGGTTTTATTGTGACTTCCCCATGTTTCGATTTCCCAGGCACCTTAAGCTAGAGAGGTGATGACTAAGGAAATTAGGTATTTGAATTCATTGAATAAAGTGAACCTGCTAAGCCATACTTTGCTTACAAGAGCAGAAAGAATATTCTCAGGAAAAGAAAATTTTATTAGTTTGAGCGAATGGATAGTCTCGCTGCAATAGTTCCCAGCCTTTCAATATGATAATTTTTTTTTTCCATTCATAAAAATGCCTAACGCTCAAATTTTCTCAGTAACCCAGATTGTGGGATTTTTTTTTTTTTTTTGCAGCCAAGATTTGTTTGATTTGTTTAGTTCTGAAACAGAAAGAGAAATCTGTTTTAACGATTATGCGATTGCATCTCACTTTTATTTTAAATTAAAATAAAAATCGGTGAATACAAATTTCTCCAGAATAAATTGAGTCACTGCATCAATCAAAAAGAAACTTAACTTTCTATTTTTTGAGCGCACTGACAAATAAAAAACGAATAAAACTATCTAATTAAGTTAATCGTAAACGGAAAAAAGAATACCTAAATTGGTTAAGTTTTTTTGAATATTTTGAATAGAGTTTTAAAAGAAATTCTACATTTAGATTTTGATAATGGCATAATTCATGACTTCCTGAAATGTATTAACAATAAATATAAAATAAAAGTTTTTTTTTAATAAAATAAATGTTACAGTAATCTTTAAAATTTAATGAAAAGAAAAATTATTGTGCAGTCGCAACCTTGATTAATAAATGAAACAGCAAAAATGTAAATTACTAGGCAGTTCGTTGTTCTAACAAAAAAGAAAAAAAAATTCGTTGGAAACGAGACATTTTAATTTATGCATCAAGGTTACAAGGATCGATTTTTTGAAGCTGAATGTCATGATGTTGAGGCTATATATATTATTTGAAGAGCAAGGGTATCATTTCAATAAATAGGCCATATCAGTTCGATTTGTTCTACTTGAGGGGTTTTCTTTCAGAGCAGATTATAATCAATGGAATCTTAAAACATTCAAGGTATTTAAGGCTCACTGGTAATAGTTAGGATTCCTTATATACTACGAATAATTATTTTTAGCAGATTTCCCTTAAGGGAAATCAGGTATCGAGGTCGTACTCATGACGCGATTTTCACAAATTTTCCTCCGTTAAAATACGTCGGATCAAAAAATATAAATTGTATCCAAAATAAATATAGAAATATAAAATATAAATATAGAAATATAGAATATAAATTGTATAGAAATAATATTATTGCAAATTAAATGTACTATAAATGTTGTTATATACATTTCTTCTCTATTTTGAATATTAACCGAGATATTTGCATTTTTCAACCTTGAGCAAGCCCCCACTTACGCTCATCTTATTTAAACAATACTCTCTTATATAATAAACCACATTATTCGAAGCTCAAATACTAGATATTGTTTTCAAGAGACTTTTATTAAACGAGATACATGCAAATATGTTCTGCTGACCTCCCCCCCCCCGTCTTATAATCTTGTATTACTAAAATTTGTTTGTTTGGGATAAAAATTACTCTAATTGATTATAAATGCAATACTAGATATAGTTAATAGTTTTCAATAAAGTTAATATGCTATATTCTGATGTATTTCAGTAATTGTTTTTTCCCCGGTGTGAAGCTAACAAACCTGTTTGTTTACATTTCAGACGCTTTTGTCAGTAGGGGAAAAAAATCTTATTTCCGTTTATATTTATTCACTTAATATTGACGGTGGTGTTGTGTTACCAGTAGGAAGATTCATCTATTATTAAACTTCACGAGGGAAATCTGCTTAGTTTACGCAGCCCCTGCGTGACGGACTTTTTGTCTATATACGGAGTCCAATGATTAGTAACGATAAGTATTATTAGGTTAATGTTCACACAAATGGTATTACTAGTATGGGATCTTAATGGCCTCCAGAGGTACTATGACGAGCTGAAACATCTATTGTGCCAAGTTCATATATTTCCTTACAAGAAACGCATACCGCACCCGACGAACACATCCCCTCCGTGGATTCTCGGCATACAGGTTGATTTGCGCACACGGGGGTAAATTCCGTATTCCGACCGTTCTTCCTATTTATGTTAACAATACAATCCACGAATCTCGCCAACGTATCTCGATTTACACTACCTTGCAGCCCGTTGCAAGAAGAATCCATCCCCACCACCCAGTACTTCCAGTTGCTGGGTAACCCACAACCTTACTCCTATATCAGCTCACAACACCCCCTTAAATTAGAACTTCAGAGTGCTCAGTAGAAGGGGAACTGTCGGAACAACCACGGCAGGTCACAACCAGCATCTAATTCCCTACTGGATTTCGGATAAAAAAATAAAAAAAAAAAAAAAAAATCCATCCCCTTACAGTAGTCGGTAACATAGATGCACAACCAAACCCAACTACGTATCTCACATAGTATTCAGTGGTTATTATGGCCATTATGATGGTTGTGGTTAAATATTTAATACAAAAGACTATATAAGATTATAGAGAACTTTGTCATTCCTTGACAGATTCGTAAAAAAGTTAAGCAGCTTTCAGTTTCACAAAATGCGCCCAAGTTTTTCTTTTATGTTTCCAGATAGAGGAAACAGGTCCATATTAAACAATTATCTTTACTTAATTACAATTTTTTTTCTTCTCCCGTTTGTTTCTGTGTAACCATTCAATGAGGTTTTTGTCCAAACCGTATACTTTTAGGTGTGCAAAGAGCGGTTATATTTTTTTTGTTTTATAGAACGAAAGCCTAAAGAGGAAAATCAATCTGCTAAAAGTGTAAATATTAACCTGTCATCGTGGGTTATTTTATACTTTACTTTCACTGAAATGAGTGGAGGTTAACTTTGAAGTCAATAGTCATATTCGTTTTATCGGAGAATCTTATATAAATTGTGTTTGAAATGTATTTTCAAAAATAAAACATTGATTCAGCGTATGCATTTCAAAATTTTAGTAACGGAATTCGGGTTACAAAATAGAATTAATTAGTGTTCCATGAGAGTACGTAAAGAAAATTGTTAAATTCTACGTATATATTTTAGGGAATGAGTTTTGTTAAAATAGGCAATAGCTTAAATTTTAAGCCTTAAAATATTATGCTAACCTAATATTAAAACGAGTGAGACTTACTTGGAATAACCTTAATGTTTTATTTCCACTACATGCCACCTTGGCTATTTTAACTACAAGTTACCTCCCATTTCTAGCAAGAGAGAGATTCAAAACTTTATTTAGTCATTTGGCCACTAAATAAATACCTATTGTCCAGGTGGGAATCGAACCTATGGCCCTAGGCCTAATAAGTGATTTACGACCAACGCCTTAACCCACCTTGTCAACCTGGTGACAATAACGATAACCTAATCTATCATATAATTGGAAGGGAAAACATTAAAATTTCAATGCATTTACAAATAATACCCAATCTATTATAGTATAAATTCTTACTGAACTTGTAATACAATATTCGTGTTGTGCTGAAAGTGACGGGATGGTTTTGTCGATAGGTTGATCATAAGTTTATATTTCCACGGCAAACCATTTTTATTTTTCCCGTCAATAACGTGTAACTTAGCTAGTATCAAATATACTTTCACGATAGTTTTAGAAGACTACTAAAAACGAGTGTATGTGAAATTACCACGAGCAAATAAGGTTTTATACAATTTTCTATTATATTGTACGACACAGTTAAGAGTATAAAATGTAAGTTTATTACCATCATATGTGTCTGTTTATATTTAGTAAAAGGAACTGTAAACGTAATAAACCTAAGAACAAACATACGACCTGTTGTATTTCGACTCCATAATTACTTCTTGTATCAGAATTATGGATCTCGACCCGTTAGTCCGGCGCATTTACCTTTTTAGTTGTGATTCCGGCAACACTTAAATCCTTCCATCAGTTTTGGTTTTCCGGAATGATATATGCGTTCATAGGCTAACTGGTGTATACCTGTACCTGCGACACAACACAGGACACGGCTTGGAAAACTAATGTCCGAAATTCCTCCCTTAATAGGACAATTGAAGTCCCATAAATAAATAATTTGTTTGGAGTGTAATGCTTCATGAAATCCAATGTAAAGTTTCTTCCCACAAGAAGAAATTGGAGAATAGAATTCCCTGCAAATTTGGGTATAATGCAAAATCATCAAAACAAGTTGGAATACAGAAATTCATCGTAGAAGTTCTAAATGAAAAAGTGATAGTAAAAGTTTTATGAAGACCATGGATAAATGGAAGGTGAAGCTATATGGCTATATTTAAGCACAACCATTTCCTTAAAAATGTATTTTATGCTAGTACTAGGGGAAGAGGGAGGCTTACAAGTATTTGTTAGTTTTTTTTTTGTTTTTAATACAACATATAACGGGTGGCGATGCATATGGTAATGTGAAACAACAGCTTCCAAAAGACCCATGTCGTTTCGAGCACATGATGTACTTTTAGATTTTCAAAATTTCAAGTCAGCATATAAAGGCATATTAGAAGGAACAACAAGATATAATTTACAAAAATGGTTTTATTATTTATTAACGTCCACTTTTTGCTAAGGCTAATTGGGACGGGTTATCTATATATTACCACCCATTTCTAACCAGGATAGGACTAAGGATTTTATTTAATGAGTTCGTCAATAAATAAAATTCCTATTGCCCAGGCAAGTTCGATACCCGCGTGAGCAGTAGGAATTTTATTTTGCAACGAGCTAATTAAATAAAATCCTTATCTCTGGAATATGCTGGATGGTAGAGGAACAAATGTATAAGGATCAATAAGAAGGCCAAGTCCCACATTGACCTGACAAAATCCTTAGTCCCACCTATTTCTAACCAGGGTGTAACTAAGGATTTTATGTAATGAGTTCGTCACTAAATAAATTCCTATTCCTATTTTATGGATTAATCGTACTCAACATTGTGGTTCACCATTTGAGTTAGTTAAAGTTCTTTCGTATAGTTTTTATGATTATTAGTTTTTAGAGTAGTTTTTATGATTATTCAGCTACTAGTAGTCAGAAGGTTATTAGGATGGAAAAAAGTTGATACTACATTATAAACGTTAGCTGCATTAAGGAACTTGAATAGGTTTCCTATATTATTCCTATATATAATATTATCCATTCTCTTCCTTCGTCAGGATTTCAAATATAGAAGATCCGACATTGTGCTTACTTCAGGCATTGTTGTAGAATGGGAAATGCACTAACATATATTCCACAATTTTGAATGATTACTGAAAACTGAACTTATTTCAGCTGATTGGATAGAAAAGATTTTAATAGAAAAGAAATGTTCATGAAAAAATGCTTTATTCCTTAAATAAACATATCTCTTTTTAAAAAAAAAAGCAAGGCACAAATATGGTTCTTTGTTTAGAAGTTATTTAAAAAATCGCATTGAGAAACAAATACTTTGAGAATTCCATTAAATGTGTTTATATAAACTATCCACTCAATTATTGCAATGATAGTGGGATTAATAACCGTAAAAATGTTTCCAGAATGAAAGGAAAATTTAATTCACAAACGAACACACTGCAAATACCAGTGCAAAAGAAAGAAGTAAGGGGAAAAAATAAATTCTTTAATTGTACCCATAACTAATAATAATTTAATCTGAAAATTGTTAGCTGAAGTAGTTACGTTAAATAAAGTGGCGTAACCAGAAAGCTCCATGTATGGCAGCCCCCGTCGAAGGCCTGTCAAATGTTTCCAATTATACGTCTAGCACTGGCAATATCCTAGGCTAATCCAAGAGAGGTTAACTAGTTGATAGCTATACTGTTTCATGCTATTACGGACTATCACAAATTCTGCCTGCGCTCGTGGAGATATCGTTGAGAGGTGTCAAGGAGCGAAGGTGTATTGACTTTCAGAAAAAAGGCATTTGATAAAATGCATATCGTAAAGTAAAGACTATTCTTGGCGTGATTTTTGGTAATGGAGTGTACTTCAGTTGTCAACTGAGTTATTTGTACTTTTTGGAGCTTCGTCCTGCAGGAAACCCCACTCCTATTTAGGGGAGATTCGTTTTAAGTAACTGCCTCATTGAACGTCTCGTGCCTCGTGAGTCAAGTCTCGTTAACATAGGGCAGTGGCGCATGTGGCTCTTTGGCTCCTTAAGTGCGGCTCCGGCGCAAATATCCATGGAATGCGTAATATTTTCATTTAAAAAAAAAATTTGGTAAGAAAAAAATTACATCATATTTTGATAAATAAATATTCTTCTATAAATCGAGCAGTCGTCTTATTGATGAGAACTTGGAATCATACCTAAAATTAAAAACAACAAGCAAACCTGACTTACTCAAACTTTCCAAGGAGATGCAAGCGCATTGTTCCCATTAATAAATATTTATTAAGTACGAAGTTTATTTTTATTTAGTGCACTACTTATTTAGCGTATTAAAGGTTTACTAAACTAGCAGATTTGGCTCCCAATATTTTTGAAATTGTTGTAATGTTCATATTTGGCTATTTGGCTAAAAAGTTTGCCGACCACTGGCATTTAGGAAGAGAGAAATACAGATTAATGTAAGCAGATGACGTAATCTATTTTAGTATGACTAACTTTAGGATTATGTGTCACAACTGCACATGAGAAATCTGCTTGGATTCCTCAAAGGTGAACGGACTTCATTAGCATCAAAGGGCAGCAGATAAAAAGTTACCACAGGCCAATGTGAGATCAGTAATAATAGCATACTCCCAAAGGCGAAATTTGCTAAGTATACATACACAGTACAAATAATGTCATCTAAGTTCGTTCATTAGGTAAAGGAATTTGACAAATTAGTGTTTATATCCTTGGGCAAAGAGGTAAGGTGTCTGTGTCATATTTAAAAAAAAAAAAATATTACTTGGGTTATGACCTAAATAACAACCGCAATTCCTTCTCTTGAACAGTGTGTTCTTTTGAGATTAACATCAACCCAGTACATTGGTAAAGGGCAAATCAAAAATACTTACTTGGTTGTAATCATAGTTCAGCAAATTTCTTTCCTGTAAGAAGTAAGGCTGGCAAATTCGAAGAGGACATCCAAGCGGTACCGGCACATATAAGCCGTGAAATGGAAAAGTGGGGAGCAATCACGAAATACTGACCACAACTCCGAACACTCACCACGAGAAGCAGACGAGTACTGACAAGGGGCCAGACTGACTGAGCGTGTCGGCTGTTGTTGCTGGTTGGTTGCTACAGGAAGCAGGTGTTATCCCCACTTCTACTTCCGCCGGACACAGGCTAGCTACCTGCTACTTGCTCACTTGTCCGTCCGTCTAGTCATTACATTGATTTTTTGTTGTTAGCAGATTTCCCTTGAGGGAAATGAGCTATTGAGGTCGTACTCATGACACGATTTTCGAGACATTTCTTCAAAATATAGTCCATCGATCCCGATATAACAGTTCCATATATATATTTGTATGTTAACACTCTAGCGGTCGCAATTATTGTTTGATCGTTACGAAACTCGATATTTAACCGTTTTATGTAAAAAGACAGATCAAGTTCGTTAATGGCTGGAATCGGACTAGAGGGAGAGGGGGGGGTTTAGAGGGGGGGGGGATTTTCAAAAATTCTAAATATCTCCGTTATTATTACAACCAATTATTGCAAATTAAATTTACTATAAATATTGTTATATACATTTTTTCTCTATCTTGAATATAACCGGAGATATTTGCGTTTTTATTAAGTGTGTGGGGGTATTGTTCGGATTAGCTCGGCCGTTTCCGTAACTGTTCGGATCTGGTGGAAGCTTCTTCTAACCTTACCTGTCGTTTCAGCTTTTACTTTGTGGGATTTATGGAAATACGTTCTTTTCATCCGCCCCCCCTTTCTTTAGTTCTTGGACTACTAAAATTTGAGATATTAAAATATAAATTAATCTTACAATTCAGAAGCAGTTTCCGTTGGGAATTTATTAAAATTAACTGAAAGATTTCTCATTACCGTTTGTATTTATTCACTTGATGTTGCCGGTGCTATTGTGTTACCAGTATGCAGATTTATCTATTGTAAAACTTCACATCTTCAATCTGCTTAGTTTCCGAAGCCCCTGCGCGACGGAATTTTAAATCTCCTTTAAAGTCACATTCATTGGACAATTGTGTAAATTCGTGTTGTTTTTGATGTATTTACTATCTTATGTGATAAAGCAAATCTTACTGTATATTACATTACCTATAAATATTGTTATGTACTTATTTTTTCTATCATGAATATTTAGAACCGAGATATTTGGAATTTTAGTTTTCAGCGTTCGGTAAGCCCCCACTCCTACTCATGTCACATTAACAAGAAGCTGTTATATCATTAATCACTTAGTTATAATCTTAAATGCCAAATTTTCATTATGCGAGATACAAGCAAATTCGTAGTGCGATGACGTCATAAATTTGGTCTCATGTTAAGGAGGGGGGAAGTCATCCCGAAATTATTACTTCTACGTTCCTTCAATGATTCGGGCAGAACCCAAACTTTTCAAAATCGACTCTATTATTGTTCATTTAATATCACTGGCTATAAAAATAAGTCCAGTATTATACAAGTATATAGAACATTGGTGGCCAACCACCGGCCCGCAGTAAGGTTTGATCTGGCCCTTGAGACATTTTGCAAAACCCAATTAAACAAAAATATTACACTACTTACTCCAAATGAGGAATACGAGGAGAGATTGCTGCGTTTTGCAGTAGTTATAAATGCGAACAGTTCTTTTCAATGATGAGAGTTAATAAATCAAAACATCGTACAAGGCTGACTGACGATAATTTGGAAAATTCTTTTCGTCTTTGTATCAGTGGAGTTAGTCCAAATATCGAAGGATTAGTTTCCCAAATTCAAGCTCATTCATTTCGGTGTCGTTATTTAACTTTCGTTGTTTGTAATAATTCCAAATTTTACGATTTAATTATAATGTTGAACACTACTGTAAAATGCAATACTTTTATTAGCGATCCGCGAAAGTATTTGCACATTACAGTTTGGCCTGATATAGAACAACAATTTTAGAGATTAATGTTTAAAACTGGAGGTGATGTTTCCACTTCTTCTAATCCGATTTTCAGTTTTATTGAAACTGGCAGTAGTTTTACTTGAAAGTTTGTTATCGAGAGTGGTAGCATTTTAAATAAAATCTGATGTAGACACCATACGCGTCTTTCTAGCTGTCCTATTAAATTAAGTAAACTAAATGTTTTGCAGCACTTCATTTAAAATAATTACACTTGAAAGAGAAATACAATATCTCAGTTGCTATTCATAAGATGTCATGGAATATAATTTATTGTTCATTATATAATAAGCAAAAAAAACTCCTGTTAATATTCTTTTACATTCTAAATATGTACGATGTCCAGCAATCTGCATGAAATTATTTTTAGCTTCCCTTTAACCCCCCCATCCCATGTTGGAATTTCTACATTCTAAGGGTATGTGTTTTTGAGTTAGTGTATATAAGGTAAAACATATACATACGTACAGATGAAAATACTGCTACAGTGAGGGACAAATCAAAAAAGTCTCATTGAATTTAGAAAACTGATTTTTTCCTGTTTACAGTACTTCTTACAAGCAGATAAAAAGGAAATTTGCTTAAGGAAATCATATCTCCTTCAAATCTCCACTACTACCAGCTGAGTCCCATAGAGATGAAAATTAAAATATAATATCCCATTTAGTTGAAAGTATAAAAGTTAATTCACATATTAACCCTAATGTTGGACTTTTAGAACATTATCTAAATAATAGTGGACATAATAATGTGTAGAACATTATCTAAATAATGTCTCGAATTATAGCAATAGCCTTAAAACAACTGCAGCGCCTCATATTGGCACTTATATTTATCCTGCTAAGAAGAATTATCTTACTGTAAAGTATCTGAAGCTTTTCCCTCATTAATACTACACACATAATATAACCTTAGTAATTAGATTAGAGCCTGTAGTTACGGTTTGAATGGGGATGAAATGAAGGCATGTCCTTCCAGAGGTAACAGTGTTAAAAACGAGTTTGGAAATTCTTGTGAAGTTGGGCAACATCCTGATACTTGTCATTAACAGCTTCCATTTCTCGTTACCCTTCCGTTAGTAAAATTTAACTGAATAATCTCCCCCTTTCCCTCACCCCACTAGAAACTGTGTTATCAACGAATAACAGTGACATAGAGTTAGTCAAACACAATTTCCACCTGCTTCCCTTAAGCGACCGCAACTTCCATTTAATCAAGAATTTCGGTTAGCCTCACTGTATTTGTGTTATCTATGGTGTCAATGAATTAAGGGAGTAGATATTTTCTAGAAGTTTAGATTCAAAATAGATATTTTTAAAGCACTCCAGAAGTTATAAAAAGAAATCATTCTAAGTTGAAAACGAAATACATTGTTCATTTCTCTAATTTCCTAATTAATGGATATTCTTCATTTCTTCTCCAAGAGGAATAAAAAGAAAAAAAAAAGAAAAGGTTGTTGGCCATTGGAAAACATTTATTGATTCTAACGGATCTCGTAAAGAAAAAAATTATTTAGTACAAATTTGTTTTTTGTTTCATATTGCACCAAAATATTTATTATGTCCATTCATCTCTGTATTATTATTATTACTATTTATTTTCCGCTACAATGGTGATTCAACTTTTAACATGCTTAAATATAATTTTTCAAAATTAAATAAATATTAATTTTTTTACAAAGCTACGTTTTAAAAATGTACAAAATAAATAGAATGGACAAAACTAAATATAAATTGTTAGTATATTTACAACATGAGGAAAAAAAACTAAAAGAAAAACTATAAATAGTTAAACTGGAAGAAGGCAAAACTTATATTCCACGTAAAGTGCTTGCTATATATAACTTTCATAATGGTAAATAGTAGCTTTTATATTTCATTAAATAATCCATTATTTCTTAAGTACTTGAGAACATCATCTATAAATTGGCTATTGTCGGCTAGTAGTTCACATAAATTTGTGGGCCATGGGTACGTTTTCACTTGTGTGCAGACAGTTAGTGTTTTACAATCAACGTTCTGTTGCAGTAGCGACATATAGGTCCATCTTCCCTGTAGTTCTGTGATGTGGTATTTCCCTGTAGTTCTGTGATTCATCTCTGTAGTTCTGGGATACGGCAACAAAAATGGTACCCGACTGCATGTGATGGAGATTGGCGCATTAGGTGATCTCCCCACCAGGGAGAAGACTCAATAAAAAACAACCAGGAAAGGTTAAAAAGTCCGTCACGCAGTGACCGTGTAAACTAAGCAGATTTCCCAGGTGCGGGTATGACACACTATTTATCTCATCTCACCATATAATTCTAAGTTAACACTCGATGAGTGGCAGCGGGCATTTATTTACGACACAAAACAAAAAAGCGTGAATAGCTTGGGAAATATTTGAGTTACGAAACAAAATATAAATTAAGTATTGTAGGACATCAATAATTTCATAAGATTGATTTAATAAAATGTTTCGATGACTCATAATAACGGAGATTTTTTGAATCCTCTCCCCACTAAACCCCCTTATTCTTAGTTCAATTTCAGCCATTAACCGACTATGAACTTCAGTGTTGCATTAAACGGCTAAAAATCTTTTTTCACAAGTGTTGTTGGAAGTGAAGAATATTGTGTATTCAGAGAAAAAGAATCGTCTAATTCATCAATTTTTTTTATTTTATTTTATTTCAGCGCTAAGAGCTTTCAAAGGCTATTGTTTCCATCTTCAGAGTTGCATGCACTCATTGAACAAGACCTCACTTGATATCTTTCCCAATATATATATATATATATATATATATATATATATATCTTAAAAAAAATTGAAGAATTGGACGTTTTCTTTTCTCCAAGTGGCTAAAAATCTTGTATGGCATAGATGAAATGAATATTTTTGAAACTGAATCGTTCTCCGTACATATTAGACATACCGAAGTTTCATACGAAAACTTCTTTTGAGTCATAAAAAGAACTGCGTACCAATTATTTTTAATGAAATTTTTGATCCGATGCACTGGAACGGATACATTATATGGCATATTTAAATGAAGTAATTTTATCTAGTATAGCAAGGCATTTCGTTTTTTTTTTTTTTTTTAATTTTATAGTGTACGAAGAAGTCATGTCTAAATGATTATGTATGATTAACTACTAAATTAAGTGGGTTCATTAATTATAAAAAGTTATCACTTTTTTTTACATTAGACTATATAGCTTTTAAATGTATAGAGTATTAAAAGAAACATGTTCAATCTATCAGTGCCTATCTATACATCTGTATCTGAATATTTACAGTTATTTGTATTTACGTCATTCAGTAAACCCTTCATCGTACTTAGAATAGATTGTTGCGTTTCTCCGTTGTTACCGTCTTCATCATGGGGTGGTTTGTAGTTTTCCTGACGTGGCTACCGTCAGGTATATAATCCAACCACCTCCGGTTTTCGTGGAGGAAGGGGTTACGCTAAATGAAGTTGAAAATTTACCGTATTTGTACACTCTCAAAAAGTTTCCCCTTAACGCCTTCGCAGAAACTCTGAAGAAATCAATTTCTAGCAAAGCAACTATCATTAGAAAGCAAAAATATGCTTTCTCACCATGAAACCCTCGTCTTGATTTATCCATTAATAAAGAGGTCATCTCGTGTGAAATGTTTTCGGGTGCCAATATGAAGAATACACTGAAATGTTTCTTTGCAGTTCCATGAAACAATCCTACCATAACAGTTGTGAAGTAAATTATAGCAAGCCCAGCGAGCTATTAGTGCATTCCAAAAAAAAAATAAAATTAATCACGTTCGAACATAAATTTAGAACTCTCTAAATTCAATTTGTATGAGAGTGGGTCATCTTGAGTGAAAATATATAGAACCATTCTTCTATTGAATGGTAGTAAATATAATAAATGGTATATTTTCTGGAGGAACACTAGTCCTGAGAGTTTTTATAACAATCTGACAGGTGAATATATTATCCTTTAATGTCTGAGGAACAATTAAAAAAAAAAAAAACTATTTATAGAAAAAAACCTGTAGAATCCTGTGACCTTTTATGACTCAATAATAGAATATATGGAATTGTATACTAGTTCAAAGTAAATCGCTTTCGAAATTAATTACATGAAATTAAAGACGTTTGTTGCTAAGTCATTTAAGAGAATAACATATTCCATAACCATAAATCATATTACTTACATTTCATAGTTTCTTTTTTGGCTTAAAAATTTAAAACGAGCGGACAATGAATATTTATTGATGAGACCATGACAGATCTGTAAATTTAAATCGTGATTGCTAAAGGAGGGAATTAAAAAACGTGTAATCTCTATTAGTTTTGAAAAAGCAAATCCTCCACACTTTTGGGCATGAGAGAACACTGCGCACCAACGTAGAGCTTCCATGAGACCAGCTCCTGTTGTATTTATTACTATTTGGAATGCTAAGATGGGGTGAGCACGTAGCAGGAATGGATGTCTACGATTCCAGAAAAAGGTAATTTTCATGGAAAGGAGCGGAATGGAAGAACAAAATTACGATGGCAGGAATGACTAAAGCATGAAGCGAAGAGTACACCTCGACTCGAGGCAATTGACTTACTAATGTATACCAAGAGTTTCCTTGTTACATTCTCTCTCTAGACCATATGACTGGGGAAATAGGACCTTGAACGATTAGAACATCCATTAATTACTATGGAAATTGATGGACTCCTCACAGCAGAGTTAATATAGTTATACATTTTTCGTTGTCGTAAATTCGTCTTTGTAAGGAATATTAACTTCAAAAAATTTAAAACCAGGCATTAGAAAGCCGTAATTATCATCTAGGGGAAAATAACTACTCTGAGTGATGCCTATTAGAGATTGCAGATTAACAAACGGATATGTAACTAATAATTACACACGTTGAGATGAATGCAGTATGGACGGGATGCCGCGATATTATTTTCTCATACTCTGTTTATTCTGTGAATACTATTGATAAAAATCCATTATTTTTGGGTGATGATAGGTTTTTAATTAAACTATTTTTTATTGAGCTGAAGTATATTAAGCTCAAGGATTTCATTTTACAAGAATGATTAATCAATTATTCTTTATAGTATTTGTATGCGACATGTATACACCGACATTAATATTTAAAGGGTGATACGTATTTCGATTTTTAGCACATTTCCCAATTAAAGTTGTTCTCGTCAAGAGATTTTCGAAAAATGTTTTCAAGTGCCAAACTTTAATATTCTTCTGCAACTGGTACCAATGCACTGATATATGAGCGTTTGATGGAACACTAAAAATCGAGTTCGTTAATTGAAATCGAATCGAAGGGGGGCGGGGTTAATCCTATTAAAGGGTGAGAAAAATCCAAATATCTCAGTTACTTTGAGTCGTATTGAAAAATCGTATATGATTATTGTTGTTTTCCATAAATGTTCCATGAATGTTCTACACGCCTTTTCTCTGTCTTCAATATTTACCAAAGAGTTTTGCTATTTTTATCTTTCAGACTTTAGTTAACCCCCTCTTTTTTTGTGATCGCACTTTAACAATAAGAGAATATATCATTAAACGCTCTATTAAATGCTTAAATACCTAATATTGTTTTAAACGGATCAACGGATGCAAGTGAGCTGTGGGATGACTTCTTCAATTAAGATTTTACAGCAACTCCCAAATTCTTATTTAATCTATACCGTGCTTCTCGATATTAACCGTTTCAATGAACAATAAAGATCATATAGGTTAATGTCTGAAATCGGACCTGGAATAGTAGAGCTATAAAGGAAGGGGAATTTAAAAATTCAAAAAATCTCCGTTATTATGAGTCAGTACGAAAAATGATATAGAACCAATCTCGTTACACCATAGATGTTCTACAATAGTTGTTGTATTCATTTTCTGTAACTCGTCAGTTTCAGTTTTTCGTACTTTCTAGTTTTTAGTCTTTAGTAAACCTCACTTCTCATATGACTTTTATGTAGCAATAGAGAATATATGGTGAGATGAGATTAGAAGTGGAAAATCTGTCGAGTTTAAGCAGCCCCTGTGCTTGGCGGACTTTAATTTCTTAGCAATGGGCTCCAAAAATATTTGAACAACTTATGATTTTTACATAACATTTACCTTTAGCTTATCAGCATGCAGACTCCTATTATCACCTAAGGTTTCTTCCTCCCACACGTCCCATATGCTAAGTTCCTACCGTGCCAATTTCCGCTTCCTCGACCCCCTCCGCATCCCGATTGGTGTAATCCAACCTTCCCTCTTTTATATTCCCTCTCCTAAGCTCTCTCATCAAATCCCTCCTATCCAATATACCCACAAAATTTCCCGGCACACTTCCCCTCCAAACAAACCCCAATTGGCCATTTCTTTAGGCCCTATGAACCACTCGCCCATACAATTTTCAAAAGTCACTTAAGATTCTTAGACTCCTTCCAATTCCTCAATTACACTCTTTACAACTCGAACCCCTTCCGAAATGCAAGGTGAAAGGGCGTGTATTGATAGATTTACTTTAACCCCAATATCCAAGAGGTCTGAACACCCATCTCTTATCACGATCCACCTCTCAGTTACAATATGTACCGTATGTTTACATGTATTTGATGGCTTATTTAGTTATAGCATTAGAGTGGTTTTGTTCCTTTAGCTATCTTCAGAGTTTCTCCTTTATGTTATAGCCCACTTTTTACTTACTATTCTTTCTCGCGTTCTTTTGTTGTCTCCACCTTTATTCACCTGTCCGGAATTACCCACCACCAGTTTTCTTGCTGTCTTAATATTTCACAATCCTTCACTCTCTGTTAACTTCTTCAAATGAAACCACCGGCTTGACATAGTATATCTCTCAGTTCAAACAAACAGGGCTGGTAAGTACCAAATTTCTGCAGCAGAGAGAAGTGTTCCATTTTCGGTTTCCCAAGATCCGTTCTCGTATATTCAAGTGCGCTTTTACTTTCTGCTTGATTGATTTTTCTTTCAACATTCCTGGATGGTAAACAAAAAAAATAAACAGATATTAGACACTAAACAAAAATATATCAAAAGAATTAATATGACCTTGATTAAGTTTTCTTATCATGTGTATTTCAGTTGCATTACAAATATGTTTTACAAAACTTCTACTAATAACAGCTATTAAATATTTTACAGTGAAATATTTAAAAATAATAGGTTGTTGAATAATGCACTGTTTACAGATTTTGTTGTTTTGAAACTTTTGATAACTACGATTTTTTGTGTTTATTTTTTTTTAAATTTTTAAACCAGTCTCATTCATATGTTATTCGAACAGGAAGTTAAATACGTAATAAAGTTTCTTAGATACATACACTTTGAACCGTTGGCATTCGACTAGGATAGTGGAATAGCGACACTTGTAGGTAAAAATGCGTTTTCTTCAATACGTTTCTACTACTCATAGCAATCTTCTTCAGCAAGAGAACAAGAAAGACAAGTTGAGAAGTGTTGAGCTTTATTTAGTGCAGCTGGGATTGTTAAATCAATCATTTTTTTTTAAACAAAAGTATAGGTGTTTGAATTCCTATCTGTTCCCCAACAATCCCTCTTTTCTGTTTACAATCCCTCATGGTAACTATGTTCACATTAATCGTGAAGATATCAATCTTCTAACTGGACCATTAATACTCATTGAGGTGACACCTTTTTTCTGCCCAAACGAATGATAAAAATAGAGAATGATTATAATGAATTATTTATCAGTATTAATCACTGAATGGAAAGAAATATTTTAGTAAGAAGTAAAATAAAAGGGGTTTAGGAGGGTGGTTGGATGAGCTACTAAGGATTCTCTTTGACTCTATGGTAGCTTCTAAATTATTGTTTTAAATATTTAGTAACTTCAGTGGAATGAGGTATTAAGATATTTTGATATTCTAAACCTAGTAAGAATTACAGATATGGATAAATTTGTTTCCAGAATTATTATGAATAAAAATAAATTAAATAACATTGTACTAAAAGTTCACTGATATTGTTTCTTTGCTATCGCTGCGGGTTCTAAGTTTAATGGATTCCCATGGACACACTGATCCTCCATTAATGCTGCTCTTAAGATGCCAGGAATCTTTCTTAGGTGTTATCTTTTTCTAACTACTTGGATCATATTGTTTTCAATGGTTGGTCTCAATTTCAGAGACAGATTTCAACTTCCAGAAACAAATATCTACTAGTATATTCAATTATTGTGAGAAACCCATGATTTGGAGTGTGAATAATAATAACCCCATTGCATTATGGTTTAGGAAAAATTGTATTAAGCAACAATTGTAAATTAAGTCTTCAAAAATATTTGTCACATATCTTTTTTTCTATCCGACACTATTTTTGGTCCGAATTGGGGTATTAATAAACTTGGACTTCACTGTTTCGTGAAATATTTAAATATAAAAATAGGTAAAATAAATTCTGGCACTAGAGAAACAACTGGGGAGAGTATACTGTTACGTTTTATTACAAAAATCAGAAATAAACGTTGTTTATAAGAGTTCTTTTGGATTGCAAAATTAAACAAGTTTCACAGTTTTCATCACTGCACAATTTATTTAACAACGCATTACACACTTGGTTAATTATTCTTAATTACTACTCACAGTATGCACAGGTAGCTTCACGGTTCTTCAGATTACACAGTCCGATAATTCACTCACGATCACTGAAGTTCACACGGTACTGCACTGTCCTTCACTTCGCGAAGTTAACGGCACTGAACTGTCTTAAACACGGCACTGTACTGCTACTTACAGAGTCACGGCACAAGACTATTCTTCAAATAAAAACACTTTACCGCACTGCAACTAAGTCGCACTGTAACACTGATGAACGCACTGTGATCACATGAAGACAGCTGTGAACAAACTAAACGTTCGGCCGAGCTGTACGCTATTTATAGAGAAGTGGCAACACCAAAGCGGAATTAGCTGGACTCTTCGAGGTCTGGACTGGTAGTGACTAGGAGAGGCGCGACCGTATGGCGGCACCCCTTTGCTCTCCTCCGTACTCCCCAATTACGTGACTATCTCTGTTTAATTTTTAATGTATTTCATTTCACAATAATAATTTTAAGAAGATCCAGACCATAAAAGAAAACAAATCGGAATCACACAAGCAATGTAGACAAAGCTCACAAAATTTTCGGATTTTGCACCAGAAAATCTCTCTGTTCTGCAACAGAGTTCCTGTTTTCCTTCCCAGACCTTTCTCAGTAGGAACGTGAACTTCAATTTTTATGAACCGATTCAGTATCGACTTTTTCAAAAGCTAAATAATAGCTGCGGACTCTGGGTTTAATATACATTAAATTTGTTAATAAAATAATTCATTTGTCTCACCCCCCTCCTCCCCAGGGACTTTCTTCTGATTGTTACAATTATCTAAAATGTCCATAGTTTCTGTTTAGAGGCCAATATTTCTGGGCTTCATGTTATCTTATCCTTTGTTAAGGACCTCTACCTAATTACATGTAAATATGTTGTTTAAACAGGGATACTCATATTAATGTTTGCCTGCTAGCACTTGATTACATTTTGTAAATAAGTCATCTTATTTGTTGATTTATATCGTTGAGTTTTATTGCCACCGACTTCTCTAGACACTGTAACACTCTCCACACATAAAGTAAATTACCCCTAGATGACAACCCTCGTCTAGTTCGCAGGGCCAGGTGTACCCGAGCAACCCTCGGCCACTTTCAAGATTAAACTCATCCTAGTGAAAGTGCAAGGTTCGACAGACATTTCTCGCCAATTATAATGATTGGAAATCTTTACAGATATTATTCAATCAAATAATTTTAAAAATGTATGTTCATAAAAACTATATATAAAAATCCTGTAGAAAATTTGTTGATAAAATAAAGCACTAATTATTGTGTTTTAGTTTTATCAGTGAAGGGCTTCATAGTAGGTGTTAAAATTAAGCCGGGCATCTTCTATACTATGTTCTATTGAGCACTGAGCGTTCTAAGAGACTCGGATCTCCAGATTCAGATCTAAGCATAGCCAAATATGCTAAAAAAGGGTCAAGCATCAGTCATGGGTATTGTGAGAGAAAATCAGTAAATATATTATATTTAGGTATTTGGTACATCATACTTTGGCAAAGGAAAACAGGTTTTTTTAGATTGTCTTTTCAGAGCTTCAAGATCCTTAGCAGACATTAAATACTTCTTCATCTCTCGCAATCTTGGCGTTTGCTCTCCTGTTCACAAAGTGGAAGTGTGGCGAGGTGTTACTGTGTACACCAACAAACCTTCGAACTGTGTTCAACTATCCCCTTCGTTATCTTGTTTAAGGTAACAATTTGGCTAGTGTGATAAACTTCCTAAGTCTCTTTCTTTCGACGGGTTCCATTTATATGTCCAGTTCTTTTACGATACGGGGAGTAGTTCGATTCCTCTGTAATTTTCAAATAAATTATTAAAAAGTTATTCAGGCTTTAACATTTTATACGGGGAATGTAGTTTAGAGTCCGTAAAATGTATATTACGCAGCAGTGTTAACTGAGTAGATATAATTTGTACTGGCATTTTCAAATGATGGCAGAATATCATGAGTAGAATATGAAATGTTTAGTGATTAATAGTCTTAAATGAAAATAAAATTGCTAGAGTAAGAGTTTACAGCTGGAGAGTGACGTCTGAATACGCAAATATATGGTTACATATTTTAATATTGGACTTCAAAATTTTATAGAATAAGAAGTGCAACGCACAATTTTATTATCAGAAAATTTTATAGAATAAGAATTCCATGGCATCATTTTATTAACAATACTACTCACATAATAGTTATTTATTATACAAGTGACGAAAGTAGATCATTTTACAATTCGAGTGAAACGTTTACCCACACGAGCGAAGCGAGTGTGGTAATTTCACGAGAGTTGTAAATTCTACTTTCGTCACGAGTGTAATATTAAATTTTTTCTGTAATCTTGTACTACATGGTCAGATTTAACCAAAATATGAACAAAATTAGGATGTTGTGAAGATTATGGTATGTTGTTGGTAGGTTATAAGTATGGTTGTGAAAGGTTATAAGCATAGTTATAAAACAACTAGTGATGATTGTGAAGTAGTGCAGTTATAAACAAGTGCAGGTTATAAACCAGGAAGGTAATTATTATTATATTTAAATTTTAAAATATATTGATTATTTCCACCAATAATTCATTCAAATTTCAATTTATTTTGTTAAAATAAATTCTTACAATGTTAAGAAACATTTAAAAGCATTTAATTTCCAACTTCAATTTTTTTTTTAATTTATACTTATTACTAATTAAGAAGGCAATTCACTTTCTTCACTCTATTGCAAAGTGTTTCACTTTCTTCACTCATTTCAGTTTAGTAATGTTACCATTATTCAACGATTACAGAAAAAATATACTTGTTCTGCTCGTAACCCTTAACTTTCCTGGCCCGTCTTATGATAAACGAAGTCAATCATTGGCATACGCGAAACGAATAAATAAATTGGTTATGATTAGACAAATTTTGCCACTAGCACATGGCTATATATATATATATATATAAGGATTAGATCAATTGATGTTTGAAGAATCCTATTTAAAATTGAACCATGAGTGCAAGCTCAGTAGCTCACAGCATTTCATAAGCAGCAAAAAAAAAAGCCGAGTAGGACTACATTAATATTCCAGCTAAAGCAAAATTAAAAAAATAAAATAAAACACAATTAACTGAAACTTACTTATTTACATTTTATTTTTAAATGACTTCTTTCCCTTAATTTATAATATGTAGTTACCATCCATACCGGAGGTAAATGATTGCCTCGTACATCGTGTAAGTTAAATCCACACTACTTTTTCTTTGTACCATTAATACAGGATTTGCCTAATCATACGATTGGTGACACAAAGCAGAATTGAAGGCAACAGGTAGTAATAAGAGAATTACAGATCTATAGGCTGAATAATGATCTTAGCCGCATTCAGTGCTCTCCTCAATTACTGGAAGAGGGTGGAAACTGTCGACATCAATATCTATTCCACGTGAATTAGAGACTTTTCTACTTCATGTGTTTCAAATATCTTCGATTATTCCATTCAATGCATATAGAGACAGAACTTTGTTGGGAATGTCAGCAAATTACTCTTGAAAATGTTATTGGAAGGTCCTCGAGCAGAGGTAATTGAAGATAAAAGAGACAAACCAAAAAATAAAAATAAAATAAAATAAAGAAAAAAGAATATCATTAAAAATGAAAGGGATGATGAACCAGCGATGCAATATCAGACGGACATTCAACTTAATACTATTGCATTTTCTCCTTTTAACTATCTCTCACAAGAGGCTGTTTGTTAGCCCTGGGCAATGCTTTTGGCATTTCTTAGGCCATGTTTAATTTCAGCATGTTGTTTCACATTATTTTACAGATGTAACAGGATAAAACGTAATTAAAGGGAAACAAATATAAATAGATTAAACTTAGATTTCCATAAGTAGTATTAACTATAAAGAAAGAAATCACACAAGACAGACAAGCCATTCTTTTAATATTTAGAATATTTGTCAATCCGCCATCGTTTTATTTTATTACTAGCTAAGGTGCCCGGCTTCGCTCGGAAAATCATTTGAGGCTGAACGATTATGGTATCTTTTTTGGGCTTTACTTCGTACAATATTTTTACATTGTGCTAGGGATAGGTGAATAATAAAAGTTTCTGTTATGTACTTAATTCTACAAAATACACCCGTTACTTTTATATTTATATTTTTATATTACTTGCTTTATAAATTACGATAAAGATGTATATAGCAAAAGTTACACTAAATATCAAATTAAACATCTTTTGTCATGGGCAGGTTCGCCAAAAAAATGTAGGGAACAAAATATGCCGATTTTTCATTACATGCCTCCCTAACAACCTTCACTCCTGTTCGTTCCTAAAAATGTTAATATAGCTTATAGTCAAAAATACGAAATTTCGTTGATTTCGATTTAGTCTTTCGTGTCATGTAACATCGCTGACCCCTTCTATAGTTTGTCGTGTATACCTCACTTCTACTTCGTTTTACGGCAAATGTTATAGGCATATAACAAAAATTACTTTAAATAACAAAGCAAACAACTTTTGTTATAAGCACGTTCACCGAATAGATGCATGAAAAATGAATAGATTACGAAATATCGCGATTTTATATATCACACCTACCTTATAACGCCCACTCCTGTTCATCTCAGAGAATTTTAATATAGCCTAAAACCTAAGTTGGGTTAGTAGGAGTATACATACCAAATTTCATAAAATTCGGTTTAGCCGTTTACGATTCTATAAAGGACATACGGATAAACATTCATTTATATATATATATATATATATATATATATATATATATATATATATATATATATATATAGATTCATTGTAATTTGGTTTCCGCTATGACATGAGTAACAATCGTTATGAGATGCCTGAATGTTTGAATATTTACTCATTTGTGGCAAACCAAACTATTTTAATCCAAATCTTTAAATAAACATACCAGTTTCGTGATCTAAACGACTTTGAATTTTAATTAAACGTATGAATTATTTTAATGAATTTGCTAGTTTATCATTTCTGAACCAAATACTTCTGAATCACGCTTTTCAAAAAAGATGGCTGAACTGGCTCTATGTCCAAGATGCTCTACTGGAGATCAGTACTTTCATTTTCTCTCACATGAGCATGACTTTCATTTTTCTAAATTTAGAAGGCATGCTGACTTAATAAGCAGAATAAGCATTTTTATTTTTATTATACTAAGTAGTGTCTATTAATGACTGTCGTGGATGATCACCAATCACTGTCAAATATTTTTTTTAGCAGTGACTTCATTTCCATTAGTATCTAAGGCGTCTACAAAAAATTCCAACATCTCTGCATATTAGTCAGTTCCAATTCCGGGGATTTTTTTTTTTTTTTAATAACTTTTACTTTTTTCTAGGTTTGTACATATGCCCAAAAAATGTAGATGTTTTCTCATATATGAGATTAGAAATAATTCATTACATTGCTCAGAGCTCTAAGTCTTTTTCCAAGTAGCTCATAGAAATAGCTTAAGGGTTGCCCCATGTGAGCGCTAAGGTGTTGACCTTAATGCACGTGGTACATCAAGAGCCGTGGGTTACATTCGCACGTGGACACTTTATTTAGCGATAAGCTTATTAAATAAAATCGTTAGTCCTATACTACTAAAAGTAGTAACCAGTACATAACCCGTCCCATTTAGTCACTGAAGCATAAAGTGGATGTAAATGTATATGAATAAGTATAAATAACAGTGAAGAAATGTTTTGAAAATCTGCTGAGGAATATTTAAATTTGTTCACCAAAAAAATTTAATAAAACCGAATACCATGTTCCTGTAATGGCAATAACGTAGCCGTCTGTTTATAAACGTATTTACTTTAACGGAGGTATTAAGCCGTTGACAATGCCTCTGAAAGTAAATGTTTCAATTAGCATTACTTGACGGAGTATTGGGTCCCAGGAGAGTCATCAGATTCCCAACTCGTTTCTTCCTCTTGGACCAATCATGTAATCCGTTTCTAAGCAAATCACTAACTGCGGTGCAAATTTGTACATCCTTCTTAATTGAATTATGTGTATGACGAGGTTAAAAGCGATTACAGTATTCAAAAGAAAATATAATACAATATTCAAATAGCATATCTTTATCTCAAGAGAAAATAACAATCCGGAGCTTATAACAACTTTTCTTACGGACATCTGATATTATAGTTATCCTTTATAAAAACATCCTTAAATTTTCTACATATTAACCCTAGAATGGTAGTGAACGTAAAAATTACATATGATCTGGTTTGAACTGTTATCAAAGGGCCGTTAATGACCCCACCACCCCCACCCCTCAGCTATGTGCCCTCCAGACAGTTCGGACTTGACCTCCGCCAAGTGCAGCTAAGTGAACCTTCACACTCATCCAATACTATTTTTTGAAATAAAAACGACACGTAATATTTACGTATCAATACCATTAACCGCAACTTTTTGGCACGTAAAATTTACGTATCGCTACTAGTAACCGGTTTTTATGCCATAACTTAGTTAATGTTATTCTCAATTTATTTTCTTCCAATTTATTTTTTATATTATAATTTATTTTCTCTTAATGTTTTTAACTTTTATTTTTGAATATAAAAAAGACTAAGATGTATAAAAAGAATATAAATAATCTGTATATAGTTTCGGAAAAATGGAGAAAAAATATTCATTGGATGAAGAAATCAGAAATTTGTTGAAATGACTCAGATGGGGAAAATGACAATTATGAAATAGATGGTTATGGATAGGAGAGCGATGATGATCCGGAGTATTCTCCAAGTGATGAGGAGGTTGAGCCTTCGGAAATAATTGCAACACAGAGTGGGCTAGATAGCGATGAGAGTGAGAAAATTATAGAAGACATCAAGGCAATCGAATAAAGAGAACAAACACAGAGGCGAAAAAAAACCTAAAACCTCTCAACCACACAATATTGACAGATCAGTCACAATAAATGTAGAAGGTGGGGTTGTGCTTGGTATGAATGGAGCACACAACCTCCGGAACGTGTTTCGAACAAAGCGCCTGAGAGGAACGCCGTGCACATTATTTGATATTAACGTAGATATAAGTTAAAGATAAGTGTATGTTTTAATAAAATAAAAAAATAGTCACAAACATTAACAAATTTTGAATAATTTCACCAATTACAAGTTGCACACGTAAAATTTCTGTGTCAATACCATTAAGCGAGAAATAATATCACTACCATTCTAGGGTTAATAAAATAAGAGCTATTCATAATTATAACGTATGTATATTGGTTTCATCGTGCGAAACAGTCTTTCACAATTCATCCTCTCCTTAAAAAATCCACTTCATAAAGACATTAAATAGTTTCATCACGATTGGTAATTGTTCATCTAGGTAATGCACTCAGTAAGTAGGGATCATATTAGGTTATGCCATTGAGGTCAAGTTACTCTGTTCATGCTTTATTTTACCGTAATTTCCGAAAAATTTACCAGATGTTATACGTAATATGTCTTTCATTATAATCAGTTTCTGAAGAAATCTATTCGCATATGCCCCTGAAGATAAGTAAACTATTGAGTTTGCATCCATGACACCAGTTGTTTCCATAGTATATATATATGAGAATTTACATAGGTCACATGTTCGTAACAAAATTATCGACTCACATATAGCCCCCTTCACTAGAAAAACAAAATTAACTCTCACGGTCTTTAAGAACTTCCATCCCTCTCCCAAAAGGTTAGAAGTTCATGTTTACCGATTTGGCGATCTCCACATCATTTCTATTGGTCTTTTTGTGTTGGTCATTAATATATTAGACTCTCTAATCTCGCAGGACTGGCAACATGAGAGCCAATCGATTCAGATTACTGTCATCATTAAATCTGGACATAGTTATTATGATGGATCTATTTTTGATATAATTCCTATATAATGTGAACCGCTTCTTACGTAATTTCCGTTTTACAAGCTTGTCACACGGAATATGACCTGCTCGGAGCAATTTCACTCTTCTAAATATTTTAAAGGTCGAAAATATTTTTGTCAAATGAAAATACCCCTTCTGAAACAAGCTTAAGTCCTGTAAAGGTTTGTCATTAAAAATGCGACTGTTATATTGTGATATAAAGTGCGTTCTGCTGCAATGTCAAGAATACTAAAGAATGATACAAAAACTGAGCACTATTTCTACGAGAGGTTAAAAAACAAAATAAAAACGTTATTAAAGTATGTATGTATGTATGTATGTATGTATATATAAAGCTCATCTAACTGAAAAGTGGCAACAACAATGGACTGTAACTAATAAAGGACAACATTTAAAACTTTTCATTCCAAATATTAACACATATTTAACAGCAAATACATACAGACAGACTTATACATTACACAATTAGTAACAGGACATGGTACACTGAATTCTTACTACCAACGATTTAATATAAAAGACAACAATACTTACCCCTGTGATTACTCAACTCCACAACAAGTCAACACTTAATATACGATTGTAGACTACTGACTAACGAACGACAAAAACTAAAACAAGACATAGAACAAAAAAAAAGCCAAATTTCCAAAAGAAGAAGACAAGTTATTTTAAAATATAATAACGCTTTTAAAATATTCACAGAACATGCTTTTAATAATAGTGTGGAAAAATTACATACAGCTGACTAAGCTGTAAAATAGTCAATTTGAGTGTATTGTTAAACATAATAAATCTCCTCCTTGTCTAAATTTTCTCTTACAACATGTCAGTGGGGCAAGACTGGAGAGAAGATTAAAGTTGTACTCTGCATACTCATACTGGGTTATGCCTATCATTAGTCAGCTAATGCAGGCTACGGGATACCGAGGGATGGTTATCTAATATCTCTGGCCATGAATCGAATTTTCTTCTCCCATGCCTTTACTGGTGTGAATGGAATTTTCTTCAAGATGCCTTTATTGCTGGGTGGTCAGATACAGAAGGTGAAACCACTGCATGTCCTTAAGACCCTGTTGTTCCCTTGTTTGATCTCGTAAAAATCAAATTTACCTGTTCACAAGACCATTTAACATGTGTAGCCTGTAAATAGCACATAGTCAATTTGAGTGTACTGATAAATACGGAACTACATAAGACAGTTCAAGTTTAGATTCATAGGACGTGTCGTGATAATCTCCATCGTTCAAAACATTGCAGAAATTATACATTATTCATTGATTTTCCAAAATTCGCAAAATGTACTTGTCACGGGCACTTTAGGTTCATATAGGCCTCAGAAATATATTCGATGAATCCGAGATAGTTAGTAGTTGTCATATTAACTTAAATTTTATTACCGCACTGCATTTTATCACATCAACACAAAAATCGGCCAACTTGATACTAAGCAGATATCATGAACCATACTTTTTCAAAAAAAAAAAATCCTTGATATGATGTAAAACGAATACTTGTAATTAAAAATGTACAGCGCATTCCACGAAATTGGTCTATAGTTACATGTTCAGTTTCCAAGGAAACTGTATTGCTGTACCGATAAATTAATGGTTTTGCCCATTGTACATTATCTGTAGTGGGATCCATATGAGGTTATCTTCCAAATAAACTTTCTAGATTTGATAAGGTTTAGGAAATATTTTGATTTCGACTCAATAACACTACTTGACTCTGGAGTATTTACAAAACTGATATCCAAGAATGTGATACGTATCACTGCCAAACTACATTGGCCATTCGCCAACTCAATTTTTGCTAATGAAGGCACGAAATGCGTGGCCAAATCACCCACTTGGCATGTAACTTGTACAGCTGTACCAAAAAAATAATGGCAAATTTGACAGTTGTGCAATATAATAATGGCTAGCTATCTTCCTAATTAGTATTACACTGTTCTGGGTACTGAGTGAGTACAACAATGGACATGTGGTTCTTGTCATCTATATTATTGGAGAGAGCCTACAAAAGCGAAATGCGTCTAATGATTTAGCTGATTGATGACTGCGGTACGAAACTTGGGACAAATGGAAAACAATCAAGTTTGAATGCATTAACGGCCACTAATCAGCCGGACAAATCTACAAGCTAATGAAAAACACGACCCAAATTTAGAGAGAGCTGTAAGCGGAGCTGCATTGAATGGGAGACCGGAAGCAGGCTTGACAGCTGATCGGTTTTTGCGCCAACAATAGGAGATGGAAGGTCCAAACAATACCCACTGCCGACCTCTACGCTAGTCAAGCCGATTTATTTCAGTTTAATTTGACCCTGTCATTTTCATTCACCTACTCTTAGCCTGTGTTAGTTCGGGGTTTTCCGTAAAGTCCTTCCATGTAATCCTAGTCATCTAATTCCAACAATTTTAATTTAATAATGGTTGGTGTCCTTTAAGGCCTAGCTGTTTTAATTTATATTTATTTAGGGTCGATGAAACAAGCATACAGTTGAATAATGTTTACTTCCTTGTGAAAGAAGTATTGTTATCGCGAAAAATGTCTGTTTTAAGATTAAAACGAACTATCAATTTAGACTAGTTCCGACCTGACGTCAGTATTTGCGTACGTACCTAAATAACTAAATAGAGAATAACTTTTGAATACTGGAAATCTATATTTAGTATATATATTTATATATATATAAATTATGTGTATCCTAATTTACAAATGGGAATTCATGAAGAATATGTTATAAATAATTAAAATAACGAACCCCATGTTATCATCATTGACGAATCATGACTAAAACCAGAAGGATTCATGCAGAAATGAAGTAAAGAAGTTGTAGAAGAGGACTTAAATAGAAAACGATGACATTATACTATGGAAGGTGCATGGATACTTAGAAAGCATTTAAATATCATTGAAACATTTTTAAGTATGATTGTCGGGCGAGGACAAGAAAGGTTGCTCTGAAAATCACTTGTTAATCGTTAAACACGATTTGATTTTCAGTCATAATAGGTAGTATGAAAAGGATTGCCTCTGACAGAGATTGAGTTTCCTTTTAAATTTGGTGATAATGGCATTTAATGTCACAGCCGAGTTCATGATAGGGACATAACACTTATTTTTTAAACTTTATTCATCCTCTTTAGGAACCCTTTGTAGACTTAATTTCCTAGTTATTTGTTCATACTTGAAAAATTCACTTAAAATACGGCTCCATTTGATAACTTGATGAACGCTCTAGATATTTCATTAAATACTCATAGATAATACTAGCGAGACATATCGCATTAAAACATCTCTCTGTAATGACTTCCCCTCCAATGTCTGTCACATATACACCATGAAAGCAACATCATCATCAATGAAGCGTCATTAATCATCCAATTAGACCATCAATACGAACTGTATGGAACTTTCTATCGCAATGTAGCTGTAGTATTCTTTGCCATGGTAACGTAATGAACTATGTCGTGGTAACAGAGCCAACCAGCTATGTAAAACAGAAATTTGAGAAGGCTAATGTTTTCTTTCTTTTCACTTAAGTTTATATAGCTCCTTACTTTTACATGTTTAGAATATGTATATATTCGAATTGAATAAAAAATAGTGTTCTGTTTTGAACATTTTCATTTACGTAACGAAAGATAGTTAAAGCATTTCCACTCTTCCGAAAGTATTTTAATAGCGATTTCTAATTTTTGCACTCATAGCCATGACCCACAATATGTTTGTCATACACAAGCAAAATAAATTTATAGGTAAGAATAGTTACATTTGGAAATGGAACTTTGAGCTCAGTGAGTCATTACAATGATAGTATTACTATTTCATTTTTGATAACATTTCCAAGGATGATATATTTCTATCAGCTGAGCACAATATGCATTTGTCATTCCTACATTCGTTCCTACGAGTATACAATAGAGTTACCATTGCATTTGTCAGAGGAAGTATTCTCTTTTCGTCTATTCCGTTTGACGTTTGTTTACTTTGTTCATTTTATTATATAGTTTCGTTTTTGTTGTTTCTAACATTTTCCTGAGGAAATCACTTTTTTTACTGAGCGTAAAATAAATTAATAATCTTGTTAGAAAGAAACCTATGAGTTTTCCTAAATTAATCTTGTATAAAATTTATTTAATTATTACAATATAGCGCATCTACTATAGTCTTTAGCGGTAGATGGATCTTTAGATCTTGGAGCAAACGAATTTCTGTTAAAAATTATAAAAGCCTTTTGATGGCTTCTTCATCGTCTTTAAAAAGTTCTCTTAAGTTTGGTTCAAGGTTCAAAGCTGTTCATAGGAGACTAAATTTTTTTTTTACAATTAAAGAGAAAATGTGAGGTGGTAAGATGGACATTACAACTATTGCATGTTGGTGGGAAGGAGCCTTTCAATAAATAACTGTGTGTTAATTTTAATGACCAATTCGAGTATGGGCAAGAAAAACCTCCTCTTTTCTGATTTTTCTACTTGCAGCATTCCATCGCGTAGTAATTTCTTAAATTTGTCGCAGTTATCATGTTTCTTCTACCAGCCTGACTGCCACCTTTAAAAAAGCAGTTTTTGAGTCTCTAGTTTCCAATCATCTGGGGGGATGAAGGCTACTGTTCCTTCATCTTCTCGAGCAATACGAGCTTCCAAATCCACCATTTCATTGTCTTGCGAAGCAGAATCTTTTCTTTATAAGTAGTGATTTTCTTAGTATCCGTGTATTGGCTGTAATCAACGTTCCAGGCCATTAGATATCTTTGTATTAAATTCATTTTGCCTGGAAGCAATTTGTAATACTGGCTTGATAACGACTAAGGACCTAGCTCTATGGTAACTTGATTAATTAGTTTTTACATAATGCATGATAACACTAGCAATCAAGCCTCCTTAATCTTGGATGAGCTGTAATGAGAGGCGTTAGGTACTAATAACTCCCGCGAGAGCAGAAGCACCCCAAGGGATGTGCAGCATCCCTTAGGAACCACAGAGCCCTGATCCTGAGACACCTCCACCTTGCAAAGGCAAGGCATCCACTGGCAACATTCAACCACCGAATCCCTGCGCTTTTCATGAGGACGTTCATTTGGGCCAGCTGGTACTTCGGATATAGCTGCAGAATAAATTATGAGCAAGTGACTATACTATAATAGTGGCTGTGGTAGTTCTCATTACATGTTTCAAGAAACTAATACCAACGCCAGTGAACTTCACAACTAAGAAGGAATTGAGGTAATATCTACGAAACGCATATATTTAAGAAAACAATGGTACTTTCTACCGCAAATAATATTTTCGCGGCTGAAAGTCAAATTATGAAAGACACAGTATATATTCATATAACTTTTAAAGCTGCACAACTTACATGTTCTGCCAACGTGCCCAATGGCGCAATACTTCACTCTTGAGAATATTATGTCTAAACTGGTAGGAAAGTCAAGCAGTGGAATACAATAACAGAGTTAACGATAAATAAAAAAAATATTAAATAAATAAAAGTTTAACTTAAACGTTACGGGTATCAGATAGCAAGAAGTGAACTTTATATCAGCTGATTACGTTATAATTAAAATTACCACCCACAGCCAGGAATCAAATTTAAGAAATAACTAACATATGCTATATCTATTATGTTTTTTCTTCTTCCTTCAAGCATGTTTATTTGATCTTTATGGTACTCGATATTTAAACGTTTCATTCTAAACTAATGATCATATTTCGCAATGTCAGAAACCGAACCAGGAATGACGAGGGGGTGGGGTTAAAGGGAAGGGAATTCGAGGATTGAAAATATCTCCTTCGTTATGATTCAAATGGAAAAATGTTAATGAATGAATCTTGTGAATCAAGTAGTATTATACAATTGTTGGTCTATACGTTTCTCCGTAACTCAAATATTAAGCCAGTTTTTCGTAGTTTTTACTTTTGCAGCCTTCCCCCCTCTAATCACCCCCACCTCTACTCATAGGATTTTTTTATTATTTCGAAAAAGAAAATTTACGGCGAGATGAAATGAGTAGTGCGCCATACCCAGCACCCGATTAGATTAAGCAGCTCTTGTGTGAAGGACGTTTTACTATCACAGAATAATGAGATGAAGCATCGAGATTCAGAATGAACTTTCCGGCCAAGAAAAATTGATGACAACTGATAAAATGATGATCACGTAACTGGTTCGAGAGAAAGAGTTCCTAAGTTTAGTGACCGTAGGGTGGTTTTTGGGCGGATGAGCTTAACATTGCTTTGAACTTTCTGTACAAGGTGAAAATGAAGTTGAAATTTACTGCAGGGCACTATCTGCAGAGCTACTTCTGAACTAAATCTTTCCATGTGAAGCTCTGATTTAAACTCAAACCCAGTTTAATTTAAGTTCGTAAGTCCCCCTCCTCGTAGTTACTCATTGAACGAGGGTAAAAATCCTAAATTGTACAAATACTGTAATTGGAATGTAAATTAGTATTTTAAAGCAGAGTGAAATCAACAAAGTTACCTAGCCTATCAATATTTTTTTCAAACCTTGGTTTTGTAACAGTTCGTTATCCCATACGAGCTCCTAAACTTCATTTCTCTCTCGTTTCCATTGAATCATTATTAAAGTAAAAATGGTGTAATTTAACCATGGAAGTTATTTTTCTCAAGTATTTACCGTAGTCTCTTGGTGGGTGACCTTTGTTGAGTTGTACTAATCAATTTTATTACATATTTGAATAAAACATTCAAGAATTAACGTATGTTTATTTATAGAATAATCAGGTTTTCTGTCAGAACCATTAAAATGTTTTTCTAGAGTGATACAGCTATTTTGTTTTTGCAAAAAATGGTTATTTGAGGATTCTTATTTCAAATTGTTGTCAAAATAAAAACTCAGGATTAAATAATGAAATAGAATATTTCATTGCGGCGTATAATTTTCGTTTTTGTCCATTGAATTTTTATTTTTTTTGCATAATTTTTTCTTATTAATTTTCTTTTTTTATTATGTTTTCAGCTTTTCAAAAGTTTTTTTTTTTTCATCCATGCATTTGTTTACTCCCGAGATGGATCGTATGAACTTTTGATATGCTGAATTATTTTCTCCTTTATCAAAAACTTTTAGTTTAGAATTAAATAATAGGACGATGTACTCAGACTGAAGATTGTGTTAATTTTGATAACAAATGAAGTGATAATGATTTTCGAAAATGAAATGTTGATATAAAACGTTCAGCACCATTCTCCAGTTACGCGATAAAGAAATTTATGGAACGAGCAATTCGCTCTTTAATGATATTAATGATGAAAAATGAATTAAACAAAATTAAACATAACTTACAAAAACTGTTCTAATTTATTTAAAAGCTACGGGGAGTTTTGGGTAGTTAATTTGTGAGGAATTTTGAATTTGGGTTTAAAAAATCATCTTAAATTTTTTTTTTTTTTTTTTTCAATTTAACCCATGGTCACAGTAAGTATTACACGTGATATGAGTATGTAGTGGAACAAGAATATGTTTACAGCGGCACTGAACGTTTGCTCAAAATAAAATTTAAATCTGTAAAGGTGGAATGACGTAAAAAAAAGGTAAAAGTAAGCCTGTTAGTAACAGAGTGAGATCAAGGGAGTCACACGATTATATGGTTGAATTTACCCCTTTCCTACTGCCCGTTTTGTAATCTCACTTTCATTTCACATTATCTTACAACGTAACCATGACGTGGATATATTACCACTAAGACTGTTCAATTATACAAAGTAAATACAGACTGTATATCTGCTGATATATGCAGCTGGAAATTTATTCAGATTAAATAGAGTCGAGAAGGAAACTTTCACTTGTCCCAATAGAAGATGTATTTTCCTTCCATTTCTATGAACACTATCATGTAAAACTATTCGTTTTGGGAACTACCTCATGAATCGCCCAAGTACTAACATCACTTCCAACACAAACCTATAGAAGAACGTGTCCGATTTTACTCTTTGACTTCGCAGACTTTCATTTCTCTTCTGCAATGCATGTAGCTCTGAGTTTGAGCTCTCTGCCCGGTTTCTAGCTAGATTATAGCTATATAATATTTTTACGTGAAAAACTTGGGATTTAGTTCGTAGATATAAATTGATTTCAAATGGTGAAGAACCTTCAACGCCTTAGTGGAATATAGTTGGCAAACTGCGGTAGATAAATTGTAAATTTTGATACTTACCCTCATTTTAATAGTGAATTTTCAAATGTTCCGATAGTTGGAGGTTTTAGTAACGAGTATTTCTTACGGTAAACCGAAAAAGACTTTCAAACTAAAGAATTCATTTCCTTAAAATTTGATGATATTACGATTTTTAAAACGTGTTTTGCAAGTTTTAAACAGCTCAAATTACAGAAAATAACTAATAACCTAGCACCAATTGCTGAATCTCGAAATCCAATGCAGTTCGATGTCTATCAATTTTATTATCAACCATTTTATAATAGTGAAATAGCCATAGTAGCGAAAAATGGATGTAAATTAATAATAATAATAATAATAGTAAAAAATATTAGGGGGTGGGGGGAAACGTAACAGTACAAAATATGTGAATGTATTCTTTTCCACACTTCGAACTCCTTAAATAGAAATATTGATTAAATAACATACTTTCGGACCAGCGTTACTTTTTCACTCACGATACTTAGTTACAATTGTCCCTTGTAGAGAAGGACCATACTAATTGTTGGTCCACGAGAATTGGAAATATAATTCCTATAATCTTATTGCAATTATTTTTTTATAGCAATGTGTTTAAAGCCATATAGTCTTTATTGCCTATTTGAAGAAAATCTACTTCTCGCTTTTCATAAGGTACGAATGAATCTACAGGTTTTATGTTCATTTTAATGGCTCCTTTTCCTTGCTGAAGGGATAAAACTGATCATTATAGCCATCTTATACTACCTGTTTTCTCTTCTTATTTTGTGATCTTCATGACCTACCTTTTCTTAAAGAGGTTTTCAACTCTACTGCTGATTTGATGAAGGTAAATTATATTACTATAATTTTTTTATTTTTAATTTCATATATACCTTCTCTGGATGTTAGTTACGGCAAAATCGTGTTATGAGTTGTGATGTTCATCACTATCTCTGAAGTGATACATATTATAAGCAAAATGCATTTTTGAAGGGTTGTTCAGCCCTATAATATTAAAAGCCACCCAAAGCCCAAAAATAAAATTAATTAAGGTTCAAGTGTTTTCCACTGTGTGCATAGTCCTAATTTAGCAGTTAGAGTTTTAGCATTCGATAATTTCTACTTCCTATGATATCTTAATTAAATATGAAATATTATGATTATAACAAATTCTATTCTTTTATAGCCAATTAACATTATAATATGTTTCAGCAAACTCAGCAATTGAGGTTATACTCATGAAACGATTTTCGAAACATTTTTTCAAATGTCCAACGACCCACATAGGTGATGACCAAAATGAGGCTCGGCATATATATACACTCAACCGCAAAAAAAACCGGACACTTCATTTTTGTCGTATTAAAAGCTAATTTTCAGCAATTTTCTTTATGTGGGTATTCTAGTTATTACAGAGAATTTAGAGTCTAAGTCCATTGAACTAATCCCTTCAGGATTAGCAAACAATTAGATAAAACTCAGATTAGATTTATTTGTCGTGAAGTTGATCTATTCTAAACTGTAAGTAGTTTTTCGCACATTTAAACATCTGTAATTATTAACCAAGCATTTTCTTTAATTAATGTTTTATTTTTATTTCGGTCCAGAATAATGGGTCTTTCAAACTTAGTTGGAAGGCCGGAGCTTACGTTACATTGCCGAAACGCTTGGGGTAGCGAAGTCTACCATTCATTATAATAAAAATGAAGAATAATTTTTTTTTTAAATGTGTTAATTTATCTTTTTATTTTTTTTTTATTTTGTATTTTTGTGTAAATAATCAATAAAAATTATTCACTTTTGACAGATTTTGTTTAAATAACCTATAGATTAACCAATTATTTTAATTAAAAAGATTAATATACATATATATTAAGTATTTAACAAAATTATAAGACTAAATCTAAGTGTCCGTTTTTTTTTGCGGTTGAGTGTATATATATATATATATATATATATATATAAAATACACATAGCTTGTCTTGAGTTCGGAATTTTTGTTTGATCGTAAACAAAGTTGGCATTTAAAACCACCTTATGTAAAACCAAAGAATAAGTTGGTTAAGGTTAGAAATCGAACGAGGGGACAACGAGAGTTTAGTGGAATTTCTGATAATTCGAAATATCTCCGTCATTATGAGTCAGGAAATATGTATAAAATCCATCTAGAAAACATACTTTCCTATATATGTTTTATATATATATTTTTTCCATCTCTGAAATATTAACCGAGATGTTTTATTTTATTTTTAGTTTTTATTAAACCTTAAAAGTTCAACAAGCATTTTATCTTATTTTTACATATCCTTTTTACTGGGTGAGAAATAGGAAATAGTTGGTGTGATGAGATCGTCAACGTAAGGTATTTCTCTGAGTCTGAAATCTGCTTAGTTTACGCATCAGCTACTTGACAGACATAGTTATAAAGACCCGAAGAGCCTCCTTTGGAGGTCTAATCTGGTAGCTTTTTTTTTCTTTTTTTCTCAAATCAACGTATAGGTCTTACCGGTGTTTATATGAATGGTCTTCTACATTCTCAACAAAATAATTTTTTTTTCGGGTATTTGTTTTTAATAGGTAATGAAGTAATATTTCTGTCATACTAGAATTTCCGTTTGAGGTATAATCATTCAAGTATTGACGTGTTTCAAGAGAAAACCTCATTGTTGGGGAGAATTTGTTTGAAATTAAAAGCTAACACTCGAAAAAAGTGAGAATGTAATCAAGTGATAACGTATTTTCAGTAGATAATTTGAGCAAACTTTTGAGAATAATTTAAAAAGAAAATTTAGGAAAACCTATTTTTTTTTTACCTGGTCGTAGAAATCATTTATCATGATATGCAGTCAAGATAAAATGAGACTAAAGACTTCATTGGATTAGTTAGCTGACTATCGAGCTCAAGCCAAAGTTGTTTAAATTTCTATGAGTATTCATCCAATCGACTCAGCGGATGCTTTCAACCATGAAATTAGCTGCCTTAACAAGGCAATATCCTTGAAAGTTATGTTGTTTTCATTAAATAGTCACGTTGACTCAATGTTCCTGCCATTTTCTTTACATTTTCTCTTATTTATGAGTAGATTATAATTTTAAGAAACATTTTAACACCGTGGTAGGACCAAGCAAGTATATTTCATCATTTGCAGACATTTTTCACTAATTTTGGATTTGGATTTGTTAGAATGAAACGGTTGAAACTGACAAAATCAGAGAAAATGAACTGTTATTATGAGAAGATTCAATTAAACATATTTAACAAGTAGGTCGTTGGTGCACACGGAGTTCGTGGCTAAGCAATCTTACCACTGTATTGATATTTAAATGTGCATTAATTATTATTAAAGTGAAAAATGAATTATTTCTAGCTTTTCTGCAAGTGATGGTAAATAAATTTTATATTTTATATATATATATATATATATATTAATATTTGTATATTAATTTTAACATAAGGCTATAGTAATAACGTCTATCAAATCAATACGTTAAGCAAGAGATTGAATGATTTATTAATGGTTGGGTTTTAAAAAAAAGTAATTTTATGAACGATACTTTAATATAAATAAATAATTTAGTATAAATTGTGTTAATGGTGAAATTTTGTACAAATTTTTAAAGTTTTGTTTAATTAGACAGTTTAGTCGAATTTTAATCACTGTGTCCGCAACGCTCTATTACAGATTTTTTGTGATGTTCTCAGGTCTGGAACTCCAAATTTCTACATTTTAGTAATTAACATTTAACAAAATTAAAAATGTTTACGTGCTTGCCCCACAGAGGTTTAAATTGTTAAACTTTGAAGTTTTTTTTAATAAAATTACATTTCTGAGATTTTTTTAAATGAAAAGTCTCAAAGCTTAACCTTTTTTTTTCAAAAAGTACGAATGGATAAAAATTAAATAAACCAATTATACCAGACTCTAGTGCGTAAATTCCCGAGGAAGTAATTGACCTTTTCCTCAAAGATTGCGTGGCTAGTGAGTAAGTAGTTTGAAGGTTAACTTAAAAATCTTGGTACAGTATCAATTATATAATAATTGTAGACTAATTTAAAGAACATCAAGTGAAGAAATGTATCAATTATTGTTGTTATGTCCAGTAATGATTATACCTCCATTTGATGTTTCTCGGGACATTTGTCTAAATATCCAATTGTGTAGAGGTAAATGCGTACCAAAGCTTACTGGGAAAAATTATAATTTTTCAAGAAAATTATTAAACCTACTTCAGTTTAAAAGCCAAATTCCGGAAACAGTCTAACGTGCCTGGACGTGACTAAGACATGTGGTGGTTTTCTTAGGGTCTTAAATGTCTATATGAAGATATAGTAAGACGTGAGATAAATATTCGACTTCTCTCAGTAATTTTAGGGTAAAAATAAGTATGTTCAATCATAGAGATGGGTGATGTTAGTTCAGCAGTTCACTCATAGAGCGCGCTAGGGCCGCAGTGCGATAGGAGTTTAGGCACTCTCCTACTAAGAGCCTGTGATCGAGGGACTTATATAGTTCCCGAATTTAAGCTAAAGACATAAATGTTTAACTTCAGATGAGACTAACTGCTATAAATTTCCGATGTTAAAATTGGCACCTATACGCTGGATATGTACCAGGTTCAAAGCTGTAGGCTCCCTACCTTTATACTCGCGTTCTTCCGGGTGATAACGGCCTCCTATACTCAATAATCATAGTGACCTACCAGTGGTTACCACATCGAAGGTCAAGTGAATCTGAAAATAAAAAGTCCGTCACGCAGGGGCTGCGTTAACTAAGCAGATTTCCCAAGTGCATCACGTTTTGGCATTTATCTCAGAAATTAAAAGTTCAATGAGAACAATATTTGGTATTTAAGCTTCAAATAAAATGTTTCGTAACATAATACAATATTGTTAATATGAGATGAGTAGGAGTGGGGGTTTACAAAAGACCGAAAACTAAAAAATGCAATTATCTCAGTTAATAATTAAGATAGTGAAAACATGTACATAGTAACATTTATAGAACATTAACTTTGCTATAAGATTAGTTCTATACATTTTTTCGATCCGACGCATAGTAACGGAGATATTAAGAGTTTTCGAAATTCTCCCCCTCTAACGCCCCCCCTCCCCCTGGTCCGATTTCAGCCGTTAACGAATTTGATCTTTCTTTTTGTATAAAACCATTATATATCAAGTTTGGTAAATATAAAACAAAAATTGCACCCGCTAGAGCGGTAACAGTCAATATATATATATACACAGTTTTAAACAGACCTCATTTTCGTCATCTCCTGGGTAGGATCGATTAACATTTGACAAAAAATTTCGAAAATCGCGTCATGAGTACGACCTCAATAGCTGATTTCCCTTAAGGAAAATCTGCTAAAAGCGAGAAAATTCTTTTGAGGATTTTATTCGTCTCCTTTGCTACCTTCTGCCCTGCTATCTTCCCAGACCAAGTCTTTACCACAAAAAATATTCTGGTTTTCCAGGGACTTCCCTCTGGGACTACATCCCCAGCCTGTAGTTAGTTCTCGCATACTTTCGTTGCCTTAGTTTACTTATTCCTCTCACGCATCGTGGACTGTTACATGCTTTAGAATATGCTCCTGCAATAAACGAAGTGTTTCATTTTCATTACACATCACTGGGGCCCACAATGGTGGGAATAGAGAAGTATTATAAATTTTTCTTATCTATTTTATAGTTTTCAGGTTTAAAAACAAATGATTTGTTATGGCCCCCTAAATATTTATAGGTTAATTATTTCAACACAATTTAAACATTACGATGACTATTTAAGTCATCAGTATCATTCATCAAATCGTATTGAATATGCACACGCAAATGTGTGTCTGCGTAAGTATAATAAAATAGGTCGAGACCGAATAAGAAGGAGAGGCTGCCAGTTGTTCCTTAACATCATCTATATCCAAGGACTTGTATCCCAGGTGCTGTAGGCAAAAATATTTATTTAATATACGCCTCTGTCCACAGATGTTCAATAATCCATCAGAACTCAACCTTCCATCCCTTAGTCATAGTGGAAGATCGAAATTCCTATGTTTATTAGGTTTAGACATGAAATTCTACAATTATATAATAAAATTCTACCCCCTTCCAACATTAAAATCTTTATTAACTGCTTAGTACGCCCCATCTTCAGTTCCGTGTGATAAATACAAATGTTTTATAAATACATACAACATAAATAAATAAATCGAGTAAAAGATAACCAGTTGTAATAGTAGTCAAGGTATTAAAAGAAATTTAAAAAAAAACAAAAAACATATTTGTATATATATATATATATATATATATATATATATATATATATATATATATATATAATTGTAACCTCTGTCTGTACGTTGATTTTTTTTCGCGAAATTTCACGATAACTTTTCGTTTCACCTGTCATAGACACCATAACTGCATTTTGTTTCTTTCGTAACTGTTTGTTTATTTCATATTTATTTTTAGCTGGTGGTGAGGGTGATGAATGGTTAATTACAAAACTTTTTGATGGCTCCTCACAATTTTATTTCTTATAAACGCTGAGCGCTTTTGGGGACTAAATCCCCATCCTCAGAGCGTCAGAGCGTAGGGCGATCCTATAGACTTGCTACAAGGCTAAACCCTGCCGATGCGTTTGTTTATTTGTTTGTTTGATACCTTTTCAGGCATAAACGGCTGAACCGAATTTTTGAAACTTGGTATGTATATTACTAGTAACCCAACTTAGACCTAAGGCTATGTAAATATTCTCTGAGACGAACAGGAGTGGGGGTTATAAGGGAGGCCTGAAATTAAAAATAGCGATATTTCGTTTCCTATTGGTTTTCGGCAAATATGAACATAACAAAAGTTGTTAATTTTTTTATTTAGAGAAACTTTTGTTATATACACTTTTTTCGTATACCGAATTATAAACGAGATATACGCTAAAACCTATAGCGGAAGTGAACAATTTTATTTGGCACAAAAGACTCAACCGAACTAAATAAAACACTCGGTATGTGTATTAGCACTAACTCCTTCCTTATAATAAGCCATAGTAACATTTCAAGGAACGGGCAGTGGAGGTTATAAGGGAGGCCTGAAATTAAAAATAGTGATATTTCGTTTCCTATTGGGGTTTCGGCAAATATGAACATAACAAAAGTTGTTTATTTTGTTATTTAGAGAAATTGGCTCAACAATTCTTTTCAATATGAACTACCAGGTACCTCACCTGGAATAATTAATTCAAATGTATGTTAATATTTTGTCCTTTATAATTTAAATCTATGCATAATGCACAGGAAACGGGAAAAATGACCATATGGAGGACAGAGAAGTCTTACATAGAAAATTAATTTTATTATTAACAAATCCACAGAAACGACGGGTATTAACCGTAAACACTGGGATGGGTAAATGTCAAAATATTGTGCAAAGTAAAGCCTTGCCAAAAAAATACCATCTGCATTCAGCCTCAAATGAATTCCAGAGCGAAGCCGGGTATCTGAGCTAGTATATATATATACACATATAAAACATACAAGTTAAAACATTTAAATTAGAGCTAATTGTAAGACAGTATTACATTGTTGTGAACATGATAAAATCATAGATAATTCATTAAATAAAATCCTTAGTCCCACCCTGGCTAGAAAAGGGGGCAAACCTGTAGATAACCCGTCTCAATTAACCTTAGTTGCAAAAAGAGGACGTTAATAGATAATAATTTAATAAAACTTAACTAAAAATAGCCACATGCTAAATGGCATAAACCTGAATAAAATACATTAATATTAAATTAAGCTTACAATATAATGAGCATAAGATGGAGAGGGAAATGATGAGCTAGAGTTAGGTCCTATTCAGCCGGCATTTCTGGCTAAACTGAATGTCTACTCGGGCGAGGGCAGCTTCAATGAGGATGGAATTTGCCAAAACGCGCCACCCTCACCTCTAACATTAATATTATTGTCATGCAACATGTCCATCGACCTTCCATTGATAATGGACTTCCACCTGCAAGTTCAAATTCAATGCTAAATTTATTTCTCAGGTAAGAATAGAAAGGCCTCGTTCCTTCACAGTTATATATTCTATGCGACAGAGCGTTTTCAGAGCATTCGCTCCATCATTAGTGCACTCTTCACAAGGATTGTACTGGAACCAAGGATTCCCTGTGACTGAATTAAATCATAACTAACTTCAATTCATTTGTCTTAACATTTGCGGTATACAGACAAACCTGGAAAGTATAGTGCAAAAAAAAATGATACTTTATTTATTATTATATGGAGATCCACAACTCTGACGATTTGTTTTTTTAAGGCAAAAAAAACATTTAAAAAATGGAATTCAAAAGAATATAAAGAACTAAACAAGGAAAATAGTGCACAAAACAAACAAAGAAGATATTCATTTTTTTGTATAAATTTTAGATACAAAACACGGGAGGTTTTTGATAAATTGGTCTAATTAAACTAATAAGTTTAAAATAAAAATATTAGTACACATTAAGAATAATATCGAAATTAAGACATACTTAAAAAAATATTTACTCTAGCTAGATTTATCAATGGAAAGAAATTTGGTTGTAATGGTATTTCATTCAGTTATCGAAATTAGGAAATAGAAATACTAAATTTCATTGTAAGACTAAACAAAATAAAATTAAAATTATCATTTATAATAGTATTTAAAAACTACGCCTCAGGTCCAGTCGATTGACATAGGTATAATATATAGTTACTTTAGCTCGTAGTGAAGGAATTTTATTCAGGTGAAATTTTCCATTGAAAGTAATGTAACTCACGGAGAGCCATAGCTTATAAGAAGATATATAAGCCAGAATGATCGCAGGGACTAGATAGATAGATGCTAAGATGTCATATAAAAGGTTCCACCCCTTTTAAGTGTCTCTTCAGAACATTCAAAATGCAAATCCACAACACAGTGAAACTTATTATCATCACTTCGGGCGCGTGTATCTCAGAGATCATCCTCAACCGTTTTTACGGAAATACAGTTTTTTAATATATATTTTGCACTAAAATGTTCAGTGTGTGGTTAGAAACCATAACAGAGGAAGTATTTGTTTGAAACAAAAAAAATAATTTTTAAAATTGACAAGTATTGCAATATAAAAAAAACCGTGGACGATAATTTTTAAAATATAATTAAAAAACACAAATATCAAAAGGAATTGTTTAAATGCACATGCCTTAATTATATATAATTCATTTCAGTTTGTGAACAATATAAAAAAAATTATCTAAATATAACCAATCAAAAATAAGTAGCACGAAATCACTTTTAGAAAATCATCAAAACATTTTAAAAATACCAGTTAAATTGTTATTTCTTTTGCAGAGCTGCATTACGATTAGGACAAACATGGAACTATGTTGTAAAAAATTTTGTTTTTGCAAATCTCACAACAGTAATTAGTACACCTATATTTATTTTCAGGTTTGCTTGGTTCACATCATTTTCTTTTGTTCGTTGTAGTGGAGGGACTTTTTTTATGCTGTTCTGTACTTGAGTTCAATGTATTGTCTTATGAGTCTCTGAAGTCTTCAAGTTTCGTCCTTAGTTCGGTTGGTAAACGTCTACTGTTGTCACTGCGTCGTACAATATATCCTTGTAAAAGTTCTTCTGAAAGCTCAAGTTTGAGCAAAATAATAGAATAATAGGTTTATATGAGTCCATTTAGTAAAGAGAAACTTAATTGATGTACATATTTATGAAATACTGATTTCAAAAAAACTTACGAGATCGGGCGCGTGGTATCTAGGAGATAAAACTGATTGACAGGTGAAACACACGACTCCGTTAAACACAGTGACACAACATACCTTGAGGGGGAGACCTATAAAGAACATAACTCGGAGCACTACACCACCACTCTCTGCTAGGAGGAGTGGCAAATATTTTTCTAGAAACTGTGTATCTGAGAGATCACGCGCCCGACGGAGGGTTAAATAACCAATCAGAGCTTAACTAACGGCTCGCTAAGTTTATTTTGGCTGAGCCTTAAAACAATACAGGCCAGTCTTATTTTGACGTGTAGCCAACCTCGCGCCTAAAAAGTAAATTAATCATGTTGTTTATAAGGCAACGGAGTGAGCCGTTAAAGTGATAATTAATGAACTTTTTCATTGAGTTTAATCAGGCGAATAACAATATACTTCTCTCTTGACTGATAGATTTACTTTTAAGTTATTCATAATCAATGTTACTTTGAGAGAAAGTTTGCCTGAGAATAATTTGCACAACCAATTTTATTAGTTTAGACATCGGAAATATAATTCAATATCAGAAAATTTTATTTCAGTTATATAAGTTTGTTACTGAGAAGTGTTTGTATAGAAAATGTAATTTTATACTCGGAATCATATTCTTAAGTCCATTGTGTAATATTAGCTGCTGAATTCCTTCTTAATTAAATATTGTATCTTCTAGAAATGAGTTCAGATTCCTATCTGTGGAAAGCATTGAAAAAAATATGAATCTGATAATGAATTAAATTTGAAATTTAATTGTACAAATTCTATATATATATATATATATATATATATATATATATATATATATGTGTGTGTGTGTGTGTGTGCGTGTGTGTGTGTGTGTGTGTGTGTGTATTTGTATGTATGATAGCATATTCCGCGGGGGATAGAGAAAGTGGGAGCATATTATTGTGAATGTTTAAGATATTATAAAATTTATTCTGTTAATTTTATTTATGTACATACTAATTTTTATTTATTTCATTTTAGTTTTAATTTTAACCGATGAAAGTAAATAATTGTTTTCGTAATTTCATTTGTCTTTATAGTTTTTTAATTATCTAGTTTCTTTATAAGATATTTTTTTGTTGTTAAATTTAATGTTTCGTTTTCGTTTTTGTTTATTTTGTTCTTAGTTTACTTGTTGATTCGTGTTTTTTTGTCTCTTTGGTTGCAGTTGTTTAATTTGGTTGTGTTTTGTTATTTGGTTGCGTTCTTAGTTGGTTCTGTTTTAAGTTTATTGTTTAAATTTTTTCTGTTCATTTTTCATTATTTATTTCGTTTATAATCATTGTTTTTTTATGAGCAATATCGCCTCGCAGCGAACGCTGCACAATAAATAAATAAATTTGAAATTGTTAAAAAATGACGGGTACATTTTTATCTTAATAGAATAAAGTTAGAAAGTATAAGAATTTAGACGAAACATTCATAATTAGATAAGCTGATGTTAAAAGAAAGAAAAATTTATTTTATTAGGTTTAATTATGAGCACATAGGGCACCCATTTTAGTAATATTGACAGACGCGGGGGCTGCGTTAACAAAGCAGATTTCCCACGTGTGTCACGTTTTTGCATTTAACTCAAAAATTAAAAGTTCAATGAGAACAATAATTAGTATTTAAGCTTCAAATAAAGTGCTTCATAACATAATGGAAAAATACAAATATCTCAGTTAATAATCAAGATAGTGAAAAAACGTACATAACAACATTTATAGAACATTAAGTTTGCGATATGAATTGTTCTACTTAATTTTTCGATCCGACGCATAATAACGGAGATATTAAGAATTTTCGAAATTTTCCCCCTCTAACCCCCCCCCCCCACGAACTTGATATTTCTTTTTACATAAAACCACTAAATATTGAGTTTCGTAACGATTAGACAATAATTTTGACCACTAGAGCGGTAACCGACATATATATATATATATATATATATATATATATATATATATATATATATATATAAATATATATATATATATATATATTTGAACGGACCTCATTTTCGTCATCTCTGAGGTAGGATCGATGGACATTTGAAGAACAATTTCGAAAATTGCGCCATGAGTACGACCTCAATAGCTGATTTCCCTTAAGGGAAATCTGCTGAAAACCTTCTTATTGAACAGCGTAGGTCTTGGCCAAAGTCGGGCCAAGGTACACGGGCCATCGTTTTCTAGTTGTAACTTGTAGCATAAAAGCAGTCCTTGCAATTGTCAATTACCTTTTTTCATTTCTCCCTCTTGGCACTAATTCGATTTATGTATGTGCTTTTGTATGTATTGCGTAGGGAGTCTTAAAATCACCCAAATATCAATAAGCCGGATCCATATCATATTATTCAATTGGTATTCCAGAGAGATCTTATCGTTCTCCACTTCAGTTCTACTAATGAGAGGCTGAATGAGAGGATGCGTTTTGAATGGATGATAAATAGGCTGTCTTACTTGCCGGAGTCCAACCCTCAGTTGTAGTTATACTTCCACTGCTGTCTTGCAATAGCGTTAAAGCCTACCTTATCAGAATGATAGGCAATTCATCCCCTTTCTGGCTTCCAAAGACAGCATCGTTTTTGGATGAATTTAATTTAATTATCAAGCAATTATTGGAATCATAGTTTGTTCCCCTAAAGCTCTAACCTACAGAACTTATTATTACTTAACTCATTGTGAATCTGGTTCTTAACCCTGTTCTCAGAATAGACCCACGTATATTAATGGATGTCTTAATACGGGGTCACTGTTCTACTAATGACTAGATGTCTAAAAGCAGCGAAGTCCTTTATTACTCCTAGTCTAGTGAAGTCAATGTGCTCCTGTTCTTGGCCCGGCCACTTTTTCCGTATATATAATGAACTGTATTATACATATAATAAATGAGTGGTGCGTCGATCACCTGAGTCAAGCAACATAGAACGTAGGCAGTTCTTGAAAAGTTGAAAGGGTGACCGCAGAGTTAGATTACCGTTTCGCTAGCATAAGGGGCCGGCGTGTCGTGGCGTTAGTGGAAGCTCGACGAAGGGGATTGATATGACCATCGCCTCCCGAATATATTGAGGCCCGTCAGCCTTGCGGAGATAACTCATTCCTTGGTCCTCCTTGGTTAACGAGTTAATCACTCTCTACGAAAAATTCTGATTGCGAATCCTTTGATTCCTGCTCGGGACAGCTAATGATCTTTTACAACTAATGATGAAGTTTTACAATGTCAACCATATATATAAATGAGATATAGAATCATAGACGGATTGAAATTTCAGACGCTGGCACAGAGCAATGTTTGCACTTGCCATTCAACGTCATTCATTTAACAACGTTTGATAGCGCACACGAATGTTGCAGCTCTGACTATTCCAAGACATTTTTTACTAGCTGGGCTTGTTATGCTATTTAGAACATTATTCCGGACGGTATGAGATTTCTTTCAAAGCTTCGTGAATACATAGAAGTTAGACCAACATAAAAACCCGTTTTATTCACATTCAAGATATATGTTCGCAGTAGTGAATTTTATGTTGTCATTATCTTATTATATGTCCTACAACTAAATACAGCCTTTACGATGAGTTAATTCACAAATTTGACTACGATGAGAAATTTCCAATCCTGAAATAGGAATATTTATATATAATTATTAATTTAAAATGTATGGTCAATACGTTGTCTTTTTTTTCAACATTTCATGAAATATTTTCGTTTCACAAATTATTGAAACGATATGAACAATTATTGGCATTGGTGTCTGTTTGTTACCCTTTCAAGCCTGAACCAAATTTTATGAAACTTACTACGTGTATTTCTTCTTGACTTTGGCTATACTAATGAAACTCTTAATACTACATATTTATAATGCAAAAATGCTATACATTGGTTAGTCCCAATTTGAAGAACGAATTGAAAGCGAATAGTAACCGTTTTAAACGTTAAACTGTGTCTGACTGACTCAGGCATAATACATGTATTGTTCATGTTTCCAGAAGGTGTAAAATTTAAAAAAATGTAAATATACAGACAGGAAATATAAATGGGTTTATTATAGGCGTGCAGTGAATAGATTTCACACTTATTAGCCAGTCTAAATACTTCCCTGGCATAGGTACCTCTTTAATGGTACTTAATAATAATGAATGCTATTCATGATTATCATTAAAATTGTCCAGGGTATTTTAAATACTGCAGAGGGATTGATTCGGTCCCTTTAGTAACTAGATATTCTGGTATAAGCCGAAAACACCAAGACTCGTAAATATAAAAATATTTTATATAGTAAAATATTACCAAATTGATTTCCCGAGCGATCCCGGGTACTTAGCTAGTCTTTAGATATAATTAGTTCTAATCAATGATTACCTATATATTGATTTCTGAGTTCTCGCCTCAGAGAAACTAAATAGTGCGATCTAGTATTAAAATCCAGTCAATGGGACGCAAGTTTTAAATAGTAGTTCAAGAAATTTATCAGTATTTTAATTGGCAGTAATTGAATTTAATATCGCCTGTGCGAATAGTTTGTTAATTTCCAATGTGTTACACTTCAATAATGGAGAAGTGGAGAACTTTTGAGGAAACCATCACCAGCACTACTGTACACAGGTTGTCCTCTATGTTTTCATGACAGGTGTGTTAGAGTATCTCTGTCATATGGACAGGGAAATGAAGTAATAAATGGTAGTGACATGAATATTGAGATCAAGCTTGCCGTCATAACACAGAAATTCACCGTCTGTTTGCTGGAAGTCTCATGACGTCTGGAGTTGGGTGTCCATAGCTCCATTATTGAACAAAGTAAAACATTAAACTGACTATTGCTAGATACGAAATTCACATCATTGATAATTAAAATATTGCAAGGGGCTCAGGTTAGCCATACGAGTTAAAGCATTGGTTTTAATCTTAAATGGTAAACCTACAGTGGCTTGTTCGATTTCCTCCTGGGCATTAGGAATTTATTTTGTGACGAACTCATTAAATACAATTCTTAGTTCCCAGGCTAGTAACCTTTAGATAACCTATCACAATTGGAAATTAGCCATAAAAGAAAAAAATGGACTTTTTAATTTTTCTGAAGTGAGAACTCAGAAAGCGTTGCCAATTGTTATTATTGATTTAGCCAAATTTCTAAAACATACGCAAGTTCGTATTTAGTTATAGTTCAGATAACTATATAATACCACTATGAAATTTGGTAAAGTCCGTCACTCAGTTCCTGCGTATACTAAGCAAATTTCTTACATGCTGATGCAACACAATTTCATCTCACCACATATTTTGACTCGAAACCAGAAAGTAAGAATTAACCCATACCACTGACCTACTCTCCTACAGCTCCTAAGACCCTTTTCTAAATGCCGATAGTGACGGCGGCGGAAGTAGCATGACCTCAGGTTCATCACCGGGCTTTGTGAGGACCGAGCGATATACAGGGGGACGGAGCAAACAGCATTCAGTCCTGAAGGACCGGCTGTATATACTCTAAAGTGAGTTCACCTTACCCTCCTGCGGCTCATCCCTCCGTTGGAAGACACCTCCTGAACAATGTACCACCATAAAATGATAATGTTTAAAATCCTATATCTAACCTCCCTATATGTTATACCTCGTATCGCAATCATTAACTAATACTATTAATAATAATATTGACTGATAAACGTAATGAAATAATACACATTAAAATATTCTGAAATTAACCCTCCGTCGGGCGCGTGATCTCTCAGATACACGGTTTCTAGAAAAATATTTGCCACTCCTCCTAGCAGAGAGTGGTGGTGTAGTGCTTCGAGTTATGTGGTTTATAGGTCCCCCCCCTCAAGGTCAGTAGTGTCACTGCGTTTGATGGAGACGTGTGTTTCACCTGTCATTCAGTTTAATCTCCTAGATACCGCGCGCCCGATCTCGTAAGTTTTGAACACACTGAACATTTTAGTGCAAAATATATATTAAAAAACTGTATTTCCGTAAAAACGGTTGAGGTTGTATCTCTGAGATACACGCGCCCGAAGGCGGGATATTTTTGACGCGCCCGACCGAGGGTTAATAATCCATAATCCTGAAAAGAAAAAAGTATGAATTACTCACTTAGTATATGAGCCATTTAAGTGCATAGAGTAACAATTGCAGAACATCAATATTTTAAGAAGATTGGTACTGTAATTTTTTTTCATCCAACTCATAATATCGCAAATATTTTGTATTTTCGAATTCCCCTGTGACACTCCCCTATTCCTGGGTCCATTTTTGCAAATAACAAAAGCGATCATTAGTGTTGACTGAAACGGTTAAATATCGCTAATAGCATGAATCAAATAAACATTTTTGATAGATTAAAAATCTTAATTTACGCCGACATCGCAAGACGAATTGGCATGTTTCTCCTGTAGTAATGGTATCATGAAAACTATATTTGGTATTTAAGCTTGGAATAAAAAGCTCATATTATAAGAGGTTATTGCTTTATTTTTATTTATTTATTTATATAGGAGCCCCCGCAACTAAGCAATTTGGCTCAAAATTTGACAACGTATAATAAAAACAATATTATTGAAAAATAACATTCAATGTTCCTACAGTTAGTCAGTGTGTGTACTTGGTTAATGGTTCAAGACATGTTCTGCATATAGGTCTTTATGTCTTGTCATGAGGCATGTACGTTAAATGTGAGTGTCCTATTCTAAGTGTCGTTAGTACAACTTCGTCTCGTCTACGGTCACGCTTGCACGTACAGAATCTGTATAATTAAGGGATGAGTGTTGTAAATATTTTTGAAGGAAAGTAAACCACTTAATTAATCAGAGTCTTTAGTAATGCCATGCGCTGTAGTTTGTAAGTGTGACAGTCTCAAGAGTATGGCATGCAATTCAGCTGTGTATATTCTGGTATTTTTAGGTAGGCTTATTTCATATGCATCATCTCCTACAATAGCCGCTGCACCAGTACGTTTTTCAGTCTTAGATCAGTTCATGAGTATGAGTAGAGTCTGTGTATTGGTGGTTGAAGTCTGTAGGTTGAAGTATATTTTGTACAAGTAATTGGCTAAAGTTGTTTTTTTTCTTTTTTTTTTTTTTAAATTTTTTGATAATTTGAGGTTGATTAATAAGTTGATTGTTTACATTCTATGGTGACATGGAGTGTTATCTGTGCGGGTAAATGGGAGAGTCAATATGTCCATTGTATTGTGAACATCTTAATATTAATGGTATTGAGGAAAAAAACAATGGGTGTATTCTCCGCATTCATTCTTCTTTATTTTTGACGTTTCAACCTTAGAGTCGACACACATAAATCAAGGAAACTGTCAAAAAATCCAAAGTATATGAAAATAAACATCTCTAATTGAAAAAAAGCAATAATTAATGAATAAAAAGATTAACTTTTATGTATAATTGGAGTAAATATTTACCATTATTAGGTAATTTTGTATATTTAAAGCAATAAGTTTATATAGTCTGGAAAACTATATCCTCTAATAAAATATTAGTGAGTAGATCTCTGAGATAATGCTAATTTGATAATACAGGATATTTAGATGACCGAAAAAGCATTCGCACAATGTATATGAACGATTGTAGTACAAATTTATGAAAAGTGAAATTGATATGTAGACATTGCGTCACAGTTTTTCTCCACGAAGTTTAATGGCACTAGCTATAGTGATAAGCCGATTGTTGTTGGAGAGTAGTAGAAGAATCTTGGACGAATGCCAGAGTGGTGAAATTTGAACACGAGTTCCCCTACTATATTATCCGCGATTTGCTGTTGGTGGGAGGATTGCGAATATCATACATGAACAGTGCATATTGCACGTCCTTTCAGTGGAATACACTGCCTTCTTTGTTCATCCCTGTAGATTACTCCATTTGGTGAATACTGGAGAAACGGCAACGTCTAATGTTTTTTGACATCTGGTTGTTTTTGATTGTTAATGTTAAAATTGTATGTATATTGATGGGAGATTAGACCTATGTTTATTTTTAGCAGTAATGCGTCTAACCTGACTAATTAATCTCGGAAAACGTCGCTTATCTAGAAGAGATATTTACGTCTCCTAAGAAATATTTACATTTACAATGCCCGGGAATGGTAAAGGCAACCTGATGGACTTGTATATTGACCTTGCCATTAAAAATGAAGATGCCATAGTGAGGAGCTCATGCAAAGATGCCGGAAGAGTAATACGATAAAAGAAACGGAGGAATACCTCGAAGCTTGAACAGTTGGACAGATTCAGAATTGGAGAAGGATAGAAGGGAATGATCATGTAGTCCGAAAGCTATATATTAACTGACAATTAGTATTCAATTACATGATTTGGGACTATTGTTCTTACGAAATCTTCATTAAAATATAAATATTACTCAAGATGTATTCATTTAGATTTAACTGAAGAATTTCAAGCTAACAATATTCATGTTTACTCCTATAATTCGCTATGGTGTACAATTTATACAAGGAAAGAAGAAAACGTCCAATCCTTAACATTTTTTTTTTAGTTCAGAGCTAAGCGCTTCCAATGACTATTGTCTCCATTTTCAGAGCTACCCATAAAAACAACAACATCAATCAAATCTATAAACATCATAACAAGGCTATAAAGCATGCTATTATCAATAAATAAAAACACAAACATATAAATTAAACCATTAGCTATATTATAATGGTGGGGGTACCTCGATCTTACCTCGCGCGCACCGGCAAGTCACTTGCTGTCTTTTTCAATGAGTCCATGCAAGCAAGTCAGTTATTAATCTCTAGCCATGCCCCAAAACATCTCTCACCTTTCGTATTTGTTGATGTTTTTCTGTCAACCTCTGAAGATGGAGATAGTCTTTGAAACCTTTTAGCGCTAAAAAAAAAAAAAAAAAAAAAAAAAAAAAAAAAAAAAAAAAAAAAAAAAAAAAAAAAAAACTTGTGAAGAATTATGACGTTTTCATCTCTCCAAGTACACAATATTCTTCACTTCCCGGAAGAAGTCTTCTCGTAACTGGAGATCGAAATTAATCTAGTCCTTTATGTAGCTTCCACGCATTCTCTCAAACATTTCTTACTCCTCAGCTCCAACTTCAGTTTCATATTTTTTCATTAACGAATTCTCCGTACCTATGGCGATCACAGACGAAGACGAAATTTACAAATCCAAAGTTTTTATAAATATTTCAGGACCTTGTTTGCGTTGTGGAAGAATGAGGAAACTCTTGCAACCTTTGAAAGCGCTGAAATAATTTTTTTTTTTTTTTTTAAAGAACAAAGAATTGGACGTTTTCTTCTCTCCAAGTACACAATACTCTTCACTTTGAACAACACTACTGTGGAAAAAAATACAATTTAGAGTGCAAATACCTTGATAAATTAAAATTTTCAGGGTCATTGCAAATCATGCATCACGCTTAATATATAAAGTATAATTTAATTTTTTTCTTCATCCACATAAAGTTGGTTAGAAATCCAATAATTAAGCAGTATTTTCAGGCGTGCGTTTTAATACATTTCGTTTGAGGAAACCGAGTTATATGTAATTACGAAAGCGGTGGAGTATCCTTCTTTAATTTTCTTATTAGCAAGAATATTCGAGGAATATGATTCAATTCAAATGAGCATTAAAATGTTTTTTTGAGTACATGTGACAAGAGTCGGAATTAAGACTCCTGTGTATCCTGGATTGGATATGCCCTCCTCCTTGCTAGCCCCCTCCCCCGCTGAGCTACGACCCCTGGACCGGGAGGGGGGAGTTTATCGACCAGAGACCAGTCGCTCCCTGCCAGTGCTCTGGGAAGCTTGTCGCAGTCCGCTATAGCCTTCACACTCAGGTACACACTGCAATGCGGCCGCTACTTCACAACCATTTCTCTATATAGACTTTAAAATATTTATTTATATTTTTTTAAAGATTAAAAATACGAAAGAAAAAAATTAGAGCGTAGACGCCTGCTTCTGGAGGACTCGTTCTTCGGACCGGTTTGGACATCCTTCGAAAATTATTACGCATCCAAATCAAATTTTAGACAAAGCTGCGTAGTTCTTCAATTTGTTTATAATAATGTTTTGTCAAGTAATGTATACTAACGTAGATTCCCTCATTTGTAGCAGATTTTCATAGTGTATTATTGAAAAGCATATTAAGCTTTGAAAACTTCTCTCTGAGGATACATGAAACATATTCTCATAATATTTAAGGATACCGTCATAATACAGAGAAAACCTATCTATTTATACAAATAAATAATATTTTATAAACATTAGAATGATTCAATAAGATATGGAACTATTACCACATAACAGGTATTCCCTTTCGGCAAGACTACTTCTTTCATCGTGTTCTTAGGTTTTCAAAATTCCTCTACTACTTTCTCTCAAAATAAAATAGCTATAACATTTTTCTAGCGTATTCAAGACCCCTCTAAGTTTGAATCATTTTCTCTACATTTCAGAAACCTCAAACCAAAAAAACAACAATTAATAATTAAACGCCTCCTTTATAGTTCTGTTTCTTCTTTTCATAAATTCAGCATCTAGATTTGAATAAAATATTCCCATAATGTATTATAGTGGCCAATCATTATGACTTTAACTGATTCCTTATTAAATCAATTGTGGAGTTGAGTAAACTAAAAATTGATGAAATATAAAGTAACATGCAAATAAAGCGTTATAATTCGCTATCCATCCATCACTTTGAGGAGATGAAAGAACCTTGTGTATAACCTTTTCAAAAATTTTAAGGTAATTTTTTTTATTTATAGTTAAATGAGCAGGCTAAATGTTTATACGACTTAGCCTATTTACTTTACGAAAACAACATACCAAATTGTTCTATATTTCTTCTTTAACTACTAGGATAACAACTTTATATATGAAGGAACATTTAGAGTTGGACTCGCTATCAAGAGTAAAGACACCTATAATACAAAATAATTGAGCCAATGGTGTTTTAATAATATACTCAACCTGATTTTACCAGCATTCAGCAAGAACATGCTACTGCAGTGCAAGACATGCTAAAATACATTGTTTGCAATTTCATTGACCATCTTAACACATAATAATCTGGCTAAGCCCAACAAACAAATTCTTATTACAACAATTGGCTATATGAAGGATACAGTACTGAATATCACTAATATTTAATTGAAGCGTCGAAAAGTAAAAGAGTTAAACCAAGATAAGAAAGAACGTCTAAAAAATATATGATAATGTTTCGTCCAAACCTGGTTTATCTTTTCTAAATCCTCTTAAGAACAATTTGAATAACTTTTTGAAAATGTCTACCATTACTGTTACTTCACAATGCATAAGGCATTAGATGAACCTCAAAATATAATTCATGTATTAATCATGAATGATAAACAGGCTCATAGAAAATTCATGAATTTATTTTGAACATTTCATTGGAGGATTTTTAATGGACTACCAATAACGGACAGGTCTTGGTGAACACTGATAAAGATAATAATGGCTATATTCTAAAATATTAATGGGAACTTGTTACTCTAAGACTCTCAAATTATTGTTCCTATTAAAATTACCTTTAAAAATTTGTTTCCATTCCAACACCTGAAGAGATCTCTTTCATTTATATTCTTAAACTATTCTTCCTTTCGTACTATTTTATTCTGTGTGTGTGTTTATATATATATATATATATATATATATATATATATATATATATATATATATTTACATACATACAACATACACACACAGAAAAACACAATTATTTTATTCTTTCCCTTTTTATGTTCCCTATGTTTATTTATTTTTACGTACAAGCAGGCAAGTTTAAGCTTTCTCTCCCTCACCCACATACACAGACATTCACGCACGTACACATAAAAAATTCAAATATAATACAAAATTCATTAATAAAACTAACTCCTCAAGTAGAGTGGAATAATTTCATATTTAAAGCTTCAAATATTCAAATAATAAAAATGTTTTGTGCATACGCCGGAGGAAAATAACTGTTTAAAAGAAATCTACGAACTGACGAATGCCCACATTGCATTAAATAAATAGTTACTACTCCTTGCAGTGATGAGTTCATAGACAATAACAAGTTTATCAATCGTGTCATAAAATTGTATTTGGAAGACAATTTAAAATAAATATGTAAATAATTAAATAAAAAAAAATTAAACAAAATACCTGCTAAATATACAGAACTATAGAATGAATGTACTATTAAAAGTATAAGCACAGATAATATTCATGAAAATACAATAATACTCCATTTAAAAAAAAAAGGAAGACATTTTTAGAGCATAGACGTTAATTTTATGGAAACATTTCCATTTATATTGTATTCAAAATGTAGCCATTTATAACTTGTATTTTTATAAAATTATCGGGAAAAGTATTATAAAATCTCCAATGGACTTTATCACAAGTCTTCACGCAGGGACTGAATAAACTAAGGAGATTTCCTAGACTCAATAATGATATACAGATGACGTCAACTGAACATACTTTTATGCCCATCACATCAAAGGTGATTTGCCCTTTCAAATGTAAAAAATTGAACAAAGTGAAATAACAAAAGTAAAATAGATTAGAGATAACAACAAGTAACAATAACAAGTACCGAAAAACAACGAAAGATAACAAAAGTGAAATAGATAAACATTTTATAGGTGAACATGAAAAAAAAATAATTGGTGACGAGCATAGTTGGCGGATGATCAATTGGAAATGAATTGCTGAAAATGGTACTTCTGCTGATTGTCGTAATTTCCTCCTTCAGGCTAAACATATACATGTGTACAAACGAACATAATTAGGAATCTCGTTGCACACCATAAACTTAATTTGAATGTCAACTTTTTTCGTATATTTGAATTTTATGTAGGTATGAGAATATGCTATCAATGTATGGGCTGGCCGTTTAACAGGGCCAAGTAAACTAATATGTACAAATATTTATATACAAAAATATGATTAGATATATCATCGGAACAATGACTATATTAAAAAATTGTCATTCTACTGTTTTCTGAACATTAATCATTTATTTCATGTGAAGCATTTCAATATCGAGTTTAGTAGTGTTCAAGTACACGTCTACTAGAGCCAATAGGAAGTTAACCCACGAACTGATTTTCACTCAAAATTTGAATATATATATATAAATATATATATGTGTGTGTGTGTGTGTGTGTGTGTATGTAGGTTCGCCATCTTCAAGGCAGGACTAATAGATGTATACAATTTCAATGCGTTTCAATGGAATCGTTATTATTTACGATTTTTTTTAAAACTTGATCTACCTCGATGTTACAATGTTTTCAAGCATTTATCAAACGTTAAACTAAGTTACTTCGATTTAAGCAAAGAACATTGTAATAGTCAACTAAAAACAAACTCTTACTTTTTATTTTAAAATATATTTTACAAACATGAACTAAGGTTAATTAGAACGGGATATGGACAGGTTACCACCCTTTTCTAGCCAGGGTGCGACTATGGATTTTAACTAGTGGATTCCGTCACTCAATAAATTCCTATTGCCCAGGCGGGAATCGTACTCGCCACTCTAGATTTACCATGTGAGATACGCTTTAACTCACATGGCTAACCTGAGCCAGCTTCAAATAGTACTTGGACTGATTGTGCTTTTTTTCAAAGCAATCATAATTCGGGAAATATAATTCGATCATGACTACGATTCAGCTTACAGCTAATGAATATTTATTGGATTCGCGTAACGGGGTCTTTTTTTACTTTACGGCCGCAAATAAAATTTGAATAGAAACACATGATTCTGTTGATATCTCGTGTTACTACTACAGTAACCGTTCTAAATTCAGTTATACACGGTTCAAGTTACAGATTCGTCGTTTGCTTTCTTTCCGGAATAAAAATGAATTTGATCAAACTAGCACACGTATTTCATGATGAAAATCAAGTGATACGTATTTATCAGCGATTTGGAATCCTACACAAGGAAAGGAAATGCCCACAAGGACATGAACATTTCACCGTAGACCATTCCAAAAATTTGGTGGATATCACCACTGGTGTTCATACCCAAAGAGTGGAATCTCTGTGGTCAAGTTTAAAACGTAGAAATAAACGTGAATGTGGCACCCACAGAAGTATGATTGATTCTTATTTGTGTGAATTTATTTAGCGTAGAAGATAAGAGAATGAAGATTATTTTGAATCAATAATGAACCATATTAGAGAGTACTGGTCTCCAGAAATCTGAAAATAAAATTAAAAAAGTGCGTGTAACATATTTGTTATTGTTTAATAAACATATTGAATTAATAATCTATTTTGGTTTGTTTTGATTAGAATGTAGAGGTTATAAGACCTTTTTTTGTGTTTGGGAAATAAATCACGTTAGTAACAGGTAATGATTTCAGTGTGAAGAGAATCATGTGTTCACATGAAAATAGATTTGAGGCCGTAAAGTAAAAAAGACCCGCGTAACGTACTAATAGACCCTGAATATCACTGCTTAAATGGAGTTAATGCTCTGATGATTAATATTTACATAAATATGTTATGTTTTGATGTGCTTTCGAATTGTTTCCAAACGAGTATACCAGGACAGTGTGACAATATTATCTTATGTTAAATATCCTGTACTCAGTTAACAAATATATTAATGTGAAACCCAGCTTGCTTGTTTTATTTATTTAGTGGCCCACAAATAATGACAAGAACACAAAACAGTTCTCAATAACGTTTTGTTGCTAAATAGGTTTATGCATAAAGGCCCAATCAGAATAAAGCCGTTCGTTTTCCCCTAATCATAATTAATATAGTGTTTTGAATAATCAGAGCAAATACATGCTTAACAAAGAGATAAAAGAACTTATCAAGTTAGAACACACACACACACACGTGTGTGTGTGTGTGTGTGTGTGTGAGTGTATGCTATATTGTGTATTCTGTTTTTATTAGTTTATTAGTACATCATTTGTATGATGAATAGGAATATAATGGTATTTCATCGGTAAAAGCTGATTTCTATCTCATAGCCATTAATCGAAGTTTTCCTGAGAAAAATGGTGTACTTTTCTACTGGGATTGTTTGGGAAGTCAAGAGGAACAACTCGACAACTTGAGTGGGAAATCGTCAGGTGGAAATAAAAACTAATCCAGCCTCTCGTGTTGAACTTTTTTTTATACATACCTTCCCTCACTTACTGTTTACCCGAGCAGCTGTTTAATTGGTCAACATTGCCTGATCTAGTGGAGGCATGAGCTGATTCGCTAATCCTCATAGTAATCTTTTCAGAATCACTTTCTTTATTAGTATTAGTACTGCAATCAAGCTTGTAATGCCTATCCACTTACCTTTGTTGAAGTCGATCCATGAAATATCCTTTCTCTCAGACAGTTAATTGTAAAAAAAACCGTCTATCAATTAAATGCTCTAATAAGATGGGCAGAATAAATTATATTTTTATTTCACAGGAGTATTTTTCAAACTTGTCACGAAAAGTAAATTAGTAGAAAGTTCTAATTTTTGTACATACTTATAACACATCATAGTACAGTTGACAAAAAATGCAATTCAGTATGAAAGCAATTTTTTTTCAAATACATAAGATTATTTTAAATATCCTTCTGTTTTTAAAATGTATCTGGGGCTAGCTGTAAGAAGGCCTTAAAGAACAAAACCACTTTGTAGAATAAATGATTAAGGGAGGTTACCGTCACTACTTAGCAATATCATTTGAACCTAAGAATAGTCGCAGAATGATTTCTGAAACACATTCTCAGGGGTTTGATGGAGGAATATTGTAGTAGAAGTTAATATAATTAGATAACTGAGCAAGCTTTAGATTACTAAATTTAGATATTCGAAGCTTCATTAATTTCCTAACTTCATATATGTTGGAAGGGATCGTATTAATTGTCGTTTCTGCTTGTAACACGTAGTAATTTATTTTTTGTTATAAAGTCCCCTTCATGCAGCCATGGATAGTTAGGACGCGTCCTCTATAGGCTAACTTCTCTAACCATGGTGGGACTAAAGATTTTAATTTGAGTTCGGTACTAAATAAATTCCTACAGCCCACGGTAGTGGAGGTAGTAGTGAATGCTTTGACAAAAAGAAGAAAGAAAGGTGAATCATTGAAGAGTTTAAAAATAAAATCTCAACAATTCAATTGAACTGCTTTTTGTTTTTAATGGGGAAACAATTTATTAAATCTGTTGAGACTCAAATTTGCAACTTCCTACTATATAGGCCAGTGCTTCAGTTTTTAAGCCTCTGACAGACTGAACAATCAACTAATATGATAAATTCTTTTCTGGTAAGTTCAAACCACATCACTGATACCAAATATCACAGTTTGTTCCATTCATTGATTCAGTAAAAGAAAAAAGAAAAATTAATTAAATTATTTAGAAAAATATAAAGACAAAAATTATTAAGACTTATTTATGCATTACAGAATGTTTCCCCACAATTCGTTATGTTTTAAGCGCTTCAGAATATTATTTTTAAACTTTTTACCTTTATTAGAATACAAAATGTTTTTGGCGTGTTTCCGCTTCTTCATTTTCTAGATTTGGTGAGTATAGTTCATTATTTACTAAAGTTCTTTTACATTAACATCTGAGAAATTAAGAATTACTTGAAAATTAATGAATATTCCGACTTGGCATTCGAATGGAAAATTAATACCAATGTAAACTCTAGCTGTTTAGATCTTAGGGGAAATTTTATCGTTTTTTTTTAAACCAATAAGGTTTTAAAAAACGATAAATGTTTATTATTGGGGCTCAGGTTAGCCATGTGAGTTAAAGCGTTGACCTTTATCTCACATGGTAAACCTAGAGTGGCGAGTTCGATTCTTGCCTGGGCAAAGGAAATTATTTAGTGACGAAATTCATTAAATAACGTCCTAAAATCCCACCCTGGCTAGAAAAGGGTGGTAACCTGTAGATAACCCGTCCCGATTAGCCTGAGTTGCAAAAAGTGGACGTTAATAAATAATAATAATAAAAAATGTTCATTAACATTTTTATATGTTATATAAATTCATATATCGGACATAGGTCGTATAAATACATATACTAGGCAATGGCTAAAAGTAAATTAATTTTTATTACAACTATGCTCTGATTGCCTCTTTATTAACTCACACATGCATTAGCTAATATTTAAAATTTTTATATGGTAAATTGTCTTTTGGAGAAAACTCTTTAGCCTTTAATGACGTCACAAGCAACCTCAAGTACTACCTCTTTCGTAGTTTGTTGTTGTCTCTGTGGGCAGAAGTTCCCTATTATTAGGCGAGAAGAACACTATCATTACAATAGTTTACTCCTCGAACAGTGAACAATTATTAAAGTTATTAGATTACATGCATTGATTTAATTAATAAGGAGGATACTTCTACAGAAATATAATAATAAGCCATCTTTGCAACAAAAAATCCATCATAACATGCATAAGAAAGAAACATAAGTAATCTTTATCATCGTTCAAGGAGCATTTCAGAAGATATATAATCAATATAATTCTTTTTTAGAACACTTTATCATTAGATTTTATATATTTTAAATAATAAGTCTACTATCATCTTATTTACTCCAATTCAGCCAAATATTCTTTCTAAAATTCCATTTTAATGAAGTATTTCTTTTTAATGTAGTTCAAATGGTAACAGCAATCTAATATTGTGTGTGGATATCGAATATAGAAGGGAGAGGCAGTCCAACAAGTAATATCCTTAGCTCAAACATTCTTCCTGTTCTAGGGTTAAATGAGTGATAAATGTGTGCTACGTGGACTACGTGATTAATATTTTCATTTCTTGAGACTATAATTCCAAGTGTAGGGGGATCATGCTTCGATAAAATTCATTTATTGTTAAGAAAACTATTTCACACAATCTCTAATAATAATGACAAATGATTTATCTTTTATATTTTTTCCTGTTCATTATAGTTCCATTACTCTGAAAGACTCAGAATTTTCAAATAGATATGGCTGGGTTCGTATACTGGTTAAAATGAAGATAAAAATTCAATTTGTTTTTTAGTCAAGTGCAAAAGCTTGAATTATGCCATAGATATTACAGGAGATCACGAATGACCATTATTCGGTGTCACCAGTGTATAAACTATCAAGCATTAATGTGCCACGACCAAAAATAAAATATTGAAAGTAAAGTAATTGTTTCAACGACAGTTACACTTTCAATGCCTTAATGGTTTAGCACTTTTGTTGGAACAACAACTAGTTAAACACAGGTAAACGTCAGTGTTTTAATTAATTCCAATGCTGTGAAATTTTAAAATATTCATCAAATGAATCATTTGATAGTAAAATCTGCTATAAACTTTTAATACTAACGTGTGGCCTACTAAGTAGATAATGGTATGGGTATTGAGTATTTTATAAAATGAGTACTAATGCTAGTGTTGTAATCCAGTTATTGATTGAAACCATAAGCGAAGAACATTTACAATATAAATTAAAAATATCCGTCACGCAGGGACTGCGTTAACTAAAAACGTACACAAAAACATTCATAGAACATTACATTTGCTATAAGATTGCTTCTATAAACTTTTTCGATCCGAACGCATAATAAGGGAGATATTAAGAATTTTCGAAATTCCTCCACTCTAAACCCCCTCTCACAGGTCAGATTTTAGCCGTTAACGAACTTGCTCTTCATTTTTACATAAAATGTTCAAATAACGAATTTTTTATTTATTGAGACCGCTAGAGCGTTAACAGACAAATATAAATATATATTATACAATTTTGAACGGGCCTCATTTTAATCACCTCCTAGGTAGAATCGATGGACGTTTGAAGAATTTTTTTAAAAATTTCATTATGACTACAACCTCAATAGCTGGCTTTCCTTTAGGGAAATCTGCTAAAATGTGGAAAGATGTTGGATTTTAATACTCATAGAAAATAACTAAGTGTGATGTCATTTCCTAGCAGAATTTGCTTTTCTATAACGTTTTCCCATTACAGTTAATACTAGACGTCTGAACTAGAGTTTCTTATACAGTAGAAAGATTGTATTTAGCAGGGCTCTTCTTTTACAAAGCAACAGAGCTGTCCAGTTTTATTTGGTGAGAATCCCCGTTTCACTGTCATACATGGCCACGGGTCAAAACATAGTTTTGTACAATGAGGTAGTTGAATCGGAAAGCTTTCATCTTCACGGAAGCATCTCCTCCCTAATAACATTGCTCCACGATATTTAAATAATGCAGGATATAACCCTCACTCTATGCGGTATTATAGTGGAACTATATTATTGAAACTTTAGACATACAAATAATATATTTATAAATTAATTTCCTGTCTTTATTGAATAATGAATTTCTCAACTATGCATGCATGCCTAAAATTAATCATGGAAATACCGACGGGATTGGTATTCAATTACTTTGCTGCGAAAACGTCCGGCATATATTTTAAATATTTAAAGAAGTTTGTTCATTTTTGGTAATGACAAAATTAATATAAATATTCATAGTGAGTGAAATAAAAATGTATGACTAACTTATAACGTTGATTAAGGGTCTCACGTTATCTGCTTCCGTTATAGCTTATTTTTTTTTAGTTAGTTCCATATTTTGTTTTTGTAAAATTAACTAATAAGGTTGTTCTCAATACGTTATTCTCAAATTTTTCAATGCATAATTATGTCTTTTCTTGTAGTAGACAAAAATATGTTACGTTTAATGTTATTGTAATTTATACATTTACGCTACTATGGCTAATTGGGACGGGTTACCCACCCTTTTCTAACCATGGAGAGACTAAGAATTTTATTTAGTGGGTTCGTCCCCAAATAAATTCGTACTGGTCAAGTGGGAATCGAACCATCGATTCTAGGTTTTCAAAGCGCATTAAAACCTAAGCCTTATCTCATTTGACTTAACTGAGTCGCCTACGTTTAATGTAAAAGTGATATTTAAGTGTTTAATGGTCGAAATAGCAGAGTTACATACTGGAGAAAATGAAAAATTGTTAAATATTGTTTTTCCCCTAAATCAAGAATATTTAAATTAAAAAAATGATGTGTATATATATATATATATATATATATATATATATATAAATTATTTTATTCTGTTTGATTTTCACATTTAATGAAATGTCTCATTTCAGAGAAAACACGTAATTGAAGGTGATACGTCATAGCAAGCAGTTATCATCGGTTTATAATTCGATGATGGAATCGTACAATTAATTGACTAGCACTTGTACAATTTTGACTAGAACTTAGTCGTTCCAATTGTACAGAGGATAAGTATTGTATTGTCGATTTCCACGTCGAAATCTGCTGGGTTTACTTGTAGCGGGCTTGTATTTTAGTTTTAAAAGGTATCTCAGGTTTCATTTCATTACTTTGAATGGGCTACCTTTACTGGGAAGTTCTAAGAGTGTATCTTGCAGTGGGAGTAAAGGTCAGTCTGAAAGGCACTCATTCATGAGAACCGTTATAAACTCACAAGATAAACAAACCCAGGAAGTTAGGGACTCCTGCCCGAATGTATAACTACCACTAAACCTACCCCTACAGTCAAACATTTCTAACTCAAAAACATTTCATTAAATAGTCACCTTCTCAAAAACCAGTCTATTTTCATAGAAATTATACATGAATATATACATATATATATATATATATATATATATATATATATATATATATATATATATATAGACGTAGTTTATAAGTCAAAGGACATTTGGTATTTCACAGCATTCTTAAAAGGCAGAATACGCGGGTTACTGCTATTAGGTAATGCTGTCACTACTTTAGAAATTACTACACACTCACTGACGTTAGAAATAGAAAAACCAACTCATTGCTTCGTTTTACGTTTAATATATATATATATATATATATATATATGTGTGTGTGTGTGGGTGGGTGTGTGGGTGTATCCTCTACCGCAGAATTACTGAATTTGAACCAACCATTGCAGCTCATGGTGATTCCTGATTTTTATTTATATAACCAGACAAAGTGTCAGATTAATATTTGGTATATGTCAAATGCATATTTAATTGTGTAAAAAGCCTCTGTATAAAATTTAATCTGTACAAGAAAATATAATATACGGAATAACAATTCCCCTGCTGTTTTTTTTTTTTGTGGTAGTTGTTTCTGTAAATTAATAAACTATAAATTAATTCTGTAGTGTTAATAAACGTTAATCCTCAAACACTACATCAGGGTATTCCGAACAGAGTTTTGTTTCTCATCACAATTCATTTTTCAAAACGCTTAGCGCTTTCAGGATAATTCCCTGATTCCCATAATAATCAGAGCGTATTACGTCCAGCGCTCTGACGATGGGAATGTAAATGCCTGAAAGCGCTTAGCGTTTTTAAAAATAAATAGTGATGAGTCACAAAACTTTGTTCTGAACATCCTAATTCATTACCTCCTCACATTGCAATGTAAAATTCTAATTAATTCATTATAATATTGTATAAATCCGAATATATATATATATATATATATATATATATATATATATATATACATATATAAACAACTACGTGGATATAAATAAAAACTGAGTATGTACCAACTTCATAAAGGACCGCTTTGCTCTAAAATAATGCATGTAACAATGAATCTCATGAAGACATTAATTTATTGTATTCAAAGCACTAGTTCCTATTTTAGTTCCAGTTGATACAAAAAATCCATACAATGTTAAACACAAAACACAACAATTATTGATTATTGACTAGCTTTAGTCTTAAAGAATCAAAAGTTGTTGTATTTTGTTATAGGTTTAACATTGTATGGACTTTTTGGCACAGAAGTTGGAGCAGCGGTGCCAAAAACTCTCAGAGTGCTCTCTCTATAAGTGCAGTGTTTTTTTTTTTTTTTTTTTTTTTTTTTTTTTTTTTTTTTTTTTTTTTTTTTATAGATCCAGAATAATTATAATTACCTTAATATCATGTAAGTTTTTTGTCCAAATCCACTACTTTTGGGCAATCTGCCCACATAATTTGATTATAAAGGTTGTAAAATGTAAAGTGATGTCCTTGGACCAAAACGCCAGCTATTCTGCCTTCTAAGACATATAAATAAATAAATATAATTTGATGCAGGAGGAAAAAATTAATAATTTGAGTAAAAACTTATTTAGTTCTAGAATGTTCTCAAAAAACCCAACGAATAAACCTAAAGAAAATTCAAAAGAATTTAATAACAGTTTACTTTTCCTTTCAACTGTTTTCAATATTCTTTTCAACATGAATAACTCATTCCTCAAAGCTTGTTTTATTTTTTGTTATAGTTCTGAAGTCTCTAAATTTATGTTCTAGTAGCGGCTCAAAACATATGTGGGATTTTGTTTTTGAAATTCAAAGCTGTTGAGTTATCATACATTTCTTATTATACGTTCAATACTTTAGGATTGTCTCTCCCACTCACACCCCTCGCCCAGCATTTGTTACTAAATAACTGCTATAGTATGTAATTGTATGTTATTACTATATATTAACAATAAACAATATGACTGCGGAAATGTGTAATGGGGAGTTAATAAAGGAGAAAATAGATTTATATAATAGTCATTTCAGTTAGTTATACGAAACGTATTGTGGAAACTTCTAGCTTTTTGTGTAAATGAAACTTTAAATACGCAACGTAAATTCATGTGGAATATATCATTCCGATTTCACAGTGACTTGTAGGTAGTTATTACGAACTTGAAGAGTATTTGAAGAAATCACAACAGTGGCTCATTTACTAGTTGCATTCAACTGAGCAACACTTTTTGCAAAAACATTTTTGAAGTTGTTGATGGTAATATCTCATACCGCAAACTTAGGGCCTAAGTTGAAAAAAAGTTCCATTTGGCATAATTTTGATATTATCACTAATTTCAAAAAAATATCTTCAGATTTTTCTATGTTTTAAAAAACTACGTTCGATTATGATCAAGGCAAATACTTCATTTATGATTTCTTACAAAGGCCTATAGAATCCTACGACTATATTTCCATCTGACAATGAGTGAACTATCAGCGATATATTTAACATCTCGTGGTAATTATTATGAAAGCATACGTTTTTGACTATTCAGAAAAATAATATTTTTTTTTTGTTATCCGATTGTATTATTCCATCTACGATTACAGACCGCAAGAAACTGCGCATTGATAAAATAACAGTATCTTAAAAGTTTATTTTTACTTTTGAATTTAGTATTCAATTATTTTATTAATACTTTAATATAAAGAGCTGTAATATTATCATTTTTTTTTAATGATGCTATTTAGATTTTTACTTTTTCGAATAGTAGTTTCCATTTTTAATACGTGTGTATCCTTCAAGTAGTTATACAAGAGACTTTCCTTATTTATTTCAATTAATTTGGGAGTCAACGTTATTTCTTAGAAAGGCAAAGGTATTATTTAATAGGACATCCTATTAGTTAATGATTTAAGATCGCCTTGATCCGATTACTTATCTTGGTCGTTAAAGCCAAGGAAAGGTTCATGGAATCATCGTTTCGTTAAGGTCAAAGGTTAACCATCAATGGTTTTCAAAGGTCTTCAATTTCAGAGGAAAATTAAAATGCTCCTGATAGATTTAAAGCGTAGAATGTTTCTCTGAGAACTACAGGTGGGTATAAATCAAACAGACTTTATATAAATATTATATTTTTTTTTTTCAAACCCTAAATTCTTAATATTTATTTAATTGACTGTCGCCTAGTTATCAATAGAAGAGGGCGAATATTTTAGTGAAGGAGCCATTTCAGTAAATTATTTTATGTGGGAATGGCGTGCTGGGCTACTGGGCCCAGCCAACGAGGTCGTATAATCGCAATAAAACTCGCCCAGTAAATCCTCTCAAGAGCGTGGCGATCACGGCGCAATCAGATACACTACCGGCAATACTTAGAAACAATCCACACCGTTGTCCAACTAATCTCCACTTAATGTCAGCATTATTGATTAGCTGCTTAAAACCATTACTTTGCTCATGTTTTCTAGTTTTTTTCCTTCAGACCCTGAAAACGAAGATCTTTAGAACGAAAATTAAATATAATTATTTAAGTTATATATCTTTTATTTTTAAGCTAAATATATTTTCTTTAGCCTGATAATAGAATAAAGGGGATAGTTTACTAAAAATGAAATTTAGACCATAGAGAGTATAAGTTGCCATTTTATCGCCTTTTTCAGGATCATGAAATGTGTAAATGTATGTATATTTTTGTACTTATTTCCTTACAGACGTTACCCTAAAAAAGGGAGTTTATTTTCCAAATGACTGGTAAAATCTTTTGTACATAACATGTAATTGTTATATACCAATTTTATATTTTTTTAATAAACTTAAATTGAATTATTTATTAACGTCCACTTTTGCAACTAAGGCTAATTGGGGCGGGTTATCTACATGTTACTACCATTTTCTAGCCTGGGTGATACTAAGGATTTTATTTAAAGAATTCCGTCACTAAATAAATTCCTTTGTCTAGGCGGGAATCGAATTCACCATTCAAGGTTAACCATGTGAGGTTAAAGGCAACGCTTTAACTCACATGGCTAACCTGAACCCTTATTTTTTTTTAATACAAACTACAAATTGTTTACACAACAAAATTATTTACAACAGAAAAAATGATAGGTTGCAATAATGAATTAAAAAATCGAAGTTTTTTCTCAAATGGACAATCGTCTTTTACACGTTAAAAATTTTTGATTAAAATTTTTTTCTCTGGTCCGTTAATAGTCTACAGAAAGTGTCTGTAAGGCTATTTCGTAGTAAAGTGACGGTAACAATTTCGTTGATCTTTTATAGCAAATCGAGTTTAGTAATAGTTGATTGATCCATACATAACATGTTATTAATTGTGTCAAGTAATGGTATGTTGATATTAATTTCTTCGATAAATAAATTTAAGTGTTGTCCTTTCGTAGCGTATGCCATTTAATAATTGTATCTGGTATATATATATATATATATATATATATATATATATATATATATATATACCGACACCAGCCTCTTAACTGCTCGTACAAAGTTCCTTCTGGGTATTGGTGTTTTCAATAAATCACGGTAAATGTAATATTTTAAAATGTTAATAAAACACAAATTGATAATATTTCTTTCGAAAAAGGATATAACTAAAATTAAAATACCTTAAGTAAGGCGCTCAGGTTTTCGGTTCAAAACTCTAGGTTTAGTTAATTACAATAACTTAAGATTAATAAAGTGAATAATTTAATAAAATTAAAAACATTATAGTTCAATATAATACAATGAAAGCACGAATGAGTAAAAGAAAAAGTAAATAGAAGCATACAGAACTGTCATTTACTTTAATTGAACCTAATCACATTACACTTAAAACAAACTAATTTCGTCCAGCTAAGTATTTTCACTATTATGTTTTTTTTAGATTTAGATTGGACCATTTTTTGTCAGAATTAACCATGTGGATACCAGCACGTTTCCTCTAAATATTTACTATCACCTTGTAATGACTTTATAATTTATCGGTAGAAATTAAAATGAACTTAGCTCTTAAAAACTTTTTAAAATTAGAAACCATGCCAAATAATCGACCTAATCCAATAGCCTTTTTGATTGAAATCTATTATTTACATTGAGAGGGAGGTCTATTAGGAAACATACATATTTATAAATAATATTAATTGTTTTAATATAAATATAAATACGGCAAAGCCTAAGAAGCAACCAGCCACTTTGTAAAAGGCCTCTTCTTGCCGTGTTACGGCATTCTTGACCAAAATTTCTAGTTTCTAGCAATTTCTCGATCGGTGGACTTCTGATTAATTACCATAATAAACTTAAGTCCAATTGATCACACTGCTATCCTAAGTCTTCACGAGTCGATATGGCCATTTTATTTTTTTTATCTTCTACTTTAACGAGTTGTGACTAAGTTACTACCACAAAACTAGTAGTGTAGTTACTATTACAAAGATAAGCAAAAATGATGTGAAGATAACATCGTTAACGTTCTAGGACTTGAAAAAAAAATCGAAGGAATTTTACTGTAAGTAGCTAAAATAAATCTTCCCATTAGTTCATTCCAAATATTCAAAAGAAATTTCAAATATCATAATATTTAGTTTTCATTGAATGTTTATAAAAGTAAATAATCTTTAAAAGATATACACTTTAATTAAATGTGAATGTAGATATGCGGCGGGTATGTACTGAACTACATACCCGCCGCATATCCACATATCTCTAACCTATCTTTTATATTTTCAATATTTAAGTATGCACTGAACATTGTTGAGAAAAAAGCAAGCTAATTGAATAAAAATGTAAAGACCTTTGTTCTGTAATGCTGTCATTATAATGCAGGGATTTTTTTTAGGGTTGCTTATATGTAACTAACATTTTTACAATTGCTGCGTATGGATCGCTTATAGTATTTATTTTTATCTGAAATTAAAGTTTATAATTTTCTAAATAAATGGTAACTTCAGATATTTACTTAACAAGTGGTTTGTTCATTTACTAAACACTATGTGAATATTAAGTTATAATATGTATGTACGTTTTCTGAAAGCCTTGAATGAAAAGTCTCATTTTATTCTGGAGTAAAAGAAGGTCCAATTAATCTCGCCAATAGATTATTAAGATATATAAAATTCATTGGAGTGATAAACTTTGTTGCTTTATATAAGAGACAAACCTAATTGCGGGAAAGGACGACAGACCGTAAATATTTAATGATTGGGGAGACATCATTACTATTGCCTTTCTTGTTTCTTTGTTTTATTGTTCTGACCTATTATCTCCTTTGATGGCGTTTAGCATCGCCTCGCCTTGTTTACTTTCCCTAGCCAACTCAGCGTTTAGAGTACTTAACGCCTCCAGATGAACCATCAGCACAAATATTTATGCTAACTGTCTATAACAACAGTCCAAATCCTACTACTCATTGCTAAGGAGCAACATTCACTCCTTAATGTTGATTTTAGTATATTTAAAAACTGACTAAGAGCATTGGGAATGTCAGAGTAAAAGTCCATTCAGAACATTTACACGGTAACTTATGACTGGCATTAATTTAATGCGTAGTACATGTTATAGCTTGATAAAGAAAAACAGACGTAAAAGGCCCCGTGTACTCTTTTTTAATGCGGAGAAAGGGAGCTAATCCATTATGAAAAACAAAAACAAAATAGGGGTATGTTAAAGATGTATATAATAAACGTTACTCTAAATATAAAACATCTTTTGTTACGTGCACGTTCGCCAAAAAAGATAGAAACCAAATATGATGATTTTTCATTTCATGCCTCCCTAACAACCCCCACTCCTGTTGGTTCCTAAAAATGTTAATATAGCTTATATTCAAAAATACGGGGCTTCATTGATTTCGATTTAATCTTTGGTGTCCTATAACATTGTTGACCTCTTCTATAGTTTTTCGTGTACACCTCATTTATATTTCATTATACGGCAAAAGATAATATACAAAAATTACTTTAAATAACCAAACAAAGAACTTTTGTTATATGCACGTTTGCCGAAAAATGAATAGGTTACGAAATATCGCGATTTTATATTTCAGACCTCCCTAATAACTCCCTCTTCTGTTCGTACCTCAAAATTATAATATAGCTTATAATCAGGGAGGTGTTATTACCAAACACAGTTTTACAGAGTTTTGTTTAGTACGGTTAAATCTTTTGTGCAATATAAAATTGTTGACTCCCACTATAGTTTTTAGCATATAACTCATTTATACTTCGCTATACGAAAAAGGTGTATATACAAAAGTTACTCTAAATAACAAACCAAACAACTTTCGTCATGTGCATATTTGCCAAATACCAATAGGAAACGTAATATCGCTATTTTTAATTTCAGGCCTGCCTTATAACCGTCACTCCTGTTCGTCTCAGAGAGTATTAATATAGCCTAAAACCTAAGCTGGGTTAGTAGTTGATATGCATATGTGTATATGTTTCATAAAATTCGGTTCAGCCGTTTACGAGTCTATAAAGGACATACAGACAAACATTCATATACGAGTATACTCGTATATGTGTGTGTGTGATTTGTTACTAGGTGACAGTAGTTATAAAGGTAAATACAGATCTGAGCTTATTAGTGAATCTTGAATAATGGGCAGCTATCGAAAACGCCGTGAACTAAGTACTTGAATGATATTAGCGCATAAAACGGTTCATAAAGGAATGCCGCAATCTTGCGGAAAAAATAAGAATGTTAGAGAATCGCAGCCTACGTAAAAGAGGCTTCTATTATTCTATGCTTATAAATGAAAAGAGAGAATCAGTTTAATAGGAAGACTCCTATGAAATGAAAAGACGGAAAGCTAACAACAGTTGGGGCAGATGCTGATAGAGCAATTTGAGCAGCTGATTGACCAGCTGGCTTCAGCGGATGATGAAATGGACCTCGATGGTGTACTCTCGATACTGGTCCTTCATCCGGCAAGGAAATCATTTCTAGCTTGCAGTATCCAGGAATTGATATAGATTTTTCATTCATAGTTTTAATTAGTATCTATCTTGTTTTATTTAAATACCAGGCTATCCTCCTGTAGTGTACAGTTCTTCCATCTTACGTTGGTAAGTGCGTCCGGTGGAAGTTTCAGTAATCCCTTGCAGAGTCAGCAAGGGATAACTTTTATTCTAGCACTTCATCGTTATAAAATCAGTGTCCTACATTTTTGAAAGGGACTACTGTAATAAAGGCTTTATTTGATAATGATCTAAAGCTTATTAAATTCGTAACTGGAACATGAAGATGGTACTTACGTTTAGCAGCAAATGTTTATATTTGTATCGTCTATATTCGTTTATATGTACATATCTGACTCCACGATTGAATGAAGTTCCGAATAAGCAGATCGTAAAACATGTACACCCATGATATTCTCCAAGAGATATGTTCACAACTAAGTTAAAAGATGCGAACGGAATGAATTGCCCATCATTGTTAATTGCGCAAATAACAATTTTAATTGGTAAATAAAACAATACTTATTACAATATCAATGGGAGTACATTGTGATGAGAAGGAAACTTCAGTGTTTAAGTAGTATTAGAACTGCTAAGAAATAAATTCGACATAATTCTATTTAATGGGGCATCCAAACAAGACTAAAACTAACATCGAAATTATAGATATTTCTATAACACATCAAACTACATTGCCATCGCTTAGTACTGTTATTATCCTATTATATTTTAGTATGTCGTTATCTGCAGAAAACTTTTATTTGATTGGCCACTGTGGGACAGTTTGCCTAGAAGAGGGAAAATTATTCATTTGTTTGGAATAAAACATTGACATTTTATATAAATTGACTGGAAAAGTTGACAGTAGACCTGAATGATAATAGAAATGTAATGTAAAATGGTAATAATATTTACTATCAATTATTAATAATTATTGGGTGTTGATTTGTCGTTCTTATATGTTATAATTCACATGAAGTCTTTAATTCATTGAGACCAAGTGATAAGGCACGTAAAGGCTCATTACTTCGTGATCCATAACCATCACGGATTTTTGATTGATAATCAATTTTGGAACATTTTCAGATTTTAAATTTCTGTGTTGTTCTGTTATGTAGTCGATGGCGGCACACAAACCACCGCGATACTTCATGAATATTTTCGTCCAGTTAATATACATATCAAATTAAAGTTTAATATTTTTTTAGGAACGTTGTATGGCTCGTGATACTGGATACTTTTGCATTTAAAGAGAGTAATTCAAAGGCTCTTTGAGTTTACCTAGAGTTTAGTTTGGTTTTGCTTCTCGAAGAACAATGGTTAAATTCTAAATATTCCAATGGAGTATATTTAAACAGATAACCGAAACCCAAAAAATTAAAGTTATTTATTTGAATGATCTTAATCAGCTATATTATACTCCACAAACCTCGGGTAGAGATTTTTTTAATAATGCCATTTACAGAGTCAAGGTTGCGTACAGCCAAGGAATAGTGCAAAAGAATAATTTAATTATTTTTCTTATATTTTTCGTTAAAATTACATCCTTATTATTCTATTACGGCTAATCAAGAGGTTACCAACGTTTTCTAGCCAGGGGTGTACTCTATTAAATTTTGGGAAGGACTCCCTAAATAAAATCTCTAGTCTAAGCTTCGTGAGAAGAATGTAGTGAACTAAAGATAACGCGTCCTGTTTGGTCAATAAACTGAAAGTTGTAATTTATGTGTTTAGGCTTTTATCTAGTATAGGTGGGAATATTTCTTTTATTTAAAGCGATATTCGCCATACTCAAATTCTGGGCCTGAAGTTCTCCCAATAAAGTTAATAATGTAATAATAATAATCCGAATGGTGTCCTCTATATTCTCTATAAGATCACGATTATATGTATTTACTCCAAATGGACTTATAAATGAAGTGGATAGAAAAATCATAGGTGTTGAAATTGGAAGTTGACACACATGATGTGGGAGTAAATTGACAGTATAAAAGATTGGTATCGAAATTACATTATGTCAAATTAATTTACATTCCTATAAATGTAAACATGACTGTTTAATTATTTAAATTTTAATTAGCATTATATTAAAAATTTGTGAAGCAGTTTCTGCCTTTTATTATTTAATTATTTGATTGCATCAGGATTCAAAGCCCATGAATCCAATAAATGAATGGATTCACTGGAACGATTACCTTCTAATTTTCTAAAGACTCTGAATTAATTCATTCAAATTGAAACTTTGAATCCTTTATTACAGATAGGGGCCGATTGAACGGGAAGGCGACTTTGCAATCATCAAGTAATTTACGTTTTCTACAGCCGTGAAAAGGATGCCCATTAATAAGTTATCTACTTTATTTTTGTGCGTGATGTGCATGTGAATTGAGAGTGAGACCATATATAGATTCACATCACAAATTTTATAATTCATTATATACAGTGTAATGAATAATTAAGTTAAATATGATGAAAGCAGAAATCTAAAGGTTTAAAAATAAAATAAAAGATTCTTACTAAATTTATAATAAAGATGGCAATGTGGCTAATTGGGAAGGGTTACTCCTTTCTAGCCAGATTAGGACTAAGGATTCTATTTCAGAAGGTTATCGTAAAATCAGAGAACTATATACAACGAGGATTATCTACTTTCTTATGTGCTAAAGGTATACCGAATCATCTCTATTTTTGCTGATCAAATCTTCCCTTATTCAGTTTAAATTTTTGAAGCAGTAAAAGAGTAATATTGATTAATTGTGTAGCATATGGTATCTATTTTATGAATTTATTTTTTGTTTTATTTCTGTGGTTCCTAGTTTTTTTTATTTAGATATATTAAATTCAATTATTTATTAACGTCTACTTATTTCCTGCAATTGCTAATTAGGACTGGTTATCTACAGGTTGCTACCCTTTTCTAGCCAGAGTGGGACTAAGACTTTTATTTAGTGAGTCCGTCACTAAATAAAATCCTTAGTTAAGAACTCAATACTCAATTGATTTTCGACTTCTATTCTTCAAACCACATCACTGGGAAAAGTCTAAATACTCCCCCTTTCTGCTCCAACGGACGAGGCATCTTCATAACTCAGGCGAATTTTCAATGGTTCTCCTCCGGTCTTCTTCATTCGGCTAAATAAAATGATAAATAAAATTCTCAACCAACCTCTCTGAAGAAACACAACAATTAGATTTTGTGTGGTGAGTATTGCCAAGAAGTCATCGAAATTTCGCGTGAGGAGTGAAGACGCCTCGATCATTGGAGCAGATAGCCCGTAGTTAAAAGATGAGGTTTAGAATCTTCACATGTGTTAAGATATAAGGCTACAATTATTATTATTATTATTATTTATTAACGTCCACTTTTTGCAACTCAGGCTAATCGGGACGGGTTATCTACAGGTTACCATCCTTTTCTAGCCAGGGTGAAATTTTAGGACGTTATTTAATGAATTTCGTCACTAAATAATTTCCTTTGCCCAGGCAAGAATCGAACTCACCACTCTAGGTTTCCCATGTGAGATAAGGCTACAATTAAATAAACAATAAATAAATAGATATTTGTTTATATAATATATCCGAAGATGACTTATGACCTAAATGCCTCACGCTTTCCGAGCAGCAACATATCTTTTCATTTTTCCTAAGATAAAAACATTGTTCTATTTATTAACGTCCACTTTTTGCAGCTAAGGCTAATTGGGAAAACAATATTCTCATATTGGTTCAAATTAGAAGCATTTTTTTGGATGATTACTACATCACAGATATTAAAGTTACCATACTGTTCGTCTGTCTAGTCAAAAGTTTGAAATTGTTTTGATAAAACAGTTTAACTATTCGCTTTAAAATTTATTTCAAACGAGAAAGACTGGCAAATTTCAAAAGAACTCGGAGTACGTTTAGACACTCGACTTACATGGCGCCATCATATCCACATTAAATTGCAACAAGCACACACACGACTTGCACAAATATGCCCTTTAATGAACAAAAATACACCACTGAAACTGACCTGCCCAACACTACTTTACAAAACACTCATACTCCCAATATTAATATACGCATCAGCAACACACACAAAAAGAAACTACAGTCCTTCCAGAGCAAAGTACTTCGGAAAGCGGCGAATGCTCCCTGGTTTGTTAGGAACAGCCAAATCCACAGGGAATTCGAGGTTGCTCCTATTTCAGTACATCTTCAACAACTTGTAAGGAAATATCATGGTAGCCTTTCCATGTCAAGTGGAGCCACCCATTATAATTAAGGTGCAATGACCAAAGAACGACTACGTCCGAGGTTGTACCAAAATCTCTTAATTTTGTAACAAATCTTATAATAACACTTTGTGTATAACTTATGTATTGGTCCAATTAATTTTCTTTCTTCTTCTTCTCAAAAGAACTTAAGCCTGGCTAAGTTTTTTAAAAAGTCCCGGGGACCCCCTCCTCTAAATAATTAGTGGAATGAATTTTTTTTTATTATTTAATTGGCAATCATAAATTGCTAGAACAATGAGCTTCATATTTTCGATGAGAATCTCTCCAAAAAATAAATTTGGATATGATATTCTTAAAAAAATAAACTAATACGAAATTCTGAAATAATTATACTCCTTGAGAAATAACCATTTTTCTTCTTTGCCCTGTTAAGGATCGATAAATATTAATTTAGACAAATTTTAATGCGTTTTACATTGTTATAAGGTTCTAATCAACCAAAATTTGTATATAAATTTGGGGATACTGGACTAGGTAATTACTGTATATATTCCGTCATTTCTGAGCCATAATCCTATCCAGAGATGATTCATTATCAATCTCTTTGCTCTCGCCTTGGCGTGCAGCCTTTTTTTGTTCTAAAGGAGAATAAGCGGATTGCTGTTCCTTTATGGCTTTGCCGTAATGAAATGAAAGGGCATATCCGCATTTACTGTTGGCCGTTCCTAGAGATATGTTTACATCTTTTATTTTCATCTTCCCCCTTCTTTGGGAAACTAGATAAGAGCTTAATTTACAGCCAAGGAAAAGGTCTTCTTATTCCTAGGTCACATATTCTTTTTCGTGAAATCTATTCCGGTTGTTTTTCACATTCAAATCATCGAGTCTTCAAAACAGAAGGCAGCGTGTCTGGCCACTGTTTAGGTCATCTACCTACCATACCTCAGCAGTGGCCAGTCGCTGATGTATAGAATAAACAGAAATATTCTAGGCTTTTCAAGCAAGGATTCTAGTGGGGGGAGGGCTCACCTGAATATTAGTCCCTGCAAATCTTGGCAAAGCTCCATAATATAAATGGGGCGAAGGGTTGATCTGTGCCCGGAGGCCAACCTTCGAAAAACACAGAAGAAACGGAGGCAGGAAGACAGGTGGACGACCGGTGAACGAGAAGAGAAGAGGGAACAGACTCCACACCATAAATACCTACTGGATTGTCGAGGGCGGAACTCCTAAAAAACAGAAAAACAGAGAGAGGGAGCAGTTCAGCTTTACTGTTCAGCCTAACGCAGATTTTCAACCATTCTATATTTCTTCTCAATTATCCTCTCTCCACCAACCTAACAAATGACATCCGCTTGTGTAGTTCATGAGACAGACCCTTCTCACAACTGGCCTATTGGCCTGCATTATTATTTTTTTTCTATTTTAGTGATGATCCTTCCAAAGACACAGAAAAAAAACGGGGCTAAATTAAGTCCAAGGACTGTGATAAACCAAAAGACCTTTATGGCATTGTAATGAATCTTAGCTTGCATTACATGCGCCTGACATAAATGACCATATATTTCATATTTTGAGTAATGCTGTTATTATTAGATTATTATTTATGAGTATTTAAATGTAGAGTTTCGTACCTATGGTTTAGAGTTTTATCCAATTTGTAGTTCAGTACCCATATGGTCTGACATTTTATTAGTTAACGCCAATAATTTAAAATAACATTCACTGCTCTTAATGTCAATACAATACACTGAACAATAATCATGATGAGTTACGATAGTTAAATTACGGTTCGTAGAAGTCTTTTTCAGCATATTTGACCGGATAGCGCTAAGGTTACTGGGGTCTAAAACAACCTTAATCCTTATTTAAAACACGGGCGCGTTTTAACGGAGTTGATCAAATGTGACTGCATCGGTTGACCAGAAAGGCAGAGAATTGAATCGTTTTGGAGGAGAAATGTTTCCCTGCTTGCACTTCATTAATGTATCTGGGAGAAATAGTAACAGAGACCAGCCTTAGATGTTTAAATAAACGAATCATAACTTACAGGTTGATTGAATATAAGTATTTTTTATGGTTTCACCAAAAATTACTTTATTTCCTTTGGTCACGACAGCGCATAGACCCTCCCACCACATAAAAATCCTTGCATGAAGTGAAAGTATCTCAGAAAAGAATACAAGATGAAAATGAGTAAGATTTGCTTGTGAATCCCAAGCTAAAAGATTCTTCGTTATTTAAAGAAAATGGCAAGAGTAATCCTTTTTTTCACAATTTCTTGCACGTAGTATAAAATTTATATAAAAATGTCATAACTAACATCACAGTTTATCCAGGTAACTTTAAATTTTCCTTTTTATTTTATTCATTTGACTGTAGTATTTATTTCAAGGGGATACAAAATAAACATTGTTTTAATGTATTTCAGTACAACAAGGAGAGAATATCTTAAAGTAGAATCAGAAAAATAAAATGAAAACAACGTAGTCGAAAACATAGATTCTGCTTGTTTCCGGTCAGAGGAAGAATAAATGCAGGGCTATTAAAAGCATTGCATGTTAAAGCAGATTTAGCTGCAACAATTCTTGCAGTGCGTCACGCGAACAAAACGCAATATAATGTAACGAGGAGCCAGCACGAAACTGGACTACAAATTTTCAAGAAACTAAAAAAAATAGCCACGAACAATGCTAAAAATGAAAAGTATGAAGAAAAGAATAATAAATGTTGTCAAGCAGCCGCTAGTGAAAACTGAAAATAAGTGGATTACAGAAGATATTAGCAAACTTATACAATAAACAATAATAAAGGATACTGAATTAGTTTCTTGGCGTAAATACTTTTGCTTTAGCCTTATAGTAATTAACACATAAATGGTAGCGACCATAAGAGAGGAAGTGTGTATATGGCTGCGTGCCAGCTCTCTGGCCACCACTATTCGATATTTAGTCTCACATTTTCTTCAGTTCATACTTACCCTTCCTCGAAGTTAACCCCTAAATCACTTGCCGGCAATTATCTTAGGTTCCTTTGCCAATTCCTGAAAGCTTACAGTTTTGTTTTCCTTGGGTCTCAGTTTGTGGGAAAGATCAATCTTAAGTGTGAATGATTTGGCTGAGTTGTACAAAATGTCTAGGCCAAAGTCACACCATTGAGAATGTAAGTATTTATTGTATACCTCCTGCGTACACGGCGATTTTTCTTTAACAATTACCACATTCAATATTTAGAAAATTCCTTTATTGCAGTATTATGCCAACAACTTGAAGCTCTTTAGTGTTTTTATGGAGTTTACAAAGGTGAATGTAGTAAGGTATATCAATGAATCAAAAGAAATTCGCTATCAGAGTTTTAAGTATTGAATGATCAACTCGAAATAACGACCCTCGTTAACCAAGGAGGACCTGGATTGAGTAGTCTTGAGTACAATATCAGGAATTATTATAGGGTTCAGTGGTCAGTTCAATCAGTCTTTGACTGCCTGTGACTCGCCAAACTCCCGCTATTCTACAGAACCTCGTGTCTAGCGCGCACTGATTGCAACACCTTCACTAATTTTCTCCCTTGGCGGGAATCGAACCTGTACTATTTTTTATAGACACTCTAGAAGAGAAGCAATTGTACTTACACGCCTACGCACAGGACACACTAGACTAACACATTCATATCTAATGAGCAGGCAAGATGAACCTATATGTCGCTAATGCAACAGAACGCTGAAGTAAAACACATACTAACTGACTGCACACAAGTAAATACGCACCCATGGCCCACAAATGTATGCGAACTACTGGCCGACAGTAGCCAATTTATTGATGATGTTTTTAAGTAATTAAGAAATAATGGATTATTTGATGAAATATAAAAACTATTATTTACGTTTATTAAAGTTATATATAGCAAGCACTGTTCTTGGAATATAAGTTTTGCCTCCTTCCAGTTTAACTATTTATAGTTTTCCTTTTAGATTTTTTTGTTTGTTTTATTTTTATTTCGTTTTTCCCCTCATGTTGTAAATATACTAACAATTTATATTTAGTTTTGTCCATTCTATTTATTTTCATTTTTTGAGGTGCTGGATGGTGAAGGATTTATTATCTCAGGTAAGAAAAAACGCCTCTTTCCTTCACTTTTCTTTATTCGTTGCGACAGAGCGCTTTCAGAGCATACGCTCCATCATCAGTGCCCTGCTGGATAACAAATACCATAAAAACGTTGTACAATATGTCATTTAATTAAAAAAAATTATAAAATATATGTAAATGTCGATGGTCAAGAGTTAAAACATACAACTTTAAAAAAAAAAATTAAATTAGTGTCCCAGTGATTATTTACAGAAATAAGAAAAACTATTTTTACAGATTAAAACTAAAAATTAAAAACTTGTCAGTAGAATATATACAAAATAATTTCAATAAATAGTTAAAATAAATAAATGAATAAAAAATGAATATTTACAGTTAAGAACTCTAAAATAGAATAAATAGTAAAAAGCAAATAGTTCAATTAAAATTAAAAAAACAAAAATGAAGGAACAACCACCGGAGGAGCTACAGAAAGGAATACATACAGAAAACGTAAAAGAAGAAAAATAGAGAAGCGAGACAATGACTAACCTCTTCACAATGATGTGACAGGAACCAAGGATTCCCTGTGACTGAGGCCTCGGGACCGGAGAGCAATGAGAGAGGCTTCCGAGACATGCCTCAACCTGGTTCCTTCTCCCGTCTTATTAATATTGAGGCCTCCTTTTTCCATCCTATTTAGTTTTATGAATAGGTTTTCGGCTATGCTCAGGGTCTTGCCTTTTTTTGCTTCGTAGAGCAGCTCATACTTTATAGCAGATTTCTCATGACTCTCCTTCTTGATGTGGGCATGGAACTCTGTGTCTCTGGTAACATGCTCAGTCAGCCGGGTTCTGGTCTTTCTTCCACTTTGACCGATGTACGATACCTCACAGCTAGAGCATCCTACCCTGTAAACTCCCGACTTCTTGAGTGAGTCTATTTATTTTGTAGGTTTGTAAAATTTAGCTTTGTAAAAATTGTAATATTTATTTCATTTTGTAAAATTATATTCTAACATGCTAAAAGATGAATTGCCATTGCATCGGCATGGTTCTATTTACTTTGTACATTTAGCTTGGTAAAAATTTTAATATTTATTTAATTTGGTAAAATTATATTGAAACATGTCAAAAGATGAATCGCCATTGTAGCGGCATCTCAAATAAATAATAATATTGTACTTATTTTTACCTTCAGTTTACTGAGAGTTGTGATAGATAGATGTACCTATATATACGCCATAACCCGCACGGCCACAAGTTGCCATTTCTTCATTACTAAGAAGCCTATTTGTATTTATTTATTAACGTCCACTTTTTGCAACTAAGGCTAATTGGGATGGGTTATCTACAGGTTACCACCCTTTTCTAGCCAGGGTGGGACTAAGGATTTTATTTAATGAATTCCGTCAACGCTTTAACTCACTTGGCTAACCTGAGCCCGAAGCTTATTTGATTACTAATTTAAGTTGGCCATGACATGATTAGTGATAAAATTGTTGGAAGGTGAAGATCCCAAAAGTCGGAGAGGAGTGTAACTCAAAGCTGAAAACGAAATAATACAAATAGCTCGCTTAGTACTTAAATTGTAGAATTTTTAATGATTTCCAAGATTCTTTAAAATGTTTTGATTTATCTAACAATAATGGAGATATTAATTTTTTTTTAATTTTAACCCGCTCTATACCCTACTCATCAGCATAACTTTTTTCAAAACTTATGAGTCCCATTGTATGGATCAGAAGATTTTTATTTTATTTTTATAATATAGACTCATATATAAAGTTTTGAAGATGGAGGTGATGTCCCCCATTCTCCATACACTTATGGTATGGATTTCTGGTGTTTGTTATGACTCGTGCCAATATAGCAGGCGTTGTGTTGGCGAAATTTCTTCATGGATGTTGTCTTCTCATCTTGTAGGGTCCTCGAACAGTTCACGTAAACACGGGATTTCTAAAAACCCCGCTGCGGAAAGTGTTCCCTCAAATCTGCCATCAATGCTCATGAAGTGTGTGCCGTTATTGAAACTAATTTTCCCTAAGTCCAATTCATCTAGCCGTGGGGTCGAATCCTGTAACATATTTACACACCGGTCCGAATTAACGGACACTGTGACTTCATTTTCCTCAAAAAACTAATGTCTAGTAATTCCACTTGAGGAACCACACTGTGATTGTAGATGAATTTAAAGGACTTTGATGAAATTAAAAAAAGGAAAGTTTTTCTTCCGCATCTTGAATAGTCTAACTATTCAATATGCTATCGATAAAGTAAATATTGTGGTCTCTAGAAAATCTAATCTTCATCAATGATTTCAAATCGAAGATAATTGCACGTATCTCATACTAAGCTTGGTATCATGGTATACGTGTTTATTGTTAAAATGAGATGAGTAGGAATTGAGATTTACGAAAGGCTGGAATACAACAACTGCAAAATTCTCGTTTAATATTCAAAACAACGAAAGAAAAAGTGTAATATTCATGAAGCAAGATTGCTTCTACACAATTTTTGGAGCCAACTCACAATAACGGAGATATTTTGAATGTTGGATTTTCCACCAACTAAATCACCCTCAACTCGTACAATTTCTGCGTTAACGAACTTTATCTTTAGTTTTGCAGGAAACATTTATATATCTAGTTTGGTCGAACAAACAATAATTACGAAAGCTAGAGGTAACTGATAACTGAGCTTATATACTGGAGTAAAACCATATAATATCAATAATATAAGTGCAATAGTTATATATATATGATTTTTGGACGAACGTCATTTTCGTAATATACAGTTTCGACTCACGCTGGCTTGAAAAAGTCGAGAACGTGTAGGTAACCTGTGCCTCTAAGTTTTAGTAGCATAAATTGGGCGTTAGTAAACAGATGAAGTAAAAAACAAAATACTTCTACTCCTGCATGGTTTGCTGAATTCTTAAAGGTTATATGTTGGCATCAAGATTAGAGCTATTAGCCCATTTGCTTTCTGTAAACAACCTAAATTTCCCCACACTCTTGTGCTAAATCCTTATCTCTTGAGAAATTACACAAAAAGAAAAGCTATTCTCTGGTCCTGTAATTTACTGCTATCACAGTCACGTTAACTGATTATATTCCTATATTACAAGTAGATATTAAAAATTGTTTATGCTCAAAGCTTGAGTATACTACAATATTAAGTATGTTGCGAGATTTGTTTCTAATTAAAACAAGAAAAAGGCATATTATAAATACGTTCAATCGTGGATTTAAAAAAGCGTCTCACTGCTGAGTAACAAATAAATTGCAAATATTTATTTAAAATTTAATTTTGTTATCTGTTTCATTATTATTTATTTATTTATTATAAATTACTAATTATATTTTTATTAACTTTTATAAACTATTTTTGTTTTCATTACTTTTTTTTTGTCTTTTACCATTCATTCATGTTTTGTTTCTGTTTCTACTTCATACCTTTCTCCGTTCAATAGTTTTTTTTCTTTTTTATTATTTTTTTTTCTATTAGTTCCTACTTTATTTTATTTTTGCACTATTGTTATCGCCGAACAGCAACAATAAATTTAATAACTATATTGAATAATTTGGAGAAATTTTATCATTTGGTTGTGTAAATAAAGGGTGTAAACCGCTAAACTTCCGTGACACCAAACAAACAAAACAAATAAATAAATGTTTCTTACTAATTGAAATATATTCACAAAATGTTCTATAGCTCATATAGTTGTACATATCTATCGAAATTATACAATTTATTGATCTTTTGGGGATAAATGGTTCCAAAGTGGTAACAAAATAGCTGATATTTGAAAATACGTAAATGCAGTTACTAGATGGAAAGGAAATAAGTAAAACTTTCATTTTTCCTTGACTTTTTCGGAACTCTATTATTTAATGAAAAAAAGAAAAAAAAGAAATTTCTTAATTGCGAATGTATAAGCAACCTCTGGAAGACCAACTGTTTTATGAATAATGTTTAGAGCTATAATTGGCCATTAAAAACAAGAGTACGGTATAAAAATATTCCAGAAATAACTCTGACTACATCAATATTTCAATTTATTAATGGCTCACTGGCCATTATCAACTGTTATGAAAGAGATATATTTATAGCAAGGATTCGTGTAGTGTATGTGTGTGTTTGGGTTCCTGTGAGTATTTATTACTGGTGATTAAACAGATTAATCATACTGATAAAACTTTTTTAAAACAATTTAAGATATGATAGTTCGTATAATACTTAAATATCTAAGAAGAAAATATGACGCATATCCACGTCAAATGAGTTGCTAGATGAATTTTGAAATAAAACAGATTAATTCAGTGTATGATACATGTATATTTATTTATATACGTGGAACATCGCAAAATGTGCGATATTACTAAACCATTAAACAAAATAACTACAAAAATGTAAACTAAATGAAATATAAATACAAGATAAAACAAAGTAGAATAATTGGAAACAACAAAATAAAATAATTGAAAACAAATAATAAATAAAAATAACAGTAAAGGATAAAATGAAAATTACGAATATCTGCAATTCATTAAAAAAAGAGTATATCAAAATAAATAAGAAAAAAAAAGAAAAAAATGTAATTGTTGAACTAATATGGGTAGGTTATCTAAAGTTTCTGACCTGAACCTTTAGAGTCTTTTAGGTAACTTTCTAAAATACTAGTTTAAAGAAAGTTTATGTATTCTGCATGATCTATCCATTATAATACTATTGCCAAATTATTACCTATATCATTGAAAGCAAACCAAAAGCCTTTTATAGCACTGCATGAAACCGAGCAGTTTAAATGAAGCAGAAGCAAAAAGCCACAACACATAAAATTCACTAGTGTGCCAGGTGCTCAATCACATCGAGCTTCAATTTTTCTTTTGTCGTCTTTACCCATCCAACGTCCAATCTTTACCATCCAACGTCCAATAGCAACTCATCGTAAATCAGCAACACGCGAATGTTCATTCCAAAATCCATTCGTTCAAAATTTAAATAACACACTATCACCTTCTGTACAACTTTCGACTATCCTCTTTTTTTCTCTCATATTTGTCAATGTATTAATATATTTTAAGAAATGCATCCAATGTATTTTACTTTTAAAACAACCACACATCTTATAATTTTATAGGTTAGTTGTGTAGGAGGTTTCCTGCCTAACTGCAGACAGGTCCCAGGCACAACACTGTCCACCTTATACTTCTGATTCTCTGTTATGCACGTTGCCAAGTTTGTAGTTTTATTTATTTTTTTTTTTGAGAAAGCTTGGGCGAGTGAGAGTGACAAAATATTACAAACATAAGAAACCGTTTGGAGAACAATGTAAAATATAAAGGGTACCAACATATTTATCTATTAAATAATATTTCATCGGTTTGCACAATTCTTCACTCATCGGAGCGTGTCAGATGGTTTCAGTCTTTTCGCTTTTGTCTCTAAGACTAGTTTTGTAAAAATGATCTTAGTCTCACTAAAATGCAAATAGTGATTATAAAGTTTGATTGTAATAAATAATTTATTCCGATATTAAAACCTTCCGGGTTTCGAATGCATATGTATATATATATATATATATATATATATATATATATATATATATATATATATACACTCAACCGCAAAAAAAAACCGGACACTTCATTTTTGTCGTATTAAGAGCTAATTTTCAGCAATTTTCTTTATGTGGGTATTCTAGTTATTACAGAGAATTTAGAGTCTAAGTCCATTGAACTAATCCCTTCAGGATTAGTAAACAATTAGATAAAGCTCAGATTAGATTTATTTGTCGTGAAGTTGATCTATTCTAAACTGTAAGTAGTTTTTCGGACATTTAAACATCTTTAATTATTAACCAAGCATTTTCTTTAATTAATGTTTTATTTTTATTTCGGTCCAGAATAATGGGTCTTTCAAACTTAGATGGAAGGCCGGAGCTTACGTTACATTGCCGAAACGCTTGGGGTAGTGAAGTCTACCATTCACTGTAATAAAAATGAAGAATAATTTTTTTTAAATGTGTTAATTTACCTTTTTCTTTTTTTTTATTTTGTATTTTTTTGTAAATAATCAATAAAAATTATTCACTTTTGGCAGATTTTGTTTAAATAACCTATAGATTAACCAAGTATTTTAATTAAAAAGATTAATATACATACATATTAAGTATTTAACAAAATTATAAGACTAAATCTAAGTGTCCGGTTTTTTTTTTTGCGGTTGAGTGTATATATATATATATATATATATATATATATATATATACTTCTGAATAAATAAAGTAAGTTTACTTATTATATATATGGATTTTACTTATGTCCACTTTCTGCTACTCCAACATTGGGACTAGATTACGTACTGGTTATTTGTTAAGTGGGCTGGTAGCTCAATTAGTTTTTAATCTTTAAGTGGGAATTTAATCCCCGATCAGTCCAATTCCGGATGAACCTCAGAACCGCTCTCCAGAACTGATGCTCAATGAGGGAAGAAATATTTCCCAATAAGCAATGTCAGAAGAATCTGTGGTCACATCTATACTCCAGTTAAAATGAATTCCACCAACACTACCATCAAACACATAATCCACAAATTGACGACTTTATTCTATCTAAGTCCTTAAATTGCCCTTAGAAAATATACATTGTAAAATCCAAAAAAAAAAATAAGAATCTCTGCCACCAGGATGAAAAATAGTGTTTCGGTTGCAAACATTAATATTTCTCATACAAACCTACAGCTATCATCAGGTAGTAAAACAACAATATATCATGCGATAATTACATTGCAGTGTAGGGCGCACAAATTTAAAAACTTCACTACAATCGTGCCACCTCGGTATTATGGTGTTATTAGTTACGATATTACAATTTAGGATAGTCATAACCTGGTTTGAAGTTGTTGGAATAATAATAACAGTAACAAGCTAAGTACTGTTGAATCTACTTAGGAACTATACCACTCACGCAAACGGAAACAACAATCGGAGAAGTTAGGAAGTTAAACATGAATTGTCAAATGTCACGTGAGGTTGGAAATGTTTCTTACTTCGAACAGATTTAATAGATAACACTCTGGAAAATAAAACAAATCACTAATGCATAAATACAGTAAAATTGTAACATAGTGAGGAATAAAATAAAAATAGTTACGCCAATGACTCCTGCTAGTGTTAAAAAAAAATGTTACATATTTAGAAAAAAAAAATCGTCACGCAGGGGATGCGTTAACTAAGCAGATTACCTACGTTCTTCACGTATTTACATTTATCTCTAAACGTAAAAGTTCAATGAGAACAATAATTAGTATTATGCTTGAAATACTGTGCTTCATAATATAACAGCTTATGTTGATATGACATGATTAGGAGTGGGAGTTTACATGAGCCCGAAAAATATAAAATCCAAATATGTCGGTTAATAATCAAAATAGCAAAAAATTTACATTTATAGGTAACATTGTATAAGGTAACATCTGTAGTTAGATTGGTTCTATACAATTTTTCTATTCTACAAATAATAACGGAAATATTAAGATTTTTAATATTCCACCCTTCTAACCCCCCCCTTACCACTGGTCGGATTTCTGCTATTATCGACAATGATCTTTAATTTTACATAAATCGCGCTTGGAAATGATAAAACAGTAATTGCGACCGCTAGAGCGGTAACAGAGAAATATATATACATTTTTGACGGACCACATTTTCGTCATCTCCTGGGCAGGATCAATGGACATTGTAGGAACTTTTTTTCGACAACCGCGTCACGACTACGATCTCAATAGCTGATTTCCCCTAAGTGACATCTGCAAAACTTGAGCTTTATATTTCATGTCTAATGGGTACACTGTTTAATAGTATGACATCTGCTATTTTCTAATTTCATTATCTTCCCTCCTGGCTGGCTTACTAATTCCTTATTCAACTTATACCCAAGAAGTTAATCATCGATTATTATCTCTAAACCTGAATTGCCATAAGTCTATCTTTTAGCGGGTTTCCATTAAGGGAATTCGTATATTCTCGGATGAACCATCCTCCTAAGATGTTTTATTTGTAGTTATTCCCTACAAGCCTGTTATATGAAGCTGGAGGAACACATTCTGAACACGTGGACTGGAGGAAGTGCTACACTTCTTTATTTAATTATTTCAGCATCCTTAAGCATGAACATGTACTAATGTTCTTAATATCACTCTTCTGAAGAAGCTCTAACCAATTGAGATATTCCCCAGAACTATACAATTGAAATATACATTTTATTAGTTTTGTGTTGGGCTAACCTTCTGGATTTTTTAAAACACCATTGTTGATATTTTGTTTTTCACTTGTGGACCTGGGAGATGATTCTGTCCAATAGCAATGGTCTTCTTTTCTTTCTTTTTTTTTAATGACACTCATTTCCCTGTTAAAATTAAAATTCTCGGTGGCCACAAATAAAAGCCCGAAATGCAGGAATGTAAACTCCACCATTCTTTTCTAGATTGGTTATAAGACTCTAAATGATACTTAAGTGTCAGTGTGTTCTATAAACGTTCTAAAGGAATATACCCTCCCCCACTTTACTTCAAGTCGAGAGGTACTACCATCATTTTAGCAGATTTCCCTTAAGGGAAATCAGCTATTGAGGTCGTACTCATTTTCGAAATTTTTCTTCAAAATCCCATCGATCCTACCTAGGAGATGACGAAAATGAGGTCCGTTCAAAACTGTATATATATATATATATATATATATATATATATATATATATATATATTTGTCTGCTACCGTTCTAGCAGTCGCAATTATCGTTTAAGCGTTACCAAACTCGATATTTAGTCGTTTTATGTAAAAAGAAAGATCATGTTCGTTAACGGCTGAAATAGGACCAGAGGGAGGGGGGTTTAGAGGGGGAAATTTTGAAAATTGGAAATATCTCCGTCACTTTACGTCGAATCGATAAAATATATAGAATCAATCTTATAGTAAATTAAGTGTGTTATAAATATAGTTATATATATTTATCCCCTATCATGATTATTAACCGAGATATTTGCATTTTTTAGTTTTCAGGCTTCAGCAACCCCCCACTTGTAGTCATGTTACATAAACGATGCTCGGTTATGTAATAAACCAGGTCATTCGAAGCTTAAATACCGATTATTGTTTTCAAGAGACATTTGTTATACTAGCTACGTGCAAATATGTACCGGTGACCCCCTTCTTAAGTTTTTGGACTACTTAAATTTGATTGATTGAGATAAAAATTATTCTGATTCATTATAAATTACAGTTCCAGATGTAGTAAATAGTTTTCAATCAAAATAATACGTTATATTCAGATATATTACAGTAATTATTTTTCTTTTCGCTAAGAAGTTGGCAGTACTGCTTGTTTACATTTCAAATGCTTTCCGTCGGGAGGTTTATTATTATCGTTTGTTTTTATTCACTCAATATTCACGGTGGTGCTGTGTTACCAGTATGTAGATGTATCTATTGTTAAACCACGCGGGAAATCTGCTTAGTTTACCCAGCCTCTGCATGGCGGACTTTTTAGCAGATTTCCCTTAAGGGAAATCAGCTATTGAGGTTGTACTCATGACGGAATTTTCGAAATTTTTCTTCAAATGTCCATCGATCCTACCTAGTAGATGACGAAAATGAGGTCCCTTCAAAACTGTATATATATATATATATATATATATATATATATATATATATATATATAATCTAAATGTTTGTCTGTTACCGCTCTAGCGGTCGTAATTATGGTTTGATCGTTACCAAACTCGATATTTAATCGTTCTATGTAAAAAGGAAGATCAAGTTCGTTAGTGGCTGGTATCGGACCAGTTGGAGGGGGGGTTTAGATGGGAGGATTTTCGAAAATTCGAAATATCTCCGTTACTATACGTCGCATCGAAAACACGGACAGAAACAATCTTATTGAAAATTAAATTTACTATAAATATTGTTATATACATTTATTCTCTATCTTGAATATTAACCGAGATATTGGCATTTTTATTAAATTTGGGCCGATAACGGATTTTTGAGTTTCCCGCCAAAAGCTAGTTCGGCCCTTTGCCGTAACTATTCGGCTATATTATGGACATCTCTATTGTAAAACTTTACCTTGGAAATCTGCTTAGTTTACGCAGCCCCTGCGTGACGGACTTTTTAATTTCGAATGTGTTTTAAATTCTCTTTACACCCATACATATGTAAGAGAGTGCATTCCTCCCGAACCAGGTGGACTTAAAAATATGAGATCTCCTTCCAGTAGAGCATACAATTCGAATATGCTACCCAAACTCCTTCATGTTTTATTTATTATGTTTTCGTCACATTAATTTGTATATTTATTTTAATAATTAAAAGGCGAGTGAAATCTTTATTGTTTATCAGAGTTCGCCATCTCTTTGTTATATTAGGTTCATACCTGAATAAAGCCGCTGACTTATAAGTAGGATATCGGAAAATGGTGAAGCCAGTTCAAATCCCTTCATTAGTAGGTACTGCTTGGAAATATTTAGCTTCACCTACATCATACGTACTTGTATAATACATTCAAAGCAGACCTAATGGTCTAAAAGATGCTAACTATTTCACAGCAGTGTTGCTGGAAGTGAAGAATATAGTGCCCTTGGAGAGAGAAAAAGACGTCCAATTCATCACAAGTTTTTTATTTCAGCGCTAAGCGCTTTCGGAGACCATTGTCTCCATTTTCAGAGCTACTTGCATGAGCTCATAGGGTAAGACAGCAAGTGACTCAACTGACTGTCTTTCCCTATGAGCGCTTGCAAGTAGCTCTGAAGATGATCTTCGATAGCGCTTAGCTCTGAAATAAAAAACTTGTGAAGAATAGGACGCCTTTTTCTTTCTCCAAGAATCCAACTATTGTTTCACATTGTTTGCGAGCTTCGAGTAATTGGGATTTTTTGCAGACGTTTTCTGAGTTTCATTTATATATTGAGGTTGTTTTCAATACCTCAGCAAAGACTAGATTTTGAAAAGTAATAAGAATGGCTGCTACCCAGCTCGACTCATTATAAAGGTTTTCAACCCTTGCATAAAAATATTGATGGCAAGGTTTACGGGGAGCAAATCTTTTTTAATAAAACCGTCAGAAGTCCGGGCCATCTTCAGGAATGAAAAACAATTTCTCGCAAAGGGAGTTTACTCAGAAGAATTAATAAAATATGAGGATTTGAGTGACGCAAAGAGTGAGAAAAAGAGATGACGTCACCACGGCCGCAATCCCCCCCCCCCTACCTCCCCCGCCCACTCTTGGATTCCCCTCAACCCCAACCCACACACCCACGTGGAATGAAATCTCTTCGTTTTAGAGACTTTCATGAGTCTTTGTGTACAATCTCTTCTTTTCTAAAGATTTAGCTTCATTTTTAATTCAGATTTATACTGCCTAATCTGAAAACCATATTACTGCTTTTATATGTTTGAAGAGTAAAAGTCATTCCCCACTTCTGAGCTATTATAATACCATTAAAGGACAACTGTAGTGGTTGATCTAATGTTTAGTTAGTGGGTATTGTGGCCTTTCAAAGTCATCGTATTAGAAAATGTCTTAATTGTTTATTTCATACATTTTTTTAATTTGAATTTGGCGCCCGTTTTGCAATATAGGTATCCGTGAACCTCCCTCTCTACCTGCCGATCATGTCCGATTGTTCATTCCTATAGAGACTTCGGTTCCGTATACTGTGCTTCTCAGGGTCTATGCTTCCCGTCCATCTTGATGCAGCAGTTTGCCCGGGACCTTTTCTCCTTGTCTGTTGGAATTCATTTACCTTAGACGTTAAAAGCTGAAATCATCCAGTGCTTACTTCTCAAGCTAATCAAGACCGGCAAGTGGTAGGATACCTTTTTTTTATACCCACACTTTTCTTTAACCCTCTTCCTTTCTCCCACCCTTCAATGCCGTTTCTATAGGTGTAAATGTTTCAGAAGTAGGGCGGATTTATTATACTATTTTTTTTTTTATTCTTAGTTGTATAAATGTTTATTTTGTCCATTTGCACTTATCCGAGCTCACCAGACCCTAATGTATTGTTTTAGCAGATTTCCCTTAAGGGAAGTCAGCTATTGAGGTCGTACTCATGACGCGAGTTTCGAAAAATTTCCTCAAATGTCCATCGATCCTACCCAGGAGATGACGAAAATGAGGACCGTTCAAAATTATATATATATTTGTCTGTTAACGCTCTAGCGGTCGTAATTTTCGTTTGATCGTTACCAAACTCGATATTTAAACGTTTTGTGCACAAATAAAGATCAAGTTCGTTAATGGCTGAAATCGGATCAGTGGGAAGGGGGTTTAGGGGGAAGGAGTTTCGAAAATTTAAAATATCTCCGTTACTATACGTCGAATCGAAAAATTATATAGAATCAATCTTATTGCAAATTAAATTTACTATCTACCTCTTGAAATTCGAACAACATATGGACCGATTTAATACTAAAATGAACTTGATCTTTAGTTTTAGATGAAACTCTTAAATATGGAGTTTAGCAACAAGTGACCAAACGTAGCAGCCGCTTGGGCTTTAACAAGCAAACATATATTTGAATGGACCTATTTTTTTCATCTCCTTGGCAAGGAAAACTGCTAAACAATATTGATTCTTAATCTTAAATTATAAAGCCAAATAACTATTTAATTTACGGTGGGTTAATTTTCACTATTACTTGGGTTACGTCAGGAGAAGGTGTTGAAGCCAGGCGAAGAGTCGGATTACACGGGATTAAGGTTTGAAGTATTTATTCATTAACCTCTTTCAGCACTATCCGCCCTTACTAAGATTTGCTCTTCAATTCTTCATTTCAGTATATAGAGCTTAAAAAGGAGGAAGAGTCTCACAGATTAGCTATAAAATCACTTATGGTCAAATAGACATTTAGGTGGCTAAAACAGGCAGAGGTGGCCACTCATCTACTAATGTCGCATGTAAACTGCGGAATGCGAGTACTGTTTAGTCTGAATCTCTCTCTCTCTCTCACACACACACACACACACACACACACACACACAGTTAATTGTCAGTTCTAAAGCTCATTGATAAATACAAATTAAAACTTAATCATTAAAAATTACCGGAACTGATTGATTAACCGCGATTGAAAGGGACTGGTTTGCCACTGATTGATTCGTTGGCCAGGGATTTAATACTGATTGATTGTCCTCTTATAATTAATCTCTTTGAGTATAATTACTGAATAATATTTTTCATTTCATTGTATCCCAAAGAAATGGTGGTTCAATCGTTAGTGCCCAATAAAATTGTTGGCCCCAACTTTACGTTTTTAGTGTATATCTCGTTTATACTTTGTTATACGACAAAAGTGAATATAACAAATGTTACTCTAAATAACAACATAAACAACTCTTAACCTGTGTATATTAGACCTCTCTTACGACCCCAACTCCTACTCCATCTGCCGGGCTGATTTGCGACGCTAAACCATACAGGGCGTCATCCAAACCCGTATAAAAAAAAATCATTCAAATTGGTCCAGCTGTTTAGGAGGAGTTCAGTGACATACACACGTACAGTATAATATATATATATATATATATATATATATATATATAAATAGATATATTTGCCTGTTAACGCTCTAGCGGTCGCAATTCTTGCTTGATCGTTACCAAACTCCATATTTAAACGATTTTTGTAAAATGACAGATCAAGTTCGTTAACGGCTGAAATCCGACTAGTACATCGGACAGACATACACGCGTACAGTAGAATTATATATATATATATATATATATATATATATATATATATATATATATATATATATAAAGATACCGTGCGTATCATTATAATGTACTTTTTTGAAGAGAGATTTTCGTTGGCTTACAATATTGAACAGTGAAAAATTTATTTGCTTTTCAATTCTAGTTGTATTCCCCATATATTTCCCCATATTTAATTCGTTATTCAGTTCATTGAAATCGAAATCTTCCTTTTATGTTTGTGTTTCATCAATACCTTATTTTATGTGTTTTATTAAATATAACAGTTAATTACCTATTTTTACAAGGAAGTCTACCTTAATCTAGGACATTTGAATTAAAATTCGTTGGAATGTCCTTGTGGCTTCAGCCTAACAAGTAAAAATAATGTCTGTGCTTTTATACACAATAATTTATGGCATCTTTGAAAACTCGGGTGGATTTAAGATTAAAATAATTGTAATGAAAATAATGTAGACACTCTTAAGCCATAGTACGAGTATTGGTTTTATTATAGACTTACAGGCAGTTATCAAAATCCAGTTATTGTTTGAGTGAATAATGAAAATGATTAAGGATCATTTCAAATTGTTATAATTTTTACTAGATCAAACGTTTTTTTTGTTAAATAACAATGACTTGGGCCTTGAAGGAAATGAGAAATAAAAATAAAGAAAGATGTGAAAACTAAAGACTTCAGTGGGGAAAAACACTTAAACTAAGAGAAAGGCAATGTTCCTCTTCACCGTCGAGCCCAAAGAAAATAAATGTCTTCAAGATAAATAATGATATAAATACATAAGACTTTTCCTTGCTACAAAGGTCTACACTACCTCATGCCTTCCTTTTAAACTTGGAAATATTTAACCTTTGTCGAAAAAGAGGGAGGGGACACATCTTTTTGTACAATGAGTATATTTGAATTTATGACAATACCATTTAATTTTTAAGTTCCTCTTAATTGTGAATAATGGTCGAAAAAAATCTTTAAACAAAGAGAAAAGCAAAATGAAAGAAGTAGAAGAAAAAAGGTAATGAAGTAATTCACATTTAATTTAAATGGCTGAATCGATACAACATAAGGATTCCTTTAATAGAAATTCAAGATCCACAACCTTAAATCCATTTTAATTTGAAATAGGCTGGGAACAATTTGAATAGGCCCCACACAGAATTCACTAAACAAACTGATTCAGATGTATTGTCTACAGCTTGATGTTTCCCGTAAATACTTTATTTAGACCACTTTCTGAGCCTGAAAACATTCGTGTTATGCGGGCTGACGGCTGAAACCCCTACAATCCTCTGCTCCCAAATATTATAGGTCAATATTTCACATGTTTTCTCCTTTCACTCCAGACAGAAAATAGGAAGCAACCGTAACAGCTAAGGTATAAATAACTGTTAGCTACTCTTGTGACGCAATACACATTGATTAAACTCAAATATTCGTTTGCATTTCTTTTTATTTGATAGGGTTGGAGGGAATTTTCATCTTACTGACAGTTTATTATTTTATTTTTTTAACTGAGAAAATATATTTTTCAAAACTGTTAGCATTTCTTTTTTAAAAAATGAAAATTATAATTAGATTTAGGATTCATTTTCCTGTACAGATAAACTATTTTACTTGCGAAATTGCTATTGGAATACATTTTTATTCATGTATTCTATTTATTTCGTTTAAGTGAAATGTACCACATTATAATTTATAATCAGCCAAGAGAAAGATTTGATATAGAAGTTAATGGAAGAAATCTATAATACCTTAAATTAAGTACATATTTATTTATTTACTTTTTATGTTGAGCTCCGCAACTATGGCGACTTGCTCTTCTTAAACGTTTTTAAATATTTCAGAATCGTGTCAATATGTGCGCTACCATCAGTCAGTACTTCGTTCAAGACATGTAGAATGTTTAAGTAAGTTCGTAATCTGCATTCTGTTAGTTGGTGTTTTAGCAGATTTCCCTTAAGGGAAATCAGCTATTGAGGTCGTACTCATGACGCGAGTTTCGAAAAATTTCTTCAAATGTCCATCGATCCTGCCCAGGAGATGACGAAAATGAGGTCCGTTTAAAAATTATATATATATATATATATATATATATATATATATATATATATATATATATGTCTGTTAACGCTCTAGCGGTCGCAATTTTCGTTTGATCGATACCAAAATCAATATTTAAACGTTTTATGCAAAAATAAAGATCAAGTTCGTTAATGGCTGAAATCAGTGGGAGGGGGGGTTAGAGGGGAGGATTTTCGAAAATTCGAAATATCTCCATTACTATACGTCGGATCGAAAAAGTATATAGAACCAATCTTATTACAAATTTAATTTACTATAAATAATGTCTATACATTTATTCTTTATCTTGAATATTAACCGAAATATTTGCATTTTTCTCTGCTGTTTTCAGCTTCTGAGATGAGATCGGCTAACTTAGTCGTGAGTTTCCGTCAAGAGCTAGTTCGGGCCTTTCCCGTAACTGCTTGACTCTCTATTCTGAAATTTCTCTATTGTAAAACTTCACGTGGGAAATCTGCATAGTTTACGCAGCCCCTGCGTGACGGACTTTTATAGTTAGTCCAGTGTTGGCATGAGTACAAGTAGGCTTGTATTTTCTGTTCATTATGTAAGAATGTGTCAGGTATGTATCGTATGTCCAATACGCAGTCTTGTGAGGACGACTTGGTCTCTTCTTGAATCTATGTACTGTCTCTTTGATCATCCAGTAACATTGCGTTTTATTTCCTATAATTTGTTGACAGTACGTAACGAGTGTTTTTGCCAGTCTTGGAGTATTTTTGTTTTTACAATCTTGTTGGTATTTATATTTATATAAGTACATATGTATTTATAATCGTATCTCGCATAACGAGTAACTTTACAATATTGCAATATCATAAGACATTTATCGTTGTCGTTTATGACTTATATACCAGCTAGTTGTGCACTTTTCCTTTCGAACAAAATCGACTTGGGGGAAGGGAGTTTAGAGGAGAGGACCGTAATAATTAATTTCAAATGTCTTCATACCAAGATACAAAACATTTGTATAGAACCATTTTGATTATAATAAACTTACCTGTAAATTACTTTATATCTAAATATTACCCGTTATATTGGTATGGAGATATCGTATTTTAAATGAACTTCAACAAAATATTTTGTTTATCTAATTTAGTAGAAGTATAATGAGTTCAAGTGGTATCCCACATCAGATCTTTTTTACAAGACGCTCACTAACACTTTAGTCTAATTACAGACTCATTAAGTGCACTCTTGAAGGACTGTTACAGTAATCAACCTTTGTGTTAACCAAAATACGTAGTCAAAATATACTTTTACGTGGTGGCAAGAAATTTACATTCAGCTCCCAGGATATGAAGACTCGAAACTATGTAGAGCAGTAGAATCCACTAGCTAACCTTAAACAATACACCTTATTGAGCATTTACCACAAATATTAACATAGTTAACCACATATCTGGTACCAGATATTTGGCTTCTGGGCTGGGATAACATTAGAGACACGCATATTGTAGGCAATAAAAAAAACAAATTGACATGCTCATGCGGATTTCGCCTGGTCGTGGCGTATTACTGTGGCTGAATTAGGTATTAATGAATTATACGCAGTTATTTACTGACATGCCTATCCTAGATGAAGTACACTGGAATTCAATATACAAATGCCTTTAACAAACAGGGTTATTTAAAGAAAATGTATATATATATATATAATGTAATGTTTTATTAATATTATTTTAATTTATCATTTTTTCACCTGAATATTCTGGAAGTTTATTTTAATATCCAATTATAAAGAAGCTATATTTATATTTATGGAGTGAACTGATATTACTCTAATAAAAATATTTTAATCCGTGATCACAAACCAAATGCCACTACTAGTAGCAAATGAAAATAAAAACGCCCCCCCCTTTTTTTTCTCCTCATAGTAACCCTATAAGAAGTTATATATTTGAATAAATAAATAAAAGTGGCGAGTTTGATTCCCGCCTGGGCAAGGGAATTTACTTTGTGACGAAATTCATTAAATAAAATCTTAAGTCCCACCCTGGCTAGAAATGGGTGGTAACCTGTAGGGTCCCAGTTAGCCTTAGTTGCAAAAAGTGGACGTTAATAAATAATAATAATAATTGGGACGAAGCGATGATAACTGACCATACTGTGCACCATAACAAACCGGATATTCTCATTACTGACAAGAAAAATAAAAATGCTGATATTATTGTCATTGCAGTGCCCAATGATGAGAATATTCGAAAATCTCATGCCGAAAAGTTAAGAAAATATCAAGAATTGGCTATCGAGCTCAAAGAGGTATACAAACTGAAGTCTGCCATAGTTACGCCTATTATAGTAAGTTCAAATGGACTAGTGCCAAAAACAACGATAGCAGGCACCAAGAACTTTAATCTGCCAACAGCAATTATAAAAGAAGCACAACAAGGTGTACTTCTTGATACTGGTAGAATCGTGCGAAAATTTTTAAATTCCCCATTACAAGTCACACTCACAAACTCCATATCGGTTGGATTTTCCCCCGATATGGATTTTACTCCAATTTTCACTGAGTGTAAACCTCCCCCATAATAATAATAATAATAGATTTTTATTTTTAATATATACACGTTAATCAACTATCTACTCAAATATAATATAAAAATAATACGTATTAAAATAAAATATTAAAATAAGTAAGATTATTACAAATAAAATTAATAAATGAACTGAAAAATAAATAATTAAAATAATTATTATTATTTATCATCGTCCACTTTTTGTAACTACAGCTAATTGGTACGGGTTATCTACAGGTCACCACCCTTTTCTAGCCAGGGTGGGACCACGAATTTTATTTAGTGAAATAAGAACGAATTATTATTCTTATTTAAATAAAATAAGAACAAAAAAACAAAACAAATCAAGTTAAACTCAACCGACTTTTAATTTGCGAGTCTATGTAAGGTAAATATATTGATATAATTCCCATTTCTCACAATCAACTTTACATTCTAATGTATTTTTGCTACATCCATATCTATACTTTTGATAAACTTTATAAGTTCTTTATTATATTTGTTAATATAATATGAGGTGGCTCTGGCCAATTTCCTCCTTTTAAAATTATGTTTATTATTAAATTTGATCTATTTTGATTAAATATTGAACAGTCATACAGTATATGTAAAACGTTTGCGTTGAATGTGATTCGCAAGTACATTTGTCATTGTCATGAATTTTAAATCTTGTTAAATAATGTCGTGCCAGTCCCAGTTCCTTTAGAAATTGTGTGCATTTGTGATGGTGACTCTTAATTGTGTTGTAGTTGTTGTTGTTTTATTTGGTATTTACTGATGTAAGCTGTAAGATTTATTACATGTGGTCCATTCTCTGTTGGCATCTTGCAGCATACAGTGTACAAATTTGTGCGTTACGATTTTATAACATTAGACCTAGCATAAACAGAGATAAACACAGTACAAGTAAACTCACAGACTCAAGAGGCAGGGAACTGCATTTTTTTGCTTTTTGTTAGATTTTTCGGAAGTGTAGTTTCGGAGAGTCGTAAAGACGAAACGGTTCTATACAGTGCAGACGCATTTCCAATCTAAGAACTCTGGATGGAAGTTAAAGATATTCAAAAAAGTTATTAATCATGAGTGAAAATGGTTGTCTCGCTTGGTAGGTAGAATAAAAAGCAACTGCAGGCTGCCCAAGAAGGAACACCTCGGTGGAATAGGATGAGAGTGAGTCTGGGCAAAGATTAACAGTTTAGAGGAGGTCTTGTCAAAACATCTGTAATTGAAACTGAAGTCAAATTTTTAATGCAAACAAACTGAACTTTATTATTTTAAGAGTATATATGCAAATATTTCAATTAATTTTTATCATACAATCTTTTGAAAATTGGGTCGTTATTGAAATATCTCATGGACAGCGAAAAGGGCGTGCTAACTCTGGAGCCTTGGGGGCTTATGTAGCTACAGGTGGCAGGGCCTAATCTAGATAAGTGATGAATCCCATTCCCTGTCGGTTCAAAGAAAATTATTTGACCTTCCGTTAATCTCAAATTGAACATGAATGCATGCGCACGGTTACTTCAAAAATGATTAAAATGTTTAAAAGTAAATATAATATGAGTACTTAGTTCCCCTGTAATTAATTATCCCTTAATTGCATACTCCTAGTTCACTTATAATTTGTTCCATTCTTATGTTCATTTCTATCATTATAATTGATTCTACTTATAATTATTGTATAGCATTCTATATAACTTTAAACTCACACAACACTTTTTAAATTTTCAATCCATTTCAACTACTATTACTGTTCCTTTTAATTCAAACATAGCTGTAATGCACTTTTCCATTTATCTTCTCTACTGCAAAATAACTTTTGAGTAGACTGTCTCACACAAGTCATCACAGATGACCTACCAATCTACATTATTAATTAGATGCTATCAGCAATTAATGTGAAGCTCATCTTTAGGTTTATAGACTTTGTTACACGATTTTTATTACACTGGCCATCAATATTTGTATAAATATACTTTATCCTCAATTCTAACGTTGGTATTTGCGTTAAAGTTCAAGTATATTTTTATCAAAACGAATATAATGTCACTAAACATATATTTCTTTTAGAATTTATAAAACATATTATAATAATACGTTATGGTTCATAGTTTGGCGAATAACCTATTTGTTCAATAATTAAAAGAAAATATTTTTCTTGAGTTTTGTTGTAATACACAGTTCAAAATATACATACCTATATATATTTTTAAAATAAGGTCTAAAAGTGTATTTTTCTCGTTTTAGTAATTTTATAAGATCATCATTAGGTAGTAAGGGGAGCACAAATATAGAGCCATCTCTTTACATATTGTTGCGAAAATTAAATACATGAAAGAGTTGGACAGAGATGTTCACGTGATTGGGGAGTGCAGAGGAGATCAAAGGGTGCCGCTAGATGGTCGGGCTTGTCCTAGTCCCTACCAGTCTTTTCTGGAAGAGTTTCGTCCTCATCCTTTGAAGCTTTGCCGCTACTCTATATAAGCATGTGCAATTCGCACGACAGTTTAGATTTAATCTCAGCTGTCTTCAAGTGATCATCAGTTCAGTGCTACAGTGCGACTTAGTGCAGTGCGGTAAAGTGTTTTATGTGAAGAACAGTGTTGTGCCGTGGCTCTTTAAGTAACAGTTTAGTGCCGTGTTTAAGACAGTGCAGTGCCGTGTTTTTGTGAACTTCAGTGATCGTGAGTGAATTATTGGACTGTGTAATCTGAAGAACAGTGAAGCTATCAGTGCATACTGTGAGTAGTAATTAAGAATAATTAACCAAGTTTATAGTGAATTGTTAAATAAATTGTGCAGTGATAAAATCTGTGAAGCTTGTGTGTGTTTAATTTTGAAATTCAAAAAAACTCTTATTAAACAACGTTTATTACTGTTCTAAATCATTGTTGAAGTTCGTTGGCTGACTAACCATTATGTCTGCTGGATCCGAATTAAGCAACAGGCAGACATACTTTCTCATAAAGTAATTCTCAGGTATAACCCGTTTAGCAGTTTATGAGTTAAAACTAAATAAAAAAAAATATGAATCTCACAAACAAAGGGTAGATGAAACATTCATTAAATACCTCAAGTTCCTCCTTTTGAAGTAGCCCCTTTGGTAATTTAAGCTAAATGTTAATCTCAAAGAGTAGATTTAAACCGGGATTAAGAAAGAAAAAAAACAGGTCTGAATGTTTTGAGAATTGGCTTACAAAGAGAAGAATAACCAATTAGAATCTCTGAGGAGTTGCTAATGCTCCTCTACAACCCCTTGTATTCTCAAGGGTCTCTACTCATAACATTCATTCTTAAGCCAAGTCCCCATTCTTCCGTATTTGAGAGTGAGCGCTTACCCTCCTAAACCCATCTTTCATCTTACTTATAATTAACGCTGTTCCTGGCTAACCCCCTAATTTGACGGTTAAAATTATTAATATGGACGTGATGAAGTCAGTCATACATAGCAGTCTGGATTGTTTAAACTCTGTTAATCACTAAACGCCCCACCTATGACTAATATGGAAAGAACCGTTTTGAGAACTATGATATATAAATTATTTTGTAAAAATCATCAAGGGGTGCACTGATGCCAAGATTCAAATCCTTAAGAACCAGTCTCAAACAAAAGTAAGATCAATTTAACTAATAATATAATTTTTCAATTTAAGCGTTAAAGTGTCATATAATCTTCATATTTTTTTCAATAACAGATGATATCTGCAGACAATATGCGTTTAAACTGTATTTGATTGTTTACAGTATTATTTAGGTTGCATGGAAGGCTACGATCCTTCCCCCTCACCTCACTTTTTGAATATAAATTCAATTATTTTTAGGTTACCATTCTTATTTATTTCCACCAGGTAAATTAATTATTAGAAAATTTCAATTCTTTAATGTTTTGAATAATTAATTTAATAAAGCAATGTTGATAACCTTCAAGCAAGAAGGGAAGTCACAGGAGACTAACACAGTTAATTGTGTTAACTTATTTTCTGTTGAATGTTGCCATTATTGGAATTTCTTTCTACTTACAACTGACTATATTATAATAAAATATAATAAATCATATTTAATTATAATTAATGCTATCCATGATTATGATTTGAATTATTCACTGTGTGTCAAACAGTAGAGGGCGATTGATTGGGAAATCATTTTTATTTACTCTTTTAACTAAAATTCCTATCCTATAAGTCCCCTACAGTTACCTGGCCCTTATGGAAAAAAATACGCCCAGACGGGAAGTATAATAGTACAAATTAAACCCTTGTTATAAAAATACCCTCAATATTCAGTCTCTATTGATTTCCCAAGCGAAGACGGATACCTCAGCTAGTAATATATATTATACATACATAAAACAAAAATAACTTGAGAGTATACAGGGGTATAGACTATGTGTTTTGAAATGTAGACAACTCGACATATAACTTGAGTAATAGAAAAGGAGAACGTCGCATTTTAGCAGATTTCCCTTAAGGGAAATCAACTATTGAGGTCATACTCATCACGCGATTTTCGAAAATTTTCTTCAAATGTTCATCGATCCTACCCAGGAGATGACAAAAATGAGATCCGCTCAAAATGATATATATATATATATATATTGTTTATATATATATATATGTTAGTTAACGCTCTAGCGGTCGCAATTTTTGTTTGATCGTTACCTAACTCGATATTTAAAAGTTTTATGCAAAAAAACAGATCAAGTTCGTTCAATGGCTGGAATTGGACCAGTGGGAGGGGGGGGGGTTAGAGGGTGGTATTTTCGAAAATTTGAAATATCTCCGTTACCATACATCGGATCAAAAGATTTTTAGAACCAATCTTATTGTAAATTAAATTTACTATAAATATTGCTCTACACATTTATTCTCTATCTTGAATGATAACCTAGATATTTGCATTTTTATTAAATTTGGGCAAATAACGGACGACTGAGTTTCCCGCCAAAAGTTATTTTGGCCCTTTGCCATAACTGTTCTGCTCTCGTATGGAGATTTCTCTATTGTATAACTTCACGTGAAAAATTTGCTTAGTGTACGCAGCCCCTGCGTGACGGTCGTTTTATGGTTATAAAGTCACAATCACAAACAGGAACTAACTTCTCTCTTCACTTTTTTTTTTTCTCATTATAATTAAATAGTACTGATGTTTTTTTATGTTGACATCTTTTTTATTTCGCATTAGTCACTGTTTATCATATAAGTTTCTTTTCGTTTTGAATTTTGTTTTTATTTTTTAGAGCTATAATGAGACATCAGAATTTCCTAACTATAATAAAACATTATATTTGTCAAGGGAAAATATTTTTTACATAATCAGTAACTAGAAATCAAAATTTCCGTTCCTCTGGGAGGAACTTATATTGCCAACTTATCTTTTTAAAAGGGGGGAGAAGCTGATAAGGAATAGAGGTTGAACATTTTCTTTTCCAGAGGCTCACATCCACTAGTTGCTTTCTGCTCCTTGCCCTCTCTCCTCAACCTTAAATTTATCAACTTCATTTCAAAAATCACCTACCTGCTACTGAACGACTCACATATTTTTATCGAGATCATTACTTCTCATATTGTTTCGATTTTAGCAGATTCCCTTAGGGGAAATTAGCTATTGAGGTCGTACTCATGACGCGATTTTCAAATTGTTTCTTCAAATGTCCATCGATCCTACCTAGGAGATACTGAAAATGAGGTCCGTTCAAAACTATATATATATATATATATATATATATATATTTGTCTGTTACCGTTCTAGAGGTCGCAATTTTGCATTTTTAGGTTCTGTGCCCCCCCCCTTCCTTTCCTTGTCTTGGATTATTAAAATTTTAGTAATTGAGGGTAAAATTGTTCTGATTCATTACAAATTACAACATTAGCTATAGTAAATCGTTTTCAATCAAATTAAAGTATTATATTTAGATATATTTTATTAATGTTTTTTATTTCCGGTATAGAATTCAGGTTGACTAACCTGTTCATTTAAAATTCAGATGCTTTCCTTTGTAGAGTTATTAATTTGTAACTGAAAGATTTCTCATTACTGTTTGTATTTATTCACTTAATATTTGCGGTGGTGTTACGAGTATATATACTTATCTATTGTAAACGACGGACTTTTTAATTCTACGTCGACTGACTTCTGCCCTTTGCCCTCATCAATAACAGATATCTTCAGATCGGGTTCTCCATTTTGCTACTTGGGAAGTGGACATTTGCAACCCTTCCCGGTCAATTATTGGGGAGTAATAAGATATTCTCTTCCAAGATAATTGCTTCATTTCCTAACAATATCGATCTCTCTCCGGGTTACCTTCCTGAGGAAACCGCGCTTACTCATAATAGACTAGCACCAAACCACAGCTTCTACTACCATCAGAATATAGAGAATATAGCCTACTTGGACATGAATAGTAGATACTACAGTGAATCAGTCACTAGATGGTGAGCTGTTGAGTCAACGAAACTTCTTGAAGAATAAAATATTATACAGTTTGCCACTTTCTTTTTACACTTTAATTTATGTATAACGTTGGAACATTGTCTGTCATCAGGCTACAATGTATAGACTGTGATTTCCCCCCCCCCTCTCCCCAAACACGTCCACTGTTTCGGAAGTAATTAAGTTAAATAGAGACAGAGGCCACAATGTACTAGGGGAGATATTGAGCGAATCTTTCTAGAAAGATCACGCTTAGATCACCTCTTCTTTAGAAGGCAACAGCTTGAAAGGTTTATGAATATGCTTCTGTCCAAGAATCCATTGGCCACTTGAATGACAGTGTAGATAGGATAAATTTCCATCTGCAGTCAGCGAGAGTGCCTATCGAGCTTATCAGATCAGCGAAAATGGCTCTGGAAAAGACATTCCGTAAGGCCAAAACCAGATTTCAGTCTCTGATAGCTCCTGGTTATTACTTGCTAAAGACTTAGGGACCAATCCTCACCTCTTCTGTATTATCTCGCCCAGAAAGTGGCAATGAAAAGCAATAAGAATAATCCCCTTGGTCCCAGATGCAGTTGACTCTCTTAGAATGACGATATACTGTTGAATAGTTAAAATATTGCTGTACCACATGGATTTGTAGAATAATTGTTATCAGAAGGCAAGATCTGTGGCATTAAATAAACATGATTAAACCATGGCTATGTATGATATCATCTGTACAGACTCAGGGGTACCCTTTTCCTATATGTAGCACATTGAAGACTTAGGAGGGATTTACACTTAAGAGCAATACGTTGGAAACTGATATAAAAGTCATAATGATTACTGAGACCAGCTGTCAGGTTTTTACTCACAAAATCCTTCGTTCTTGGCGAGAATCCTCGCTTTCTCAATTCGATGCGGACGTTGTTTATTTGTTAGAAACTAAACTCTGTACAATGAGTACGTTCTCCTAATGTTTAAGTTCCTGAAGCAAGAGATTTGCCTCAAAAGCATACGTTTTTGTCGATTTGACTACATCCATTTACTTTTTGCTCCTCTTCTTTTCTCTTTCTTCTCACAGCAACAAGGAGTGGTTTTTTCCCCTCATACTACCACTCTTCTAGAATTATATATCCCTATTTCAAAAACCGATATCCCATTATCCCAACATACATTTTATCTGACACAAATACTAACTGGACACGGAAATACAAACTCTTACTTAAACAGATTCGAACTTACTGACTCAAATACTTGTAAATATGACAGTTACACTGAACAGATCTTCTCCTACCTGATTTATGAATGTAGACTGACTGACAAGACATACGAAGACTGTTAAAGACTCATATTCCCGGATGGACTATCAGTCCCGATATTTTATTTTCAAAACACATAAGTTTATTAAAAGAAATAGCCTACGATATCCTTAAGCTGAGAGAAGTAAAGATAATATAAAATTAATATTATGTAATTTTTATTGGTTATTTAATTGTACTATTTAATGTTTTTTGTTTTATGTTATCAAGTTCAATTTTTATAATCTTATTTACATTTTAATATGTATATATATATATTATTATATAAAAAATTGTTAAAATTTTTGACAAAATGCACATATAATGCAAATATGCATGGGATGTGCAGAAAAATAAAATTCCTCTACATAGGGTTACTATGTAGAGGAAATAAATAATAAAAAAAAAATACTACCACTCTGCTCTTATATGCAATCTTCAGTTTTTTCACACACCTTGATTCCCTCGTTTATTAACCGATTTTATCCCACGTTTATAAATATATTTCAGTGGCAACTCTCAGAGAATAGTTTGATTCACTTAGAAGTTCTCTCCCAGTTAGAATAACGTCGTGTTACACCAAACTTAGCAATCTCATTGGTATTAATGATTCCAAACACAGGGAGATTGGGGGAAATTAAACTCTGAGAAATGAAATTTAAGTTGTGGGTGGGGCTGGCCTAAATTTGAAGAGAGGCTAATTAGAGAGGCATAGACGTTGCTAATGTCCCCCGCCACAAGTAGTACAAGAGGCAATCCCGACGACTTGGATCGAACATCCATTCCTCGGCTATCTCCATCTCACAAACTCCAACAGCATTACTTGGCCCTTCTACAATTGCTACTAACTTCAGCCCTACACACCAACTTTATACCTGCGCAACTTCCTATCTCGGCTTTAACTTCCTCACTTAGAAATGTAACTTTATTCAATAGCTGACGGGCTATTTTTCTTTACTTTTTCTTGTTCTTCCCCTTCTGGGGGATCTAATGGAGCGATCTCGGCTCAATAGTATTTGAAAAGTTATCTCTTAAAAAGAACTCCGTAAATAAGTTTTATAAGGTATTTATGATTAGTTGGAACTCTCTGATGAGACTCCTTCTGACCATAACTCAACCTGCTTTTCTTTAATGGTGTAGCCCTCAAAGTTTTGGCTATATGTTATTCGTTCAAATTAAATATTTTTATACGTATTCAGCCATTTATTTGTATTAATCCATTATTCATATTCTTTCCATTATATCTGGTGAACTTTTATTTTTTTAATGGATTAATAGAATTTTTGAACTGTTTGTTAGAAAGTATAAAATATAGGCCTAGGCCTGTCTCCTTGTGAGCTGGATAAGTTGTCGGTACGTTGGATGGCTAACAACAACCGCCTGCATTTCTTCCGTTTCTGAGCAATGACCTTTGAGCAAGTCTATTTAGTCCTTCTTTCTCAAGCCGTCTTTAGGCTCCCTAGAGGTTGACTGTCGTATTCTCAGTCTTGCACAAGAAGTCGGTTGAACTACTTCTCAACACATAATCATCATTCAACTAACTGCTTATATTTCTCATTTTATTACCATACACATATTTTTTTCCCCTTCATAGCACTCTGGGAGATATGGAGAATCGATAGTCATGAATAATAAGCTAAACTCTAATAAATCCCTGTATTCTATTCAAAAGAGCACGGCCAATATAAATCGCAATCATGAAAATATTCAATCTAATTAAGTACCACGTAACAATGGATATTTCTCTTATACCAAAAAACCAGCACGATTTGGAGATATTTAATAGTTATGTTAAGGAACAACTTTTAAGTAACTGCAATTGTAAAAACAAAAAATACTAAATTAAAAAAGAAGCGTAATAAGCGTAACACATTAAGTGCAAATAATAACTCATTTTAATACCATTAACGTCAATGCATCGCTGGAAAAATGTTAATAAATATTAAAAAAAAAATGGCAAGGAGTTGTCCCTCTTTCTACTGTATCATTTTCTGCTTTTTAAAGGAATATTGGATATATCGTTTCTAGATAAAATGGAAATTCATAATTTAAGATGGGACCTGTACAAATAAAGTTTGTGAGCCAACTATTCATGGGTAATAACAACATAGGATATATGAGAATATTATTTTCCAGATAGTAAATGCCCGTTTATTGGAAGTATTTAAGATGATATAGTGCTAAGAATATATTTGTTAGAGCAGTAGGTTGTGTTGAATAATGAATTCTAAAAGTCACTTACTTCAATATGAGAATGCGTGAGTTAAGCTGATGCAGTTAACAAACACACATACATATAAAGACGTTCCTGTCCTTTTGAAGCAGGCATAAAATATTTACTGATAAATCAATTGCTAGTTCACATGAATATCGAATAGTAAGAGAGATCATTGTTTCAATCAAAGAAGTGACCAATGCAAGTTAGAGAAACGGAGATGCCAGAGTGAAGAAATGGGCTTCGTTTCCAATATAAGGACATTTCGTTCAAATGAAAATATTGATTGGATGGGAAAGTAGTAGGCACGAAAAGCAATGAAAAAAAAATCTAAAGAAAATGAAGAAAAATATTATGAAGCCATATAGGGATGGATTTTCATTGAGCAGTAGGTGGAAAGGAAAGCCAGAGAAGTAATTTGTTTTCTGTAAGCTCCAAAAGGGAGAAAGAATCTGTAGCGTCCATTGCTATCATTTTCATCAGTGAAATTGCTTCTTTTTTTAGAATTTTTTTGTTCTGGTTATGGTTATCGGTTCATTTGAGTAAAATATTTTGCGGGGAACAAAATAATATACAAAGAGTTGTATATGGTTATGAATATTTTCAAAATCATAACTCATGTATCCAATTAGGTATCTCAGACAATATGTCAGTACTGTGTCAGTCTGTCAATTACAGTGATTATTTAAAGAGTGAAAAGGTTAATTGATGTGAGTGACAATTTGGGGAATGTAGAATTAATTATTTACCAACATATTCGGAGACAGTGAATGTCGTTTAAATCTCACACAATTGGCTGATTCTGAAAAACGTACGTCAAGCAGGGGCTTCTTCAACCATGCTAAAAATTTCCCAACTTCTGGCCACGCTCATGATCTGAGGATATCTATTTTTTACTCTTCCTTTTACAAGTTGCCAAAGTAAAACTTGAAGTTTAAACGGGACTGAAAAGTTCAAACGATAGAGCTATAAACTGCATAATTTGGAGTGGGGCTGTACACAAGACTGAATACTTAAAAATATCAAACATCTCGGGTAATATTTCAATAAGAGAAATGCAAAATGTGAAGTTTACTAATCGATAAATCTACATACTGCTAACACAACGCCACCGTGATTAAATACAAACGGAACTAAGAAATGTTTCAGTCAATTTCAATAACCTACCGACACGAAGCGTTTGAAATGTAAACAAACTGATCGCCCAGCCTTACACCGGAAAGAAAAACAATTACTGAAATAAATCAGAATATAACATATTAATTTTATTGAGAACTATTTACTATATCTAGTACTATAATTAATAATGAGTCAGAATAATTGTTATCCCAATCAATCAAATTTTAGTAATCTAAGACTTTAAGACGGGGGGGGGGGCGAATCCAGGACATATTTGCATGTAAGTCGTATATTAAAGGTCTCTTGAATATCATATTTGGAATTCAAGATTCGAATAATGTGGTTTATTATATAATATAGAATCGTTTACGTAACAGTAGAAGTGGGGGTTTACTGAACGCTGAAAACTGAAAAATGCAAATATCTCGGTTAATATTCAAAATAGAGAATAAATGCATATAACAATAATTATAGTACATTTAATTTGCAATAGGATTGGTTCTATAAAATGTTTCGATCTGACGTATAGTAACGGAGATATTTCGAGTTTTCGAAAATCCTCCCCTCCTCCTGGTCCGATTTCATCCTTTAACGAACTTGATCCTTCTTTTTACAATATACGACTAGATATCGAGTTTAGTAACGATTAAGCAATAATTGCGACCGCTATATATATATATATATATATATATATATATACACAGTCATTTGAAGAAAAATTTTGAAAATCGCGTCATGAGTACGACCTCAATAGCTGATTTCCCCTAAGGGAAATCTGCTAAAACCAGACTGTTGATTCATTTCGAATGTGAGCTGAGTAAGAGTAGGGTTTACTGACAAATGCAAATATCTTGATTTGGTAATACGTTTGAGATTACAAAATGCATATGACCACAATTGTAGAAAATTTAATTTCTAGTAGCCTTGGCTTTATAGCATTTTTTTTCGTATCGATTCATAGTAACACGTAATTTGAAATTTCGATTTCCTTTTTAACCCTCCCCCATACTGGTTTGATTTCAGCCTTTAACGAAGGCTTTTTCTTCTATGAAAGGCTTAAACACAGAGTTTGGTAATGCTAAAACAAATTAGGAAGAAAATATTTTACTTAGTATATCTAACACTTTTCTTTTATCTATACTATAAACGGACGGTATTTAGCCATTTCACTCAAAACTAAAGTACATATTCGTTAATTGCCTAAATCGGACCGGGATTCGGAGGCGGGATTTGAAAGTTCACAATATCTCCGTTATTATAAGTGGTAGCGAAAATCCAGTCTTGTTAAACTATTAGTGCTCGACAATTGCTGTACTTTACATTTTGTCGTAATTAAAATATTTAGCGTGTTATTCGCACTTTATTGTTTTCAGCCTTCATTAATCCCCGCTTCTAGTCATTGGATTTTTACTGAGAAAATATTTAAAATATATGGTGAGTGGTCATGTCAAAAAACGTGTATATTTCGTGAACCATATTTATTGGATGTTCCATTTAAACGTTGATGCACAAATGCATGTATGTGTATATATATATATATATATATATATATATATATACACGCACATACATAGAGAATAAATAAAGTACTCTATATAGAGGCGTACAAACCACCAATTTCGATTTTCAACATACCCTCTCCTCAATCGATCTACCTAGTTAATACACATTTTTTAAAATGGTATTTAAATGCTAATATACATTTAAAGAATATCTGTTCCTTCTTTATCCTATGCACAGGCCACCCTACACACACACCCAACACTTCATCATATGACGTACAGTAATAGCATATTAAATAAGCGAGGAAACCCCGATGGGAGAGTAATAACTCTTTCCTTTTCAAAAGTCCCAATTTACACAAAATATAATAGAAGGGTAATGAATAAGCAAGGTAGTTGTAAGGTCTTGAATAGATCCCAGCTATTGAGTGATAAAGTGCTAATTTATAAACCGATTTTATTTTTTTTCTTGTTCTTTATGCATTTAATTAAGAGGCATCATTCGTAATAAACAATTTATTAACATTACTCTTGCGAAAACTCAAGTATTCAGGTTAGTGAAAGATTCAGTCACTTTTTCTTCTCGCTCGTATTCAACCTTGATTAAAAGTTCTCGGGAACTTCTTTCTTACAGTCATATTGGTAAGTTTGCTTGGTGACGATAATTATGTCATTAGTCCTCTAGAAGCAAAGTGTGAATTTCCTGAATGGAGGAGAGAAAGAAGAAAGAAGTCTAAAGCCTGAACTGTGGAGTAAAGCGGCGATTGTCCTCAAAGGGCTTAGTATTCTGTAGGAGGCCGATTCGATAGGATTGATATAGGAATCGATTGGGAGGCAAAAGGGAGAGGATTTAAGGAACAATGGGAGGAACCCAAGTCGTTTGGAAGCTTTCCTCAGGATTTCTTCGGCTCCAGTCACCATCTTTGTAACGGCAGCCTCATATCGATATACTTATATTCAATGGAATATATGAACTGGCCTTCTTGCATAATTTTTAGAATCGTATTTCCTCGCGTGATATGAAATCAATTCTAAAAATATTATCTGTTCCAGGCTGATTATTCCCGAATCTAAATGATCTTGAAACCGAATCTTCATTTCCAAGAAGAATTTCGCCATGTCTCCTGGTTAATATTCCTACCTTACTCGTTTGAATTTCGAGCAAGGTCACAACAGGTTGTCGACTGTAACGATGTTTTGAACTAAAGGGTGACTATTATTTAAAGTCTTGGTAATGTGAATTCTTCTTTTATATTATTTTTTTGGAGCGAAGAAAACCAGTTTTTTAAATTATTTTTTAACTTAAGGGAAATCGGCTGTAGAGGTTGTATGCATAACACTACTTTGAAATAACGAAAATTTGGTCCACTTAAACATATATATATATATATATATATATATATATATATATATATATATAGACACACACACACATTTACACACTCTAGCGATCGCAAATTTTGTTTGATCTTTGCCAAACACGATATTTAAACGTTTAATGCAAAACTAAAGATCTAGTTATTTGATGACTAAAATGAGACCAGGAAGAAGAATTCTGAAATCGAAATATCTCAGTTGCATTTGAAAAAGTTGTTCCTAACAGATTCGTCGCGAATCTCATTTTCTTTACTTTTTCCTGTACCTTGAATATTAACCCAGATATTTCATTTTTAGTATTCAGTCTTCAATACTATCAGTCCTCCCTTCTACTCATCTGACGTGAAATATAAGATGATATATTATGAAACATCATATAATACAGAATATTATTATGTGATATATATGCATATGTCGGACGTCATATGCATATGTCGGACGTCATCAATTATGAATTATGTTCTAGAGCGCTTATTTTTTTTTGTTCTTTTATAAAAACCATATTCGAAATTTAACAAGTTTATTTTATTCTTCAAAAATAAAGAGTTTATCTTTTAGTGGTCGAGCAATTGGAGGGGTTTAGAGAGGAATCCAAAAAGTGATCAGATTCATTGTAAATCAGAACGAAAGGTGCACATAACCAACATTACTCGTATTTCAAATTTAATTTTCTACAAATGTTGGTCTGTGCGATTCTCAGTACTCAGCAAATCCCCATTCCTTTAATGAAGACTTATGTCAATTTAATTTTTGTGTAACCGAGTCACTAAAAAACCTGTTATCTTGCTGGTATTTTCATTCTTAATTACATATACTTCATAATACGGATTAGACAGATAATAGAGTCATTTGAGATCATTAGGTGTCACCTACCAGCTCGTGGGAAATCTGCTTAGTTTACTTAGCTCTTGCGGGTGTGCTTTTAGCAGATTTCCCTCAAGGGAAATCAGCTATTGAGGTCGTACTCATGACGTGATTTTCGAAAAATGTCTTCAAATGTCCATCGATCCTACCAAGGAGATGACGAAATGAGGTCCGTTTAAATATATATATATATATATATATATATATACACATATATATATATATATATATATATATATTTGTCTGTTAACGCTCTAGCGGTAGCAATTTTTGTTTGATCGTTACAAAACTCGATATTTAAACGTTTTATGCAAAAAGACAGATCAAGTTCGTTAATGGCTGAAATCGGACCAGTGGGAGGGGGGGGGGTTTAGAGGGGGCGATTTTCGAACGTTTGAGATATCTCCGTTACCATAAGTCGGATCAAAAAATTGTATAGAACAAATCTTATTCTAAATTAAATTTACTATAAATATGGTTCTATACATTTATTCTCTATCTTGAATAATAACCGAGATATTTGCATTTTTATTAATTGTGGGCCGATAACGGATGACTGAATTTCCCGCCAAAAGCTAGTTCGGCCATTTGCCGTAACTGTTCGGCTCTCATATGGAGATTTCTCAATTGTATAACTTCACGTAGGAAATCTGCTTAGTTTACGCAGCCCCGGCGTGACGGACTTTTATCTTATTGGCGATGCATATTCAGTTTTCTTCCCATACTTTTTTCAAATAATGGGATTAATTTCTCCGTATCCCAGTGGGAACCCAAATAAAAATATTCGTTTGGTTTGACGATGCCCAGAGAGTATTTGGGAATTTTTGGTAGTGTCTATGGACAGGTTTCTACACACTCACTCAGTTAAGAATAATATGAAATTGCTCATTTGGATTACGTTTTGTCTTGCTTTTTGCTTCCCTAATGGTTAACACTTTACTTGTAAACGCTCTGTTTTTCCCGTGGGGACTGTAATTTAATATTTTATTACCTAAAATTACTGTAAATCCAACGTACGATCTTTACAACATCTCTAAATACTGTTATACATTCTTGGTAGCTAGGATTCCGTAAAACTTGCATCCTTTAATTTTTCTAGTAATTGTTCATTTTCAGATTGAGGTGTTTCCTTATTCCTTTTATATGTACGTCATAGTTTCATATGGCAAGGTTCACCAAAAAAAAACAATATTTATTCATGCAGCCCTTCACGTTTCGAGGCTTACGTAGCACCTCTGCTAGGGCCATCCATTTCTAAAGTGATCCATTTCTGAAGTTTCGTTCCCTCTTACGTTCGTTGAGACTGTCCCTTCCTCTCTGAGGACGTCGTTGATACACATCATTAACCCCAGTGAGGAAAGGACAGTCACAATGAAACTAAGAGGGAATGAGCACTTCTTATGGATGCCCACTGAATAGATGGTATATAAGCCAAGAAACATGTAGGGCATAAGAATAATGTTTGGGCGAGAAAAATACTTTTTTTGGTGACCCATGCCTTGAAACTATGAAGAACATATATTGGGCCCAGAGTTAGAAGAATTTCCGCTTTAGGCTAATAAGAAAATGGTATTTCACGTGTAATAGGTCATATACATTTATAAGTTGGAGCACTATAAAATAAAGACTCGTCCCACGTAGAAAACAGTAGATGTTATTAAATAATAATGTAAAATAAATCCCCATCAGAGCATCACAAAGGCATTGGAAACATTTGTAGTAATAAAATCTGTTGATTAGACTTCTTTACTGAATTTGCCCATATTCCCTTCGGTCTGAGTGAATAATAATAACAAAACCGTTGTCTGTGAGAAATAATAGAATGTTAATTTGTTTCAGTAACAGTCCACTGTTTAATTAGATGTATCATACAATTTCCAGTCAGTGTTGTTTTAGAAAGGTGGCTGTAGCATTCAATACTGACTGTAAGCTTTCAAGGCTTCTCTAGTCATCAACAACAACATTATTCAATACAACATCAAACACAGTTAATATGCAAATCACTTTTCAATCTATTCAGCCTATCTCGAGGCTTGGTTAGTTTCGTTGAATTACGCTGTGATGACAGTAAACGCATCCATTTCTCAAAATTATGACGAGAAATGTGTATAATTCAATTTAGTTGAGGGCATTTATTTGCTCAAATGTTGCCAAAAGTACTCATATTTGCATTAAATAAGAAGAGTTTAATTGGACACTGGTTGATTATGTTGAATAAAGAAAAAAAGTTTTAATGAAAATGTAAAGCAAATTTAATTCTAACCAAAGTAGAATAAATTACTTTAGATATTTTAGTGGTAATATTGTGGATAGTTAACTCAATTATTTTCTGTCATGTGTGCTATTGATTTGAATAAATAAAATATTTTGGTAATTTCTAATCAATTTATTATTAAAAACCTACTCATTTTGTCATGTTCTTTAATTCACTAATAATAAATTTTGGGGTGCAATTATAAGTGCATTGTACGTACCGAGTCTAATAAATGTTTTAACGCTCTTTCTTTTATCTATTATCATTGGTGTTGGGTATTTAGTGGACTATAAGTTTATTTTTAATATCGCTACAGAGGAAGGGGGAGGTATAGAAGGGAAGTGTAGGGGGTATAGAAGGAAATATCATGAAGTATTTAATTTTTAGCAGATTTCTTTTAAGAGAGAACAGCTATCGAGGTCATCACAAACATGTATATATATACATATTTGTCTGTTAACGATCTAGAGGTCGGAATTTTTGTTTGATCGTAATCTATCATCATATTTTATCTCCCACTCCATTCTTTCGTTCTGGGATTACTAAAATTTGAGTGATTGAGATAAAAATAATTCTGATTTATTATAAATTACAGGACTAGCTATAGTAAATAGTTTTCAATAGTATTAATATATTTTATTCAGATATATTTCAGTAATTGTTTTTCTTTCCGGTCTAGAATCTTTCTATCAATCCATTCAGCTCTGAGAGGTTGACTGACCTGTTTGTTTACAGTTCAGACGGTTTGCGTTATAGAGGTTATTAGCATGTAAATCGACAGAAAATTTCTCATTACCGTTTCTATTTATTCACTTTATATTCACACTGGTGTTACCAGTATGTAGATTTATCTATTGTAAAACCTTCATGTGGAAAATTTGCATAGCTTACGCAGTCATTGCGTGACGGCGTTTTCTACTTCAAATGTGTATTGTGTTTTTCTTTATGAAACGATCTACAAACTATGTTCGATATTTCTCGATCTGATTCCCAAGAAGGGAAATATTAATCTTTTTTTTTGCATCGCCCTCCCATTTCCAAATTAATTTAATCATTAAAATTTAAAGGTCTATCATGTTGTTAGCATTTTTTAAAAAATGATTCAAGTTGTGAGTTTAGTAGAAAATTCCCTGAGCATGCCAGCTGATCTGGATTCATTTAGCACCTCCTGTGTGGACAGGTAATTTGCCCCTTCATTAAAATAAAAAATGTTTTGTCCTTCACCTTAATAAGAGAAAATTAAAGGGACAATGTTTTATTTTCCCCTTGAACTAATTGTAAGGAAAATATATTCAAGGAAATGGTGGTGTTGAAACAAGAGCTGCCATGACGAGGTATGTGATTAGGAGTAGGTTCAATTAGTGTGAAGGAAACGCTACACCACTAAATCCCTTCGTTTGAAATAATGTCGGACAAGAAGAGTTAGTATGAACTTAATTAAAAGGCAGGGATACAGTCATGTAACCTAAGGGCAGTGTTTAAATTAGTCACGGCTATCGAATATCTCTAAATAATGGAGGGAAAATCCCTAAACCACTGCTTAGCAGTAGCTAAAAGGGTGTGAACCTAAGAAAGTTAAGACTAAACGAAAAGTATTTTGTTTTCAGTGTTACCATATATATTTTCCTTTTTTTTCCTGTTTTTTTTTCTTTTCTTTTTTTTCTTTTTTTTTTTCTTCAGTGATGGATCATATACTCAAATACTTATCTAATACTAATTTTTCCATAATGTTTTGGCATTTCTTGATTAACCTGTATTACAAGAATCATATGCTACAACAAAGGTGTTGGGCTTAATCTCTCATGGTAAACCTTGAGTGGCAAGTTCGATTCTCGTCTCGGCAATAGGAATTTATTTAATGACGAGCTAATTAAATAAAATCCATAGCCCTTCCGTGGCCAGAAAAGGGTGGTAATCTGTAGATAAAAGTGTACGTTAAAAATAATGTTTTATTACGTTATCACTCATAATCTAATGCAGTATGAAAAGATTTCAAATCCCTAGAAAACTTTTTATTTTTTAAATTATTATAATTGATAGCTTATTAGTTATTCTTTTTTTTCTAAATTATTAAAATTTATGAGCCTGTAAATAAGCCGTCCAAATTAGCTATATCAATAAGTGGCCTTGGATAAATAATAATAAAAATGATAAAATTAATAACATAAAACCCTTTATTCAAAATAAATGCGAATATGTCTAGCACGACTTCCTATCTATATATATATATATATATATATATATATATATATATATATGAATATACGTTCATAGATACACCATGACTTACGCGACTTACAGGCTGAAAGTAGCCCACAGATACCCATAATTATGCAGTACTTAAAAAACACACACACAAGTTTAGCTCTAATACTCTATAATTTTAAATTTGCATATTTAACAAAATTGAATAATTTTACAATTCCATATATATGCGCGTTTGAATGTACCTGTGGGTGTGACTATGTGTGTTCGATTTTTTTTTCTATTTTACACTTTGTATTATAGAAATGTGTTTTTATTTAGCAATCAATTTAATTTTTTAACCGCCAAAAGCTATTTTAAGTTTTATTACTACTAATTTTATATTTTTTAATACTCTTTTCTCATATATTTATCACTTTAAATTGTATTTAGTAATGATATTTTTTCGTTTTTTTTTCGTTGTTTGTCTAGATGGTTTTCAAACAGATTTATAGAACGAAAGCTTTTAAGAATTTATAAATTACACACATAATGTATACCATCAAGCAATGTCAAACAACAAAACTCTATTTTGATTCCGAGTTTCTGGTTCATATGAAGTCTATTAAGAACATTGTATTCGTGAGCTAGAACAATACAAACTGGTTTAATAATAGTTATTTCAATTCACATGGTCTCATTACTCTTCTGTGCATTTTTACCTGTAGTCCTTAGGTGTAAGCTTTGGAAAGTTGTCACCCCTGAGGTGGTTGAAGGTTGGTCTTCAATGTAGCCATTTCGAGAAATATTGTAGAATACGTTATTTATATAGTGAATTAGTTTTTTTTTTTTTAATTTAGATAGTTTAATGTTACAGTGTTTTTTTATATGTCCTCCTCACTTACACTTATATGTTGCATTTTTCGGTTGAATATGCTTTCAAATAATTCTTGCTTTAATCCTTATTAGAAATATATGCAATTTTTATTTACCTATATTGCAAAATTATATACTGTTGCCTATGCAATTAGTGTTAATCTCTCTGTGTTTTTTGTCAACAGGCACTGGTGAAGTAGGTTGCTCTTTGAAAAAAACACTTTGCACAATATATGTTTGTAGATGTCAGTGGCTTTTTATTGGTCCTGATTAATTGGTCCGTTCAGCATCTTAGGAGAAAACCCTTGTTGTTTAAACTAAATAAACCACAGCTTACACGACGCTGCAGTTTCATACAGGCCCTTGTGTCTGGCTCCATTATTTTTGACAATGCCTCATAATTTTCAAATTACATGTTCGGCAAGTCATCTTCTTGGTCGTTCAACTACCTATTCTTGGTCTTACCTCTCTTTTTACATCATTTGTTTTTACTACTTAATGTCTTCTTGTGCTGCCTGACAGTTTCATTCTCATTATATCAGAATGGGAGGTAAGGGTTCGTTCATATGGGGGATAAAATCGAAAATGGCATTATGAATTGGTTTGAAAAATGTTATAATCAAATCTTATTTTTAAATGACTTTTATTTGGCTTCATTGAATAATATTTGCATTTTTCAGTTTTTAGCTTTTATAAACATAAAATATTACTTTGCATCATCTTTCATTCCTTTATAAGGCAAACAAATTAAAACAAAGTATCTAATTAAGATAGGTAAAGCCCCTGCGTATGTACATTCTTAACTTTACTTGAGATAAAAATTATTTGTATTTAAATTTATAAATATTTTTATTTATACAAAATGTATATTTTACTTGAGCAACGTTTTCTCACACTTTCTATGTGATAAAAACATCCAGAGTTAGCACCTCTTTAATATGAACTCATGTTTATAAGAAATCTCTCCAAAAGGACAAGGAACTAAACTTTTTACATTACCTGAAGCATTTTTTAAAAGTTATAAAGTTCTCTAATGGAGTCTTCCCTCACTCTTATACGCATCCTTTCTTCTTTAAAATGGATCGTCCCTTAAAACTTGACTAGCAATTTAGAAGTTTTACACTTTCAGTTTATCAAAAATAAAGTCAAAGTTATGTTCATTAAAATGACAGAAAAAAAGACATAAAATGAAATATTGTAAATATATATTACAAAGGGAAATCGCGGAGCTTCCAGAAAAAATGTATGAATCCTCGCGTTCTTACAGGATGCTTAAGTAAATCGTGAATTTTGTATTCCATTGAGATACTAACACTTTTTTATATAAACACTCATTCCAAAATTAACTTTCATAATAGAGATAAGAAATAATGAATTACAAATGGATAATTTACTGATTTAAATAAAATTATGTCATTGTAGGGAAAATCCTTGTCGGTACACTTGAAAATTGTGACTTGTGTCTTGAATTTTATATAGGTTAAACTAATATTTAGCAAAATTTAATTTAGGAAATGATGACTCCATGTGAGGAAAAATTTCCTTCGTTCATATTTTTATATATTTATTTAAACTGGTTAGAGAAAAATGTACAGAACAACAATTATTGTTAATTGCACTGTACCTACATTTTTCGGTGTGGGGTCAGGTGTATACTTGATGCGTTATTTGACTCATTAATTCAGATGTACCATTTAACATTTACCGAAAACATTCGTTCAACACATGCTCAACGTTAGTCTAATCGTTTTATAGGACTTTATTTTATCAGAAGTTTTGAGTTACTACATTTTAAAGTTTTACTGAAAGATCAGACTTCTATCAGGAAATAGCAATGTTAGAGGTTAAAGGCTCAGATAAATTCTTGACTAGCTACACAAAGCTCAAGCACAAGCTAAGACTGGTTCATGACCGGTTGCGACTGAAAATTACAAAATTTATGCGCAACATAAAATAAGCAAATTTCCACCTCGAGCAATACCACGCTGATGTCATCACCATACATTCCACTCTCTGCTTCTCCAGGAATAAGAAGTCTAAGAAAACAGGACTTCAATTTTAAGCGGGACACGTGATGTTTATTGATTCAAAATTGTATGAGTGGAGTGAGGGGTAAACTAAAGGATACAGTTATCTCCACTAATATTAGAGTTAGAATAAGGAAGAATAAGGAAAAAAAAGAAACAGCGAGTGTAGATGCTCCATATCTAGCAAGCATTATCAGTCATAATAACACAGATAATTCAACTTTTTTAAAAATTATTTTACATATTCTCTAAAATATCAGTAATTCCTTGTCCAATAAAAAGAATGCTCTGGTTTTGACTTTTAAATAAGATGTTTCAATGTGTTTGGGATGTATTGAATTATTGCTCTTGTTCGTTGAGTATGATGGATTTATTAATAACGGAAATTACTATATTTATATGTCTAGATAAATATCCAAATTAGATATACAATGCATAAATCCAATGAGGTTATCTATCTATCTATATATATATATATATATATATATATATATATATATATATATATATATATTTACTAGCTCGGATAGCCGGCTTCGCCCGGGAATTCATTTGAGGCTGAATGGTGATGATAATTTTTTGGCAAGGCTTGACTTTGCACAATATTTTGACATTTACCCGTCCCAGTGTTATACGGGGTAATACCCATCGTTTCTGTGGATTTATTAATAATATAATTTTTTATGTAAGACTCCACTGTCCTCCATATTGTCATATTTCCCGTTTCCTGTGCATTGTGCATAGATTTGAATTATTAAGGACAAAATATTATCATACATTAAAATTAATTTTTCTAGGTGCTGTACCTGGTAGTTCATATTGAAAAGAATTGTTGAGCAAATTTCTCTAAATAACAAAAAAAAAACAACTTTTGTTATGTCATATTTGCCGAAAAACCAATAGGAAAGAAAATATCACTATTATTAATTTCTGGCCTCCCTTATAACCCCCACTCCTGCCCGTCCCTAGAAATGTTAGTATGGCTTACTATAAGGAAGGCGTTAGTGCTAATTGACATACCGAGTTTGGTTTAGTTCGAGTTTTTTGTGTCAAATAAGATTGTTGACTTCCGCAGTAGTTAGTTAGTTAGTTTCTTTGTTTGTTTGTTACCTTTACACGCATAAACGGCTGAACCGAATTTTATGAAACTTGGTATGTATATTACTACTAACCCAACTTATACTTTAGGCTGTATTAATATCCTCTGAGACGAACAGGAGTGGGGGTTATAAGGGAGGCCTGAAATTAAAAATAGCGATATTTCGTTTCCTATTGTTTTTTCGGCAATTATGCACATAACAAAAGTTGTTTATTTTGTTATTTATAGTAACTTTTGTTATATACACTTTTTCGTATTCCAAATAATAAACGAGATATACGCTAAAACCTATAGCGGTAGTGAACAATTTTATTTGGGACAAACGACCCAACCGAATTAAATAAAATTCCGTATGTGAATTAGCACTAACGCCTTCATTATAACAAGCCATACCAACATTTATAGGGACGGGCAGGAGTGGGGGTTGTATAGTAGGCCTGAAATTAAAAATAGCGATATTTCATTTCCTATTGATTTTTCGGCAGATACGCTCATGACAAAAATTTGTTTTTAGAGTAACTTTTGTCGTATACATAAGTATAAATGAGTTATACGCTAAAAATTATAGCGGGAGTCAACAATTTTATTTGGCACGAAAGACTTAAACCGAGTTAAACAAAACTCGGTATGTGACTTAGCGGTAACTCCTACATGATAATTAGCTGTACCAACATTTCTAGAGGCGAGCAGGAATGGGGGTTCTATGGGAGGCCTGAAATTAAATTCGTTTCCTATTGGTTTTTCGGCAGATACGCACAAAAATTGTTTATTCTGTTGTTTAGAGTAACTTTTGTTATATTCACTTTTGTCGTATAACAAAGTATAAACGAGATATACACCAAAAACTAAGGCGGGAGGACCTATTTTTATTGGGCACTAACGGTTGACTCGAATTTAACAAAACTCGGTATGTGAATTAGCATTAATTCTTCCATGATTATAAGTTATATTAAAATTTATAGGTTCGAACGTGGGTGTTATAAGGGAGGCCTGAAATAAAAATTTGCGACATTCCATTTTCTATTTGTTTTTCGGTTATGATATATCTAAAACAGCTGTCACCATTAAGCTTTGGACCGCCTCAAGGGAAAGGAACTTTAATTCATACATGGTTTGGAAAACAGAATACTTTCTATAACTATGAATTATACTGCCTATTACGTTATATATATATATATAAAAAAAAAACCTACATGCACAGGAGACGGGAAATATAATAATATTAGAAGATTGAAGTCTTAAATAACAAATAGTTTTATTATTAACAAATCCACAATATCGACGGGTATAAACCCTAAAAACTGTGATGGGGAAATATCAAAATATTGTGGAAAATAAAGCCTTGCCAAAAAAATATCATCTTTATTCAGCCTAAAATGAATTCCCGGGCGAAGCCGGGTACCTTAGCTAGTATAATATATAATATTGTTTGGTCTGACTTATAATAAAGAAGATGTTTGGAGTTATTAATTCCCCTCCTCCAAGCCCCGTTCTAACCAGTACACGGCTTCCTTCATTTTACATAAAACGCTTAAATATAGAGTTTGACTAACTGCCAAACAAAATTTACGACTGATTAGAATTGTAATATGTTTTATATATATATATATATATATATATATATATATATATATATATATATATATATTTGAACGGAGCAGCTAGGCGGGATTGATGGACTATTGAAGATATCGATTTTAAGAAAATCGCATGTTGTTGAAAGGAACTCAATAACTAATTTCCCTTTAGAAAACTCTGCTAAAAACTGTTAAGAGCCGCCCAGAAGATTGTTTAGTTTGCAATTCAGTTCCTTTAGACGGTTAGCAATATTTGAATAGGAATTGTAAGCTCTGCTGTAAGCGTAACTTGACCATTCATAATCAAACACAAACGTACGAGATTAGTGTGTTTAAAAGTTGTCAAAAGGAGGCAAATAGACATTCCAGGAGTATTCCAAATAGAGACAGAGTGGACAGGACTGAAAGTAGATTTAACTTAGCTAATGAAGGCAGTGTCAATCGTGCAACAAGTAGTCACAAGCTCTTTCCATTTCAACTATATTATAACTCGGGTCTCTCCTTTAAACTTTCTCTCTCTCTCTCTCTCTCTCTCTCTCTCTCTCTCTCTCTCTCTCTCTCTCTCTCACTCAATCTCTCTCTCTCTCTTCTAATCCTGCTTTATTATTGGATGTTTACCCGTCACGGAAGGGATCTGTCAGCCTAAAATAAGTCTTATTATACTAACTATAACAATATATAATCAGATTCAGTTGATTCTTTTCGGGTTTAATATTTATAGGGGCCATGATAAGTTTTTCACATAAATCTGTGGTTCTGGTTATGAATACATAATATTGTTTGGGCTTTAAGTCCATTTTATATGACGTAAGCAAATCATGATGGACAACTGCAAATTGCGACCTATTTTCATCCAATGAAAACTAAATTTGCCCTTCTAATTAATAGCATTACTAATTTCGAGAGTGATATACCAAAGCGAAGAGATGCTCCTCATTTCTCACACCTAGTCTCATTTAAATTCCAAATATCTTATACGTATCAGCATTTTAATAGATCATATTTATTTTTTTAAGTAATAAACAAATATGGAGGTTGGTCTTCGATACCCAATTAAAGTATGTACTTTAATAATGAATACAATTATCAGTAAGGATTTTGAAATTTCCCAGATATAAACATTTGGTCAAAAGCCCATAAACTGTCAGGGCCTGCAAAGAGGTTTCCGTAAGTGGTAAAATTATCAGCTTTAAGCGTTTCCTCTGTTGTACTAAGGAGGCACTACAGACAAAAAAGCGGTGGATTTTTTTTCTTTAATGTTGAATCATTACCGCAAGTTATATGCTACGGTTCCCGTCTTATCCAATTATCCTAGAATGCTAAATTAAATTTCTTAAATTTTTAAACATTTCAAAGACGTAATCGTCAGGAACAAGATGTACGAGGGGAGCACGGCCTGTCTAGGTGCTCCTAATAAATAAAATAAGGCATAAATTGGATATTCCACAGCTGTTATTCCAGTTGTTTTATCCCCTTAATCGCGGCTCAAGTTAGCCATTTGAGTTAAAGCGTTGACCTTAATCTCACATGGTAAACCTAGAGTGGCGAGTTTGATTCTTGTCTGGGCAAAGGAAATTATTTAGTGAGAAAATTCATTAAATAACATGCTAAATCCCACCCTGGCTAGAAAAGGGTGGTAACCTGTAGATCACCCGTCCCAATTAGCCTGAGTTGCAAAAAGAGGATGTTAATAAATAATAATAATAAAATCACTTAAATTGCAATACACCTAAATAAATATATAATTTCTATCCCTTCATTAACAACACGTAATCATTTTTTATGTACAAAAAATTGAGCATTAAAACAAAAAGCAGCTTTACAGATTTACTAAAATCTAATGCGAATAAAAAATCAGAGTTAAAAAAAAAATTAATTCTGTCAAAAGTTATATACTGTGATCTGATAGCTTCGAAACACCTGAGTCTGGTTAGTAACAAGCTCTTGCTCGTCGCGCGTTTCTTAAAAGTGTTAATTGTTTATTAAGTAAAATAAGACAAGAGTATTGAGCGAGTTATATGATAAGTAAGGGAGAGGGAAAATCGAAAATCTCATTTGCCCATACCTGCTCTCCAGTTCACAAACGATATGGCAATTTTCGGCATGGTATACATTTTATACGTAGAAAAGTAAGGTGTATTTTTATAAGATGCATGAGCCATGACTTGAGGGAAGTGCTAAGTGAATTCTAACACTAGTGAAAGAGGGTGCTAATAGGATAATGAAATATAGATGGAGGAGTGATGTAAACAAGGTGGATATTGGATCATTGGTGACGATAGTGGAGTGGATATTGATGTTATCTGCTTTATTGATCACCGGCCACTTAGGCTGGTCTGCCAATCAAATTAGCAAATCCCCTTTGGATTGTCAACAGCTACTCGCGTGTTCGCTATCTTTTCTAATGTGATATGTGGATCATCGGGAATATGTTTAAGTGACATGTAACTTACTTACAACATGTCAGTGTGGCAAGACTGAAGGGTGGGTTAAAGTAGTAGCGTGCATGCTCATAGTGGGTAATGCCTATAATTAGACAGCAGGAGGGCTGGCTGTCTAACAAATCTGGCATTGAATCGAATTTTTTCCACTCATGGAAGAGCAACCAACCAGTAAAGACTGGTTTGAATGGAATATGCCTCATGATGCCTTTATTGCTGAATGGTCTGCTGCAGAAGGAAATGTGAAACCACTGAATGTCATTGTGACCTTCTAATATCCTTGTTCGGTCCAGTGAAAATTAGGTTTACCTGTTCAGGAGATCAATTACCATGTGTAGCCTATCTACCACTCCCCGAATAAGCAACTTAGGTTACTTTTAGCAGTCTCTTAAAGTCTAATTGTATGGTGCAATGCACACATGAGGTATAATTCTCCTACACGATATTTGGCTACGCGAATTTATAATGTAAGGCATTAGGGAGTCCTCACATCAGAGTGATAATTCATTTTCCTTCTAAAAATATGATTTTGTTATAGCACTAATCATTTGAGTAAAGAATTACTTTGAAAAATGTCGAGTTTTATTATTTCTAGTTGCCATGGATTATAGTTTGACCAGGACATTTTGACTAGTAGTAAACCATACTAATTATAACACTTACGATCTCCTCTTAAGAACAAAGGAGTCTAAAATACCTAAGAACGTTTGCCACTGCTATACCTCACTTCTTCTGCACTCTGTAACGAATCTATTAAGAATTTTAACAAGAATAGTAATATTACATGAAAAAAAAAAGAAAATCAATAACATAGATATTAAATATTTTGGAATTTTTATTTATTTATTTGGTAAGCTCCGCAACTAGGCGATGTCGCTCATTATCACTTATTAAAACAGGGAAAGGGAAGGTCTTGAGCGGCCCAGTGCCATGTAACTCAACATGTTCTAAAAAAATGTACTAAAAAAAATATGTTAGAATTGAAGCTATATTTAGATAACGTACACATTAAATATATCTCTCAATAATTACCTTGGTAAGAGTATTTATTAATCAGGCCCTTGAATCATACACTTTCGTTTACATTCTTTAAAAAAACTAATAAGGGAGTTCCTTTCACAGTGTTATTTAAAATCTAATTATCTAATTGGATATAATGACTGTTGTTGGCGTCGAGCCAATATCTTTCATTTAATGGAGTTTTCCTCTAGTACAGCCCGGGTGTGGAGATAGTTCATCTTGATAGGGTGTAATTAATTTGGGGAGTCTTAATAGTTTTCTTAGTTAGCCTCAAAATTGAAACATTGCTCTTATTTCAATTAACCCTGATCCGATTCAGCAGCGATTAAATGCCCTAATTGTAAACAGGCGTTTTGTACCTTTTCCATTCCATTTAGATCCAATTAATCGATAAGATAAATTAAACATATGCTGCTTCATTTATCACAGACTGCTTTAAGGAATTCCCTTACTCAAAAATATAATTTAAATCTTTCAATTATTTCCTCTCAAAATATCGAATAAATATTGAATATATCAATGAATGTAAACTATATTTTTTTTAATTAAATAACATTTAGTATTTTTATCTTATTGGTCTATAATAATTATCTTAATTGATTGATGAAAAAGTCCGTCACACAGGGGCTGCGTAAACTAAGCAGATTTCCCAAGTGAAGTTTTACAATAGAGAAATTTCAGAATAGAGAGTCAAACAGTCAACGGCCCGAACTAGCTCTTGACAGAAACTCACGACTAGACCCGAAGTTAGCCGATCTCATCTCAGAAGCTGAAAACAGAAAAATGCAAATATCTCGGTTAATATTCAAGATAGAGAATAAATGTTTATAACAATAATATTTATAGTAACATACAATTTTACATTCTATACAATTTTTCGATCCGACGTCCCCCTCCCACTGGTCCGATTTCAGCCGATAACGAACTTGATCTTCCTTTTTACATAAAACGATTAAATACCGAGTTTGGTGTCGATTAAACAAAAATTGCGACCGCTGTGTTAACAGACAAATATATATATATATATATATATATATATATATATATATATATATATATATATATATAGTTTTGAACGGACCTCATTTTCGTCATCTCCTGGGTAGGATCGATGGACATTTGAGGAAATTTTTCGAAACTCGCGTCATGAGTACGACCTCAATAGCTGATTTCCCTTAAGGGAAATCTGCTAAAAAGAGTCCTTAAATGGACATTCAAAATGATTCAAAAGGGTCAAAATAAAGAGGTTATTTACTTATCGATTCAGGAGGCCACCCCTTTACACATGATTATTAAGTCATATTAAAAAATACTTTATTATTTAAAATAACATTTCTAGAATTTATTTGAAGGACAAAATGTAGTTTTAAATTATGGTTAGCCCAATACTGGACGATGCCCCGAATTTGCTGCATAAAGCGGTCGTCTCGGCCGTCGTCTGCCATAGGAACTCAGGTAGCTGTCCAGGTGGTGTAATAATAATGGATCACCAAGTGGTGCTGATAAACGATCACTCATTTTTCATGAAAAATGAAACAGAATGACTAAGATACATTAGTCGAGTATGATCAGTCTAAATCGATAGCAATAACAGCGAGCTATACGTGGTTTTGAAACAGTAAATATTTTGTCTTTAAATAATGAGTGGTCTCTCGTTAACCGATAAATACCCATAGAGTTAATAATGAGTACATTCAACCAATCAAATGGATGCTTGTACAGATTACTTTACGACATTCCAATACAAATTCATCTGGTATGTGTCTAGCATATGGCATCCCCCTAAGGTCACCTCCACTCGGTGTCCATATTTTAATAGGCTAATATGTGAAGTATTTAAGGAGACGACCTTTGCCTAAAGGTTATTTGTCTCTTATAATGGGTAGCTTATAGGGCTTACTGACGTCCGAGCGGTGGCTATGGAAGTCAAAAGGCACCTATCATCGCCTTGTTTTAGCAGGTTTCCCTTAACTTAAGACCCCTCTCTCCACCCCATTCTGACTCATGGGAATTTCACATAAAGAAATTCTATGATTTCATGTTCAAATTAAATTTAAAGTAGAGTTTACACATGTTTCTTATTATTTGTGTAGTCGACAAAGAGATGCACTTATCAGAGTGTCACTCCAGCACATGGCAATCATGTTTAGTACACGGAGCATCTCTGTGATGGCTTGACATTCAACTATGAACCGTCTTCAAAAAAATAAAAAATATTATTGCATCTAATCCTTACTTAGACCAATTAAAGTATTTCAGGACAAAAGAAAGGATCAATATGTCCCAAACAGCTATATTTCTTGTCCTTATTTTAGAATCGCAGACGTTTCGACCTCCTGGGCATTAACAATGGTAAAAACATACAGGGTAAACATTTTTTTATCTCAAAACCATTAAGGTAAATCATTTTTATTTTTTTTTATATATTTATACAGGAGCACCCGCATCTTGGCGATTTGACTCAAATTTTCACAATGTAAAATGAAAACAAAATTATAGAAAAATAACAAAAACTGAAACAACAAATAAAAAATTAAATACAACAAATAATCATTAAATACTAGTCATAAAGACAATTAATAAACATAAGACATAAACAAACATAAATAAACATTAGATAAACAAACATAAATAAACAAACATAAATAAACATTAGACTAGTAATAAAGGCAACAATTTAAAATGGTTTTAATAAAAAAAATGATGTTATTCCTATATACTAGTACATTTATATTATTTTTATTAATTATTTTATTTAGTTAGTTTTGTGTCCCATAGCGATGGGGATTTGCATTATTAGGATGATATATTTACTCCTTCGTGTGGCTTATCTTTTTTAGTACTTTTATATAATGGAAAATATTTCTTTAATATCAGATTCTTTCTCAGAACCGTGCTTTGTCCAAAGAATATAATAAAAGCTGACCCATTTAAATCTTTTCAGGTATGCTGTAGACCTATTCTATTCTGTATTATATGTTTTTGTAAATGTTGATGTGTTTTAGATATTTTAGTATTTGTGGAATATATTGGCTGCTGTCATTTAATAGTTCTATCATATCGTGGGGTATGTGAAGGTTTTCTCGTTGGATGCAGTCTGTCAGTATGTGTTTTATCGTAATGTGTTTGTTGCAGTATTTGCATATAGGGTTATCAGTCCTTGTCATTAAGTGTCTATGTGTCAGGTATGTGTGGCCGATCCTGAGTCTGGCAAGAACTACTTCCTCCCGTCTAGTACTCCTATGGCTCGATGCTCACTCCTTAATAGTACGTTTGATACTCCGGAGGTGGTTCTTTACTTCCATCCATTCTGATTGCCATTTGTTTAGGATTCGGTGGCGTATATGTCTCACTATGTCTTCGTATTATAAGTTTGTTTGTGTGTATTGAGTTTTTTGAGTAATTAGTTTATTAGGCAAATCATAATTCTCTTAGATACATAAAGTTCTAACAAACCTTATAAAATTCTCTCTTCTCTTTTCTTCTCACTCACTTTTGTTCTCACTAATGAGTCCACATAATAAAAATCTCCTTAATTTAATTTAAAATAAGGAGAATACATATAGCTGTTTGAGACCTATAGATCCTTTCTTTTGTCCTGAAAAAATAATTATTCCACTTACGGTCATCGTTCCATTAATGAGTGTCTTTCGATTGCTTAACAAAAACAATTCTATATGCAGTTATACACAGCACTTGATCTACAAAGCGCCAAAACCTTCAAAATCTATGTTAGAACGCGTACGAATGATATATGAATAGATTGAAAGAGAGTAAGTTTGTGAGTGTGTGTGTGTATGTGTGTGTGTATGTGTGTGTGTGTGTGTGTGCGTGTGTGTGATATATATATATATATATATATATATATATATATATAGAGAGAGAGAGAGAGAGAGAGAGAGAGAAGTGCTTTAAAGCATTTTTGGACGACTGCTTCTGACATCAGACTCTTCAGCTTTGAAAACCAGAAAATGACCCATGACCACTATATTGATCAATCTCTACCAAGCTGGGAGGTAAATAACACCCGTTGTTAAAACCTATTTGACTCATCTATTTACCATAAATAAGCATGTTTTACGCCATCCAATGGTAAATGAAATGTAAAATGAGTTTACACCGTCTAATCAAAATAAATCAACATGTAAATTAAAATACTCTGTCACCATTCTTTACGAAAATTTCCACAAAAGAGTCCCATTTCACTGTTAGACGATATTTTAATCTTGAGCTTGCAGAAAAATGTCTTGATATTCCTTCTTATTTCTAAAATTGAAATTTCTCAGAAAGAGATATAAATAATGTTGAACATCGACAATTGGAAATAACAATTCTTAAACTTCAATTTGAATTCATGAATATACGAGTGTATATATATAATTGGCCCAAAGGGAGATGGTGACTTAGGGCTCTTGAGAGGGAAGGCAAGAGAAGATATTATATCTGAAACGAGACTGTCGATTTTACATAATACATAATCTAAGAGCTTACAATGGGTGGGACATTTGGTATGAAGTAACCCCTAACGGCTCTCTATACAAGACAATTAATGGTATAGTGGAGAGAACCCAGCCACCAGCAAATGTGTGTGTTTGTGTGCGAGTGCATGTTGGCAGCTGCGGTTGTTTAGTGAGTAAAAGCACTAGAACGGTCTAACCAAGATTAATACAGGTGATTGCGCTCCAATGTTTATTTAACTTTCCAGTTGCTGAGTTTTGAGTTTGGTTCAATCTGTTGCCTGGCACTGCTCCGCATTGTGATGTAATTCTAGTAGCTACATGAATAAAGAAGTAGTGAATTGTCTTTCTAATGAATGTGGATTCTGATTATTCAACAATGCCTTGGTTCTACCAGGGCTGTTCAGCCATTTATATTGATTTTCATATATCCGTTGACATTATCATAATCTGCCAGAAGATTAATGTGTTTGTATATAAATAAATCTACTGCCATCTAACATTTTATATCAACCTCATAATCAATCACTGGCAATAGACTTACAAGAAATACTGATAAAAATATTCGTTCCAATAGAAGAAGGAATGTTTGTTTGATATTTGTGCCAAGTTTGATATGTGTGATTCTACATCTCCAGCATCTTGGCAATAGCTGAGGTGGGACACGATGATCAGCTGACATAGCTTGTAGGCATTGGGCCAATGTGTCGTGAGTCGCTAGAATAGTCAGTCTGTCGCATGGTTTCGAACTGTTCGCTTGCTTGGTCATGGTGCTCGCTAGTGTGGAGAATTTGTGCCGTGCTGTGCCCGTTGTATCATAGTTCTCAGATAGACTGCAACTACTTGAGAGCTGGTTTCGTAATGGTTTTGAAGCTGGTATCGCCGAGGAGACTATCTCTTTACAGGTGGCATAATACAATAATTACAACCTTCTCTAAAACTGAAATCTGTATAAAATATATTGTATTGTACTTGGGTATTTTGGCTCTTTGGCAACTTATTTCAGATGCTTAGTGTTTTTGGAAGGCTACGTTGGTTATTTTTATTGCGGAGTTACGAGATATTACTATCACTAATATATATATATATATATATATATATATATATATATATATATATATATATATATATGTGGGTGTGTGTGTGTGTGTGTGTGTGTGTGTTTCATATATTTAGATTAGTACATGAAAAATATTGTCATCCCGGCATAAATAAAACTTTAAAATTAATCCGGAAACGTTTTTATTATCCAAAATTACGATAATAAATACCAAGATTTAACAAAAGTTGTCATAATTGCGAACATGAATTTTAATGTTTCAAATGCATTTTAACAGCCAAATATACCAAAAGAAAAATTAGAAATAATACACATTGGACTACCTTGGTCCTTATGTGAAGTTCATAAATTATAAATACATACTTGTAATAGTTGACAGTTTTTCAAAATTCATAAGCCATTATGCAGCTGAAAGTGATAATACCACTTATGCAATCCAGTCAGTAAACACGTTCATTGATGACATAAAAAATATTTTCAAATAATGCAATATGTTTTACGTATTTGGATCGGTTAAATTTCTTTGAAAACAATAATATAAAAATAATACTTACCTTGATTTCAAGCTCCCTTATATCCACCATTTCTGTTCGTCTCAGAGAACATTAATATATCCTATAATCTAAGTTTAGTTAGTAGTAATATACATACCATGTTTCATAAAATTCATACATATGCAAAAAATGAGAACCCGATTCTGTAAATAGTTTTGAACTCTTAGAAAAGCTTGTGGATTAAGATTCTGGAGTTTGCCAGGATGTTTCTCGTTCCATTTATTTTTAATACTCCTTCCCCTTAGATAGCAAGTAAATTGACAGAAAAAAAAAGTGCATTCAAGCGATTTTAATGATTGGTTTAGTGACGATATTCAATTATTTCTTGTGATTGAAAGTACTTATTAAGCTAGTTATTATGAGCTAGTCGAAAGAAAAACAAATTAAAAATAAAAACAAGAATTGCTCATAAAAAAAACTTATTTCATAGGAAAAAGTACATTTTAACTTACTTCATCCAAAAGAAATACAAATTATCATTATTTTTTTTTATTTTGTCCCTCATTATTAATACAATTACACAAAAATCCTATGAGTGTGAATTTGAAGTAGATTTACAGGATGAATCGACAATTGTGGCAAAGGTCGTTTCGTCAGTTCCTGTGGGTAAAATTTACCATATCTATTTTCATAGCCAAATAAGGTGTAATCAATAGGCTGGCATAGTTACGTTTGTGTTGAAGCTCTTAACAAATATAAATGTAGAGCACCTCAAATGCAGTTTACATTTAATAAATTTAATCGGAAGCTGATTTTTTTTTTAAATTAATTTATACCAAACTTCAACAGCAGTAAATTTTTGTTGTCCTAATTTTCTCCTTCGTTTTCAACGAACTGCAACTTCCCATGGTTTTTGAATTAAAAGTTACCCTATCCTTGTTCGAATGAAGCCCACTCAGTTTCCTGTGATTATGTTCTGAAACTTTTTCATGAGTGATGTTCTTTCGACTATGTCACAAATGGTACAACTAAGTTTTTCCATTTAGTTTTCCCGTGTCTTCATGAGATTAGTAAACATCAATCCAAGGGATCATTTCTTACAATTGAATGTTATTTATTAACATCCAATTTGTACATCTGTGGCTCATAGAAATGGATTATATACAGTTTGCCATCGATTTATAGCTATGGCAGGACTAACGATTTTATTTAATTAGTACGTCACTGAATAAATTCCTATCGGCCATGCGGGAATGGAGTTTACCGTTCTATGCTTACTTTGTGAGATTAAGACCAACGTCTTAGCACACATGGCTAACCTTTTGGCGAAAGGCTTAGAAGCAGAATAATAGAATAAATGTCTATTTTATGAAATGAGATATGTCCAATGATAATCCGAATCATTTTTATAATCGCTTTATCTCTTTACGGTGGAGATAATCCTCGTATCTACAAGGTAAGTAAAAAAGAAACCCATTTTCAACACAGTGAAAGCCTTTTATTTATTCCTGTTGCTGGTCAAAGAAATAATACAAAATAATAATCTGCTCCTTCATTTCCTTAGTCCAACAAATTTTACATATTTTTAAACACATTATTTACATTACCCTTGATGTATTAGCATCGTCCAACCAAAAATGAAAACATTTTGTCAGCATGCAGGAAACTAGAGATTGTAATATGTGGATCATTCTAGTTATTTTGTGCAATTAAATTGAGTAGTTTTGAGTTATATGGGCATCTATCTATATTATGGGAGTAACAAAATTAAGGATTGTAAGAACATGTTGTCAAATATCTTTCTTCAATAAACAATTAAATACAATACATAACTATAGTTTATAAATAATTATTCACTTAGTTTGTCTGGGAAAAGTATGAATAGCGTTTTCACGTAATAACCAGCACTTTTAACTTAAAATACAGAAATCCCCTCCTCAAAAAAAAAATATTTTAATAGGTGAGAAAGTTGTTTAACAAATCAAATCACTATTTTTCTATGTTATTGAAAAGTTCACCAAGTACTTCGTCGTTCAAGTTATATGTAAAAGTCCATGCTCTAACTTATACAAATACGTTGGGAGATAGTCTGGTTAAGAATTAAATATAGTTATGATAGTGAAAGGGGTAGATTATTTATAGAAGGAGAGATCTCTTTTCTAGATTCAATCTAGGCCTGTAGTCCCGAAATAAATAGGTTGCAATCTGACAAATAGAAGTAAACCCGTGAATTATGGTTGCGGCATGTTTATAACAATTTCTCCTCCTTCGTGTAGAGATGTTACTCTACAAAATTTCAAAGTGTTTCTCGTATAATTATGCGATTTAATGTAAATTAGTCAATTTTTTTTTCTAGTGTTAAATGTAATACTTACCTAGCTGACTTTTTTATATTATAATCTGTAATAATGTACGTAACAAAGTTTTTTTTAAAAAAAAGAGTATAGGGAACGTCAATTTCATAATATGTTTAGTAACACTGGCCTGCATATTGAAACAACCGCCCAAATCGTGCAAAAGCCCTGTCGCAACGGAGTTTACTACTTCTTTATATAAGTCAGATCAAAAACGTGTATAAAACCAATCTTATTGTTAATTAAATTTGCAATAAATATTGTTATATACTCTATCTTGAATATTAACCGAGATATTTGAATTTTTCAGTTATCAGCCTTCAGCCCTCAAACCCCTACTTCTACTCATGTTACCTAAACATTACTCTGTTATCTAATAAGCCATACCTGTTATTTAATGGAATTCATTAAATAACTTCCTAAGTCCCACCCTGGCTAGATAAGGGCAGTAACCTGTAGATAACCCGTCCCAATTAGCCTGAGTTGCAAAAAGTGGACGTTAATAAATAATAATAATGTAATAAACCTCATTATTCTAAGCTTAAATACCATAAATTGTTTTCAAGGGACCTTTATTATACTGGATAAATGCAAATATGTTATCGTGACCCCCCTCTTCTTAAGTTCTTGGACTACTAAAATTTTGTTGTTGTTGACTGAGATAAAAATTATTATGATCCATTATAAATTACAGTACTAGAAATAGTAAATAGAGTTCAACTAAAATTAATTATATTATATTCTGATATATTTTGTAATTGTTTTTCTTCCTTGTGAGAAGTTGGCACACCTGTTTAATTACGTTTCAGGTGGTTCCCGTCTGGAGGTTTCTTATTGTCGTTTGTATTTATTTACTTGACGTTGCTATTGTGTTACAAGTATGTAGGTTTATTTATTGTTAAACATCACGAGGGAAATCTGCTTAGCTTACGCAGCCCCGGGGTGACGAGCTTTTTATTATTAACATATGATGAATGGTAGAAAAAATTAATCAGCATATGAAAATTTTATTTGTGGCCAGAAAGTGGGTTCGTTTTCAGAGCTCTATTATTTGCTTTATAATTAATGATAAATTTTGACGGTAAATGGATCCAGCTGCTTATTATAATGAACAATTTTCAACATAAGAAAGAGTCCCATGATGAACAGCGTGTCAGCTTCAGACTCCTGAAAGTTGACTTAAAGCCTTTGCCCTTTGTACTTTGATTTATTACCTTTCCAATTGTATAACTGCAAAAGTACTATTCACGATGAAGAATTTAAAACGAGTAAAAAACTTTAAAATTAATATCTGCAAATGAGAGGAAAGTAAGGAAAGGGTCGGAGAGAGTTATGGGGATAATAATGCGGGTAAAGAAAGGAATATCTGCGAGTTGGAACAACTTTTTTCATTTAGAACTTTTGCGTGTATGGCTAGACCAGGAATGTAGGTTGGTCCAGAGGATACTTAGCGTTATCACCTATGGAACTTACATAGTTTCTATTTTCATGGCACAACTCTCAGAAGGTTGTTCTAAAAGAAAAAAGAAGAAAAAGTACTCTCTTAGCTACAAACTTTCAACTGAGCGTACTTGCCAATAAATAACTAAAAAAGTATCTAAGTAAACACTAGCTACTGCAGATCTATTAGAACTTGGGAAGTTTCGCCACCATCTTAGAACACTCAGTGTAGTCAGTCATCTCATATTTTCAACATCCTCTGCCACTTTTCGTCGCCACAACCTTCCAACACTTAACATTTTTCTGGACAGGCTTTAGATTTCCATGTTTTTTTATTTGTTTTTTTTACGTATTTCCTGTACATAGTAACCCTATGTGGAGGGATTTTACTTTTCTGCACATCCCATGCATATTTACATTATATGCGCATTTTGTCAAAATTGTTAACAATTTTTTACATAATAATATATATACATATTAAAAATGGAAATAAGATTATGAAAATTAAACTTGACAAAATAAAAGAAAAAAATATTAAACAGAACAATTCAGTAATACAATTAAATAACCAATAAAAATTACATAATATCAATTTTATATTATCTTTTCCTCTCCCCGCTTTAGGATATCATAAGCTATTACTTTTAATAAATTTAGGTGGTTTGAAAATAAAATATCGGGACTGATAGGCCTTGCGGGAATGTAAGTCTTTAACTGTCTTCGTATGTCTTGAGTCAATCTACATTCATAAATCAGGTGGGTGAATGTCTCTTCATTGTAACTGTCGCATTTACAAGTATTTGAGTAAGTAAGTTTGAATCTGTATAAGTAAGAGTTTGTATATCCGTGTCCAATTCGCATTTGTGTTAGGTAAAATGTATGTTGGGTTAGTGAGGTATTGTTAAAACAGGGATATATAATTTTAGATGTAATCGTTTATCTGTTTGATTCCATCTCAGTTGCCACAAATTAATACTTTTTTCTATTAGTAAAGATTTAACACAGTTGGAGTAATTTTATGGTAAATTACCTCTTAGCTACTTTTAGAGGCACTTTTGGTGTGGATATCGACTATTTCGTTGCCCATTATCTCTGCACATGCCTTGACCCATTTGAAGTGAAAGAAAGTCAGTCTGTTTTTTAATTCTGTTATATTATGACGTATTTGTTCTAAATGTTCGTCGTGGTTATCCATGTTGTCTAGTTTGTGTAAAAGCATTTGACTGTCTGTGTGTAGTAGAGTGTAAGTGTTTGGTGGCAAGACCATTTCATTTACATACTTTAGAGCCTGTAAGACGGCAATAATTTCTGCCTGGTTATTAGAACAATGGTTGCCTAATTTAAATTTTTATATTTTATAACATCATCAGTTTTATTTCCTACAAAAATGATAATGGCACCGCCTGTGTCCTGCCCATCCTTGCTACCGTCTGTGTAAATTGTATATTTGAATGAGTTACGTTGCCACAAGCATATTTTTTTTTTTAGTTTTTGAAGAGGTTAAACATAAGTCACTACCATTTGCAAGATAAATCATATTATAGGCAATTGACACCAGCTCCGTCTATGACACAAAACAGTCTTTTTCAATACCGTACCTTCCGTTCTGATAACACTTAATATTCATTCTAAATCGTTTGCCTTATAAAGAAGTGTATATTCCTTGGTAAAACTCAGTCGGATACTCTTCCTGTTCAATTCTCTCGTTTCTTGTAACTTCCAAAATTCAGATTCAAATAGGATCTGGGGAAAAAAGTGGCATACCTTAAAAATTACGCATTCAAATTGGCTGACTTGATGGTCAATTGACCATTTGATATGGGACTAATTCATACAAAATTAAATAATAATTTATATATATATATACATGTGTGTGTGTGTGTGTTTGTGTGTGTGTGTGTGTTTCATATATTTAGATTAGTACATGAAAAATATTGTCATCCTGGCATAAATAAAACTTTAAAATTAATCCGGAAACGTTTTTATTACCCAAAATTACGATAATAAATACCAAGATTTAACAAAAGTTGTCATAATAGCGAACATGAGTTTTAATGATTCAAATGCATCTTAACAACCAAATATACCAAAAGAAAAATTAGAAATAATACCCATTGGATTACCTTGGTCCTTATGTGAAGTTCATAAATTATAAATACATACTTGTAATAGTTGACAGTTTTTCAAAATTCATAAACCATTATGCAGCTGAAAGTGATAATACCACTTATGCAATCCAGTCAGTAACCACGTTCATTGATGATATTGGAGAACCTAAAAAATATTTTTAAATAATGCAATATGTTTTACGTATTTGGATTGGTTAAATTTCTTTGAAAACAATAAAATAAAAATAATACGTACCTTGATTTCAGGCTCCCTTATATCCCCCATTTCTGTTCGTCTCAGAGAACATTAATATATCCTATAATCTAAGTTTAGTTAGTAGTAATATACATACCATGTTTCATAAAATTCGGTCAGCAGTTTAATGGTGGAAAGGTAACAAACAAACAGACACCAAAGCTGCAAATTGTAGATATCGTGTCTATGTCATGTGAAACGAAATAGAATCGTAAAATTTCGAGAAAAAAATCAATGTTCTGACAGAAATTACAATTTTATTTATATATACTGAACGATTTCTCATTACCGTATTTATTTATCACTTAATATTTACGGAGGTGTTAAGTGTTTGTTACCAATATGAATATGTATTTATTGTGAAACTTCACGCAGCCCCTGCGTGCTTAGTTTACGCAGCCCCTGCGTGACAGACTTATTGTTGCATTCGTATGTTCCCAGGTGCAGTCACTTTTATTATTTTCAAAATTTCTTGGAAATTTTACAAATTGTAATTAAAGATAAGAAAGGCACTTTAAACACATAGTCAATATCACTAAAAAGTGAATACAATCTTTTAATTTATTTTTTAACTGAAATAATATTCTCATTTTTTTGAAAATAGGTCAGGTTTAAATAAACGGCTTTAAGATTTATACTTCTATTTGAGGTATGAAAAGCATTAGCTTTTTTTATGTTCTCTTGAGATTGTCTAACTCAGGCTATAAATATGAAACTATCTCCACTAAAATTCCCTTATGACCTCTTACTGTCTCTTATAATGCTTTAGTGCCCCAGACGAAGTCTTATTGTTTTACAGTTAATCTTTTAAAAGTGATAAACATTCCAATGATTTCCTCTAAACGTTGAGGGTCCTTTACTCTTGAACCTAGCCCGAAGCTTTAAGAATAATACTTTTGTCCCAATAAAGAGTCAAGAATATCTATCATTTCTTATGCTAGATTTCCATTACTCGGGGTGTTTCATCATGAGTAGTCTGTCACACCTTAAAATTTCATTTGACTTTAAGGCAAGGCACATTGATTGCACTAGTAAAAATTTCAATTGTGACATACAACACCTGTTGATGCGCTTAGGATGGTATGAAACATGTAGAGTGAATAAAAAAGTTCGTCACTCAGGGGCTGAGTAATCTAAGTCGATTTCCCACGTGAAGTTTTACAATAGAGATGCCTACTAACAGTACTAGGAACGAATCTCTAAACCATTTCACAAAGGACGAACAGTTCCGAAACGGCCAAACTAGCTTTCACCGGAAGTCCTGAATATAGCCGACTTCTACCGACCACACACACTTAATACAAATACAATCTCGGTAAATATTCAAAATCGAGAATAAATGAAATTTAATTTGTAATAAGATTGAGTCTATACAATTTTTCGATCCGACGCATAATATCGGAGATATGTTGAATTTTCAAAAATCCTCCCTCTAACCCCCACTGGTCTGATTTTAGCCATTAACGAACTTGATCTTTTTTTTTACATAAAACGATTAAATATCGAGTTTGGTAACAATCAAATAAAAATTGCGACCACTAGAGCGTTAAAAGACAAATATATATATATATATATATATATATATATATATATATATATATATATATATATATATATATATATACATAATATTGAACGGACCTCATTTTCTCCTGGGTAGGATCGATGGACATTTGAAGAAATTTTTCGAAAATCGTGTCATGACTACGACCTCAATAGCTGATTTCCATTTAGGGAAATCTGCTAAAATGAACTGATTAGTCGAACAACTGTTTTACTCTTTGACCATCAGCCAATGCACAATAGTGAAGAAGTAAGATTTGGTGTTCATTATCAAGAAGTGCTAAAGGGTCAAACTTAAAGCATCATACTTTTAATGTCTTAGAGTCCATTTGAATTTGGGTATATTTTCAATTTGAGATCTGATGTAAATTGAATTCATGAAAACTGAAGAAATAAGAGTATCTGAATAGAATTTTCTCTATATTTTGTAATTCTTATTTCTTATTGGTTTTAAAGTTAATCCATTTTATTTACTACAAAATTGTTAATTTCCTCACAAAATCATTAGCTTATATTTATTGTCTGCCTCCAATTTAGTTCATTCCTCTTACTTGCATAAAGTGAATTGCATAATTGCAATTCAGAAATTAGACTTTACTTTTACTCTATATATTGTTCTTTTAACTATTTGTATAATTAATCAGTATTGTAGCAATCTTAAAAAGTAAATAAATAGTGTTTTAACTTTAGTAGTGTTTTATATATTTATTGCTGTGGGAGTGTTAGTGTGAATCGCAAAGGTGATTATTCACACATCGGTCAAAAAGGAATTAAATGTTTCAAGAGCTAAGATTAAGATTTTTCTGCTAGTATATACTTCGTTGGTCATTATGAATAAGACTGATTAATGACTAATGGTTGATATTGATCTTCTAATGTGATAAGATTGTAATAATACGTAAAATCAAGATTCAGCATAACATACATATATTTATCATATACTATAATAGCTGTACTGTTTCAGGGGAGATGGGCGTTGAGGCGAGATGCACGCGGCGATAGAGAGGAACTCATGGCGTCTTCCACCGGAGGAAATAGTTCAAGTCGCCGACCCCCGGACCAAGAAGGCCCAGGTAATCAGGTGATATCAGACCGCATACTGCTTTCATTGTATTATTAAGGAAATAGATAAGTAAAAAGTATACAAAAAAATATATCATCATATGAAGTAGTAAAGAAAAATGTATTACAATCCTGCACATTCCTTAAATAATAAAATTTTTAATTCAATATAAACCATAATCTCTGTTCATTGTATTGGAATATATGTTATGTAACTATTTGTAGTATGAATGTCGAAAGAATACTTTTGTAATTCAATGTAGTAAAAGCAGTTTTAATGGCTATCTAGGTTGTCCTTATTATATAATAAAGGCTTAAAAGAGTATTTTGCAACTTAAGCTATCTATTACAGATTGATGGATAACTATGTTATTCCATATACATTGCTTATTTATTCGTTATTAAAAAAATTATTATTCGTTATGTTCGTTATTTTAAACATTTGTTCACTACATGAAATAAAGTTTAGAACCTTTCATTATTAGACAGTAACAACATCTGCGTGAAAGTATCTCAATCAAGGATTACCAAACGCCTAGTAGGAAAATAGGAAGAGGTACATCACAAACTTGGGTGGTATGAAAAAAATAAGGATATTTATATTTCATGAGAAAGTAAGAATACGTAAAAAAAATAAGACATTCGTAATTTTGCTATTCGTCCCCTCATACGATTGCAAGTTGCAAAGAATAAACATTTCAAGGAAATGAACTCGAGTTTTGAGAGAAATTGGGAAAACACGTCAATGATTTGTCAGAAAATTAGAAGTTTCCTTCGTTATGATGTTTTTCGGAAAATACGTCGTTAACGGAGTCACTATATATGGCGGAATGTTTTGAAAAAAAGAAATATATATATATATATATATATATATGTATATTCTAAAGTCGGACCTAAAAGAATGCACATAAGTTTTTTCAAGGGATTGCTACTTTTCAAATAAATGTGGAAGCCTGGACTATTATCACTGTAGATTTAAAATTGAGTTTCTAGTAATTAAGTCTTTCTCTCAAAACAATATCCATTTGTTCTCTATACGTTTTTTTACTAGTTATCAGAATGATAAATTTTTCAATTCCCGAGAAAAAGTTGCTATTCAGCAACTTAAATAATAACTTATCAGATTTTAAAAGTTATTCGCTAGTGATAAAGACCAACTAAACCATTCGTTATCAATTGTTTTTCATTGGGAAGAACTTCAGGTTCCAGTTGATAGAACCCTCTCCGAATTCCATGGAAATATTAGGATCTGATTAGTCGATTTCTTGAAGCGTACGTTTCATTACAAAATGTCATTCCTTTTAATCAACGAGGAGGAAGTTCACGCAAGAAGTTATATTCTACAAATCACTTCTCGTATTTTCTAATTCTAAAGACCTTTTCCTTTGTGACTAATAGACACAAAACCATTCGTTCGCCTTTAAAATTTCTATAGGAACACACGGAGCAGGATAATTTGCAACCGATTAGTCGTAATAAGGAAAGTCATCCCAAAAGGGTGCTTCAATAGCACAATCTTAGAGAACGGTCTACTAACAAAACCAAGGCAACAAAGGTCTCATTTATTTTTCTTTATTTTCTTTAAAGCTCATTAAGTAAACATTTCCTTTCTCCAGAATTTCCCAAGTTGCCCTTTTAGAGTAAGCTCCATTCTACCATCTCCATTAACGGATAAGTACTCGGTTTTGTAAGTTCTTAAACCTTTTTCTCATAGGCTGCTTTCAAAGGCGTTATGAATTTATTTTTCATAATGCTTTTGTATTTTATAATCACTTTTAATAATGAAACTTTTTAATTTATTACTTGGATTCGCGTTCATATAGTTTTCTATCATTAAAAGAGTGGATATTTTTGATATAGTTTGCGCAAAATACGTTTTTGGGGACCTAAATTTGGCAGATTTTTCAGTTAGAAATAATATATCATTTTAGCACTTTTGATAAATTGCTACATTTGAATTAAAAAAAAGTCCGTCACGTCCGCTGCGTAAACTAAATAGATTTCCCACGCGAAGTTTTACAATAGAAAAATTTCACGAGGGTCGAACAGTTAAGGAAACGGCCGAACTAGCTTTTGGCGGGAAAGTCACCCGTCCGTTAGCTGCCCATATTTATAAAAATACAAATATCTCGGTTAATATTCAAGATAGAGAATACATGTGTATAACAATATACCACATTCGGAATATCAAATTTACCTTCAACGGAAAGCTACAAAGAAATTATCTGTCAAAGACATTTTATTTGAAGAGATAGTTAAATTACACCAACAGTAAATAACAAATGTTATTTATCATAGTCCACTTTCAACATCTAAGTACAATCGCGCCGGATTGATTACAGCTACCACACTTTCTCGACAATATGGTACTAATGGTTTTAGCAGATTTACCTTAAGGGAAACCAGCTATTGAGGTCTTACTCATGACGCGATTTTTGAAATTTTTCTTCAAATGTCCATCGATCCTACCTAGGAGATGACGAAAATGAGGTCCGTTCAAAACTGTATACATATGTCTGTTACCGCTCTGGCGGTCGCAATTATTGTTTAATCGTCACCAAACTCGATATTTAGTCGTTTTATGTAAAAAAAAAAAGATCAAGTTCGTCAACGGCTGAAATCGAACCAGGAGGAGGATGGGGTTTAGAGGGGGAGAATTTTGAAAATTCGAAATATCTCCGTTATTATAAGTTGGATCGAAAAAACGTACCTACCAATCTTATGGAGAATAAAATGTACTATAAATGTTGTTATATACATTTATTCCCTATCTTGAATATTAACCGAGATATTTGCATTTTTCTGTTTTTAGCCTTCAGCAAACCCCCACTTCTACACATGTTACATGAACAATACTTGGTTATGTAATAAACCATATAATTCGAATCTTGAATGCCGAATATTGTATTCAAGAGACATTTATAATACGAGATACATGCAAATATGTTCTGGTAACCCGCCCCCCCTTCTTAAGTTTTTGGACTTCTTAAATTTGATTGATTGAGGTAAAAATTATTCTGATTCATTATAAGTTACAGTGCTATATATAGTAAATAGTTTTCAATCAAATTAATACGTTATATTGTGATATATTACAGTACTTGTTTTTCTTTCCGTTAAGCAGTTGGCAGAACTGTTTGTTTACATTTCAGATGCTTTCCGTCTGGAGGTTTCTTATTATCGTTTGTATTTATTCACGGTGAGGTTGTTTTACCGGTATGTAGATTTCTGCTTAGTTTACGTAGCCTTGCAAGGCGTGTCCTTCTCGAAATAAATCTTCAATGCTCATGGAAGTTTACAATTTACCAATTGTATAACACCATGAGTATCCTGAGTCACAGTAAATAGTTAACATTTAATTATTTTTTGGGAAAAAAATTGCTGGAATGTCCCGAGACTCGAGCCAGGTCTATTGGCTAGCTGGACCAATTACGTCAGAGGCTCAAGTGATCTATCAACTCTCCATCCTCTCCAACTCTGAAACCCCAACCTTGACATTAATTGTCTCCTCCTCAGGGGTTTCAGGAGGACACAATAAATATCCTTGCCTTCAAACCATTGGTGTGGCTTTGAAGTTGAGCAGTTTACTCGAGCGTGAATTAGAGTTTCTGAGGGTGCATTTATCGAATGTGTCAAGCTACTACTAAACTAGAAGTCATAAAATATTTGATAAATTTGATCCTCATATAACAAAAAAATTAAATTAAATATCAAAGTTTTGAGCACCCTTCTTCTCAGAAAAAAGTACATACCTTTTAAGTAAACGCCATTTAATTGTAATATTGGCTAATTATAATGCCAGTTGAAAATATATAATAAAAAAAAGTGTATATATTGTTATTATATAGGATAAGTAAGTATATTGCCAGTATTCAAAAATGTACAATAATTATTAATTATTGGCCAAATATAAAGGTAGTTAAAAATATTAAGCCATTAGTAAGAAGTGTAAATAGGTACAACGTAACTCGTGTTACTAGCTCACATCTTTAAGTAAATATAAATAAATAAAAATGCATTTCTAGATTTATTTAAGAAATAATTGTATAGAAAATTAGTAAATTTAATACTCTTCGGATATGACAAGAGCGGTATTTACAATATATTAGTTGACATTATTTACGACTTAGAGTAAATCAGGGACTTGTAAACAGCATTATACTACTATAAAGGGAATAATAACATAGTTGTTGATTGCCCAAATCATATTAATCTTAATCCTAATCCTTGTGATAGTTAGCATTTTCTTATTATAATATAAGGCAATTTCTTTTTTCAAATATCTTTGCTTCTTTCCTATTTCATTAACTGATAATTTATCTACAATTACCATATGTAAATTTTTGTTTCGCTTTATCAATCAATTTTAAACCATTTTCGTGAATTATGAGAATTGCTGATAAGTTTATCTTCATGAGTAGACTTTTTATTAAGTTATACTAATGACTTTCCACCCTCCCAGTTTAATAACAAAAATGAGGCCAGACCGTTTCTAGGGGTTGAATAATCTTAAATTATATTTGTGCTATAATTTCTTTTATCTAAAAAATATTTCGCCTCATTCGGGGTTAAAAGGATTTTTTTGAATTTATGTTTTTGAACTCTTTAGTATACTTGCACTTTTTCAAGGCTTGACAAACGTGACAAAACTGGGTATGTTTATTTTCTCGATAACTAAACAGAGTCAATTTTAATAATAGTTTTATTCTATGGGAGTCACAATATGAAAAATATAAATTTTTCGTTCCCATTTCATTTTAGTCTGTTGGCAAGAATTTTAACATTTAGAAATCTAGTTTGCATAATAATTTTGAATTTGCCTGTCATTAATCTGATTGAGCATACTTTGGTGAATTTGTACACCCTGATATATATAAGGATGATCTCTCTTTCTGTTGAACATATTTAATGCTAGCGTAACGCCAAAGCAAAGACCAACTTCGAACATTTTTTGTTAGTTGAAATCAAGATTTCCCGCTTCTTTCCACGATAAGATCACTATGAGTAACCGGCAGATACATCAACGATATATATTTATTTTAAATATTCACAGGCTGGAAGTTAAATGTTGTTTTATTCTAGACCTCGCAGTTTATGTGTATTCCTTGTTCATTTGAATAATCAATATGTTTCGCACAACAGAGAAATGTTGTAAACTGTTGTGGAATTCCTTGCTTAATATATACCCTCCTCACTGCCTAACTTAAGACTACGGATTAATTTATTCAATATGAATGGAGTGTCGAGGACAATGCAGTTCCATGAATATTTAAGCAGTTGTCCGAATATGTTTCGAGTCTGCTATGCAAATTTGATTGCGACCCTTTGAAGAAGAGCAAGAGAATGGAAGATATACATTGTAAACAAACGGAAGGACCAACTAGCACGATTACCAGAATGATGGCTTTCTTTGGAGAGCAATTCTCCTCCTAGCTATTCTATACAGCTAGAACAATACTTGTATCTAAGGAATACCATGTGGTAAAGCAGTGAATGATCGACTTCAGTTAACTGAAGTTAAGCGTTTTAATTATATTTTACAAGCTTGAAGAGCTGCCAAATTTATAGATCTTCCCATGGAAATGAAAAATGGTTCTACATGGAGACAAAGAAAAAGACGTCCAATTCTTCACAAATTTTTATTTCAGCGCCAAGCGCTTTCGAAGACTAATGTCTCCATCTTCAGAGCTACTTGCATGCGCTCATTGGGAAAGGCAGAAAGTGAAGTTTGAGTCACTTCCCAATGAGCGCATGCAAGTAGCTCTGAAGATGGAGACAATAGTCTTCGGAAGCGTTTAGCGCTGAAATAAAAATTTGTGAAGAATTGGACGTCTTTTTCTCTCTCCAAGTACACAATATTCTTCACTTCAAACAACACTGCTGTGGAAAAATGGTTCTATGAAACAATTTACGGCACCTCTAATATGTCCGAAATTTCCACACCCTTATCTAAATGTTCTCCAATGTAGATTTTGGTCAAAAAGGGAGGTGCACAACTAAATAGGCACAGTAATCCTAAATGACTAATAACTAAACTAATTTCAAAATTTTAAGGCTAATATTTTTTGATTATGCGTGGAACATACAAACGTACAGACGCTACTCCAAAAAAAGTCAAAATGTGTTTAGTAAAGGTCAAAAGGGATAATTTTACGGACTAATCGGATTTTGATAAGGATCAATAAGAAGGCCAAGTCCTCTACAGTTTTTAATATTATGCAGAGTGCACTTTCGGAGTCAACGCTCCATCCTCAGTGCCTGCTGATTAAAGCTGCGTAGCCTGGACCACGACCGCCGGGCGACATCGCTTTCCCACCAAAAGCTAGTTCGGCCGTTTCATTATCAGCTTGGCTTTCGTGAAAAGTTCTCTATTGTAAAACTTCACGTGGGAAATCTGCTTAGTTTACACAGCTCCTGCGTGAGGGACTTTTTATTTACAAATTATTTTAATTTGTGTATTATATTGGCATATGTATAAAAATCCTTTTACCCGCCAGAAATGGACATATGGGGTATGGGTTTGGTACCTTTTTGTACATATTCTTACTATTAAAATCCACGACTTTACCTTTTATCTCCACCATTATTGCATTTCAATATCCATACCGATATTGTCTCTAGAATACAACGAAAAATAAAACGGTACTAGAGACTTAAAAAAAAGTCCGTCACGCAGGTGATGCTAAGCATTTTTCTACGTATTTCCATTTATCTTAAAAAATAAAAGTTCAATTTAAACAATATTTGGTAATTACGTTTTAAATAAAGTGTTTCATTATATAACAGATTATGGTTAATGTAACATGACTAGGAGACATATCAGGGGGTTTACTGAATACTGAAAGCCAAAAAATACTAATATCTCAGTTAATATTGAAGTTGGAGAATAATTGTATTTAACAACATTTATCGATCATAACATTTTCAATGTGATACATTCTATACAATTTTTCGATTCAACTCATAAAAACAGAGATATTTCGATTTTCAAAATTCTCTCCTCTAAACTTCCCCTCCTCCTGATCCGATTTAACGTTTGGATAAGACAAACATTGCGACAGCTAGAGCGATAATAGAGAAATATATATATATATATATATATATATATATATATATATATATATATATATAGATATAGATATACTAGCTCAGATACCCGGCTTCGCCCGGGAATTCATTTGAGGCTGAATGGTGAAGGTATTTTTTTGGCAAGGCTTTACTTTGCGCAATATTTTGGCATTTACGCGTCCCAGTGTTTAGGGTTTACACCCGTCGTTGCTGTGGATTTTTAATAATGAAATTAATTTTTTATGTAAGACTTCACTGTCCTCCATATTGTCATATTTCCCGTCTCCTGTGCATTATGCATAGCTTTGAATAATATAGGTCAAAATAATAACATTGATTTGAATTAATTTTTCCAGGTACTTGGTAGTTCATGTTGTAAAGAATTGTTGAGCATACCAATATTTCTACGCAAATTACTTGCTGCATACATTATTCTCGAAAAAAATGTATAAAAAAAAAAGTTACTCTAAATAACAAAGTAAACAACTTTTGTTATGTGCATGTTTGTCGAAAAACAAAGATATGTCGAAGAAGACAATGAAATATTGGGAATTTTTATTTCAGGCCTCGCTTATAACCCCCACTCCCGTTTGTACCTAAAAATAGTAATATAGCTTATAATTATGGAAGAGTTAATGCGAATTGACATACCGAGTTTTGTTAAGTTCGGTTCAATCGTTAGTGCCCAATAAAATTTTTGGTTCCCACTAAAGTTTTAGTGTATATCACATTTATACTTTGTTATAAGACAAAAGTGAATATCACAAAAGTTACTTCAAATAAAAAAATTAACTACTTTTGCCATGTGCATATTTGCAGAAAAACCAATAGAAAACGAAATACCACTATTTTTAAATTCTGCCTCCCTTACAACCCCCACTCCTGCCCATCCCTAGAAAAATTTATATGGCTTATGATAATTAAGGCGTTAGTGGTAATACAAATACTGAGTTTTATTTATTTCGGTTCAGTCTTTTGTGCCAAATAATATTGTTGACTCCCACTATAATGTTTAGCGTATAACGCATTTAGACTTCGGTATACGACGAAAGTGTATATAACAAACGTTACTCTAAATAACAAAAGAAACAACTTTTTTTATGTGCGTATTTGCTGAAAAAGCAATAGGAAACGAAATATCGCTATTTTTAATTTCAGGCCTTCCATATAACCCCCACTCCTGCCTGTCATAAATGTTAGTATGGCTTATTGTAAGGGAGGCGTTAGTACTAATTCACATACCGAGTTTGGTTTAGTTTGGTTGAGTCTTTTGTGCCAAATAAAATTGTGGACTCCCTCAATAGTTTTTAGCTTATAACTCATTTATACTTAGGTATAATGCAAAAGTGCATATGACAAAAGTTACTCTAAATTACAAAATAAACAACTTTTGTTATGGGTGTATTTGACGAAAAAGCAATAGGAAACCAAATATCGCTATTTTTAATTTTAGGCCTCCCTTATAACCCCCACTCCTGTTCGTCTTAGAGAATATTAATATAGCCTAAAGTCTAAGTTGAGCTAGTAGTAATATACATACCAAGTTTCATAAAATTCGGTTCGGCCGTTTATGCGTGAAAAGGTAACAAACAAACAAACATACACGAAAGAAACAAAATGCAGTTATAGTGTCTATGACATGTGAAACGAAAAGTTATCGTGAAATTTCGCGAAAAAAATCAATGTACAGACAGAGGTTACAATTTTATATATATATATATATATATATATTTGAAGAACCTTTTCAAAAATCGCGTCAACAGTACAACCTCTATAGGGGAAATCTACTAAGAGATATTTATTGTTATCTAACTGTAAGCTACTATGGCTAATTGGGACGGGTTGATTAAAGGTTACCACCCCTTTCTAGTTGGGCAATTTATTTACTAAATAAATTCCTATTGCCTTTACGTGAATTGAACCCATGACTCGAGGAATACTAACTGTCACAAGGTTTTAAACTGAGGCTTGAAGGGACAAAAAATTAAAAATATATTTGCTTTTCTATGAAAATATTCACTGTTATATAAAAGAATTTCATTGTATCTCCGTATAGTAATGCCACGTTATGGGACTGCAGAAAAAAACCTCAGTGCAAAAAATCACTCACTGTGAAGAAATTACTATAATTAAAGGGAGGTAATGGACGGATAGGCGAAGCATCAATCAGAAATAAATAATTAATTAAATGATATATTAAATCAATTTGATATTATCCAATGCTAAGTCGAAATTTCCATGTAATAAGCAGCTATAATTGCGGCAGGAAGGTGCTTTGATATCGAAAAGGAAATTAACCTGTTAAATTCCCATTAGTCCAGATTACCAAAACATCGATGAACTTCGAACATGCAAAGCAAGGCTCTGTTCTTTTAAAATCGATCTCCTAATGACTTTTACGGGCTTATGACATGCCCTAAACAATTTTAATAGTTCACTAATTTTCATATTAATAGCTCTGAATTTAGATTCGATCACAAACTTAGATATAGAAACTAAGTTTCCTACATTTATTTAAATTTAATTCAATTCAAGTCATTTGAAAAAAAAAAAAATTATTTATTAACGTCCACTTTTTGTAACTAAGGCTAATTGGGAAGGGATATCAGCCTTCTTTAGCCAGGGTGGGACTAAGGATTTTATTTAATGAATTCCGTCACTAAATAAACTCCTTTGCCTGAGCGGGAATCGAACTCACCACTCTTAGATTTACCTTGTGAGATTAAGGCCAACGCATTAACTCGCATGGCAAGCGTGAGCCTCAGGAAACAAAGTAGAGTTTAATTAAGATTAATATATCATCACTAACACCTTTTTACTTAAACAGAATTAAAAAATTCAAAATGACCAAACCAAAAAAAAAAACAGAGACGGTGTAGAAAATCTGATCTTAATTGATTTTTGGAGCTGCAATGATATAAGTGCAGACTGCTCATAAAGCAGAAGTTTTTAGCAGATTTCTTTCAAGGAATCCGTTATTGAGGTTATACTAATGACGCAGTTTTTGAATGATTTCTTCAAATCTCAAAAGTTACAAATATCTCCATTATTAAACATCGGATCGAAAATAGTATAAAACCTATGATATTGAACTTCTTATTGCCTATATATGTTGTTATGTACGTTTTATCTTTACCTCGAACATTAACCGAGATATTTGCATTTTAGCAGATTTCCCTTAAGGGAAATCAGCTATTGAGGCTGCACTCATGATGCGATTTTCGAAATTTTTCTTCAAATGTCCATCGATCCTACCCAGGAGAAGACGAAAATGAGGTCCGTTCAAATCTGTATATATATATATATATATCTATATATATATAAAATTGTAACCTCTGTCTGTCATTGATTTTTTTCGCGAAATTTCACGATAATTTTTCGTTTCACATGTCATAGACACCATAACTGCATTTTGTTTCTTTGGTGTCTGTTTGTTTATTTGTTTGTTTGTTTGTTTGTTACCTTTTCACGCATAAACGGCTGAACCGAATTTTATGAAACTTGGTATGTATATTACTACTAGCCCAACTTAGACTTTAGGCTATATTAATATTCTCTAAGACGAACAGGAGTGGGGGTTATAAGGGAGGCCTGAAATTAAAAATAGCGATATTTCGTTTTCTATTGCTTTTTCAGCAAATATGCTCATAACAAAAGTTGTTTATTTTGTAATTTAGAGTAACTTTTGTTATATGCACTTTTGCCGTATACGGAAGTATAAATGAGTTATACGCTAAATACTATAGCGGGAGTCCACAATTTTATTTGGCATAAAAGACTCAACCGAACTAAAACAAACTCACTATGTGAATTGATACTAACGATTTACTTATAATAAGCCATACTAACATTTCTAGGGACGGGCAGGAGTGGGGGTTATAAGGGAGGCCTGAAATTAAAAATAGCGATATTTCGTTTCCTATTGCTTTTTCAGCAAATATGCACATAACAAAAGTTGTTTATTTTGTTATTTAGAGTAACTTTTGTAATATGCACTTTTGCCGTATACGGAAGCATAAATGAGTTATACGCTATAAACTAAAGTGGGAGTCCACAATTTTATTTGGCACTAAAGACTCAACCGAATTAAACCAAACTGGTTAAGTGAATTAGTACTAACGCCTTCATTATAATAAGCTATACTAACATTTCTAGGGACGGGCAGGAGTGGGGGTTATAAGGAAGGCCTGAAATTTATAATAGTGATATTTCGTTTCCTATTGCATTTTCGGCAAATATGCACATAACAAAAGTTGTTTATTTTGTTATTTAGAGAAACTTTTTTTTTTATATACACTATCATCGTATACCGAAATATTAAGACGTTATACGCTAAAAATTATAGCGCGAGACAACAATTTTATTTGGCACAAAAGACTCAACCGAACTAAATAAAACACTCAGTATGTGTATTAGCACTAACGCCTTCCTTATAATAAGCCATTCTAACATTTCTAGGGACGGGCAGGAGTGGTGGTTATAAGGGAGGCATGAAAATAATAATAATGATTTCCTATGGGGGTTTCGGCAAATATGCACATAAGAAAAGTTGTTTATTTTGTTATTTAGAGAAATTTGCTCAACACTTCTTTTCAATATGAACTACCAGGTACCTCACCTGAAAAAATTAATTCAAATGTATATCAATATTTTCTCCTTACTAATTCAAATCTATGCATAATGCACAGGAGACGGGAAATATGACAATATGCAGGACAGTGAAGTTTTACATAAAAAAATAATTTTATTATTAACAAATGCCAACAACGGGTATTAACCCTAAACACTGGAACGGGTAAATGTCAAAATCTTGTGCAAAGTAAAGCCTTGCCAAAAATATACCATTACCATTCAGCCTCAAATGAATTCCCGAGCGAAGCCGGGTATCTGAGCTAGTATATATATATATATATATATATATATATATATATATATATATATATATATATATAAAATTGTAACCTCTGTCTGTACATTGATTTTTTTCGCGAAATTTCACGATAACTTTTCGTTTCACATGTCATAGACACCATAACTGCATTTTGTTTCTTTGGTGTCTGTTTGTTTGTTTGTTTGTTTGTTTATTTGTTTGTTTGTTTGTTACCTTTTCACGCATAAACGGCTGAACCGAATTTTATGAAACTTGTTATGTGTATTACTACTAACCCAACTTAGACTTTAGGCTATATTAATATTCTCTGAGACGAACAAGAGTGGGGGTTATAAGGGAGGCCTGAAATTAAAAATAGCGATATTTCGTTTTCTATTGGTTTTTCGGCAAATATGCACATAACAAAAGTTGTTTATTTTGTTATTTAGAGTAACTTTTGTTATATACACTTTTGTCGTATACCGAACTATAAAGGCGTTATACGCTAAAAATTATAGCGGGAGTCAACAATTTTATTTGGCAGACAGACTCAACCGAACTAAATAAAACTCCGTATGTGTATTAGCACTAACGCCTTCCTTATAATAAGCCATACAAACATTTCTAGGGACGGGCAGGAGTGGGGGTTATAAGGGACGCCTGAAATTAAAAATAGTGATATTCCGTTTCCTATTGGTGTTTCGGCAAATATGCACATAAGAAAAGTTGTTTATTTTGTTATTTAGAGAAACTTTTGTTATATACACTATCGTCGAATACCGAATTATAAAGGCGTTATACGCTAAAAATTATAGCGGGTGTCAAGAATATTATTTGGCACAAAAGAGTCCACCGAACTCAATAAAACTCGGTATGTGTATTATCTCTGACGCCTTAATTATCATAAGCCACACCAATATTTCTAGGGACGGGCAGGAGTGGGGGCTATAAGGGAGGCCTGAAATTAAAAATAGCAATATTTCTTTTTCTACTGGTTTTTCTGCATATATGCACATGACAAAAGTTGTTTATTTTGTTATTTAAAGTAACTTTGGTTACGTTCACTTTTGCTGTATAACATAAACGAGATATGCGTTAAAATCTAAAGCGGAAGCCAACAATTTTGTTGAGCTCAAACGATTGAACCGAATTTAACAAAACTTGGTATGCGAATTAGCATTAATTCTTCCATGATTATAAGCTATATTAAAATGTTTAGGTTCAAACGGGTGTGGGGGTTATAAGACAGGCCTGAGATAAAAATTCGCAATTTTCATTTTCTATTTTTTTTTTGGCTAACGTGCACATAGAAAAAGTTGTTTACTTTTGTTATTTAAAGTATCTTTTGTTGTATTCACTTTTGTCGTAAATGAAGTTAACACGGCATATACGCTAAAACCATAGCGGGAGTCATTAATTTTATTAGTGCTTATTTAAGTGTTTTTAATAAATGGATATTATGACCTAACATGTTATGTTTTAGTCTTATATGATAGTTGCAAGTATGATTCGGGTTAGTGAGCTTATAAATCTCCGTCGCCTCCTCATTTATTTATTTATTTTCCCTATAACTTTTTTATTTATTTCTAATAGAATATAAACTATAAGAGCATTTCTGGTATTTAATATATACTCGATATGAATGTTTAAAGTATTACTAGGTTGCAGGGGGGCTCTCTTCCCCTCATCTAGCTTTTTGAACATAAATGAAATTATGTTTAGGGATCTATTATTTAGTTCCATCAGGAAGATAAATTATTAAAATAATATTCTGAATCAATATTCTAAGGAAAACAACGATGATAACGCTCCTGCGAGAGCGGAAATGGACGGGAGGTAATTGAGTTTAGTTATTTCCTGTGGAATTCTGCTACGACGGGAAGTGGTTTCCACTGAGGCTTACTAATACGAATATAATCTTATGTATAAAACTATGCTAAAACTATATGTGCTTGGTTTGATTTTTGGCAGGAAATATGTTCATTATAGATGACATTTAATTGTGATAAATGCTACCCATGATTATGGTTTGAATTATTCTAAAACCGTGAGGGATAAATTAGGAACCCATTTTCATATATTCTTCAAAACTAAAATTTCTATTCTATTAACCCTGAAAGTTACACTTTAGGATTGGCTGTTTTGAAAAAACAATACATCGTGGAGGGAAGTGTAATTGTACACATTGAAGTCTTGCTATAAAAATACAATCATTAGTCAGTCAGCAATGATTTCCCGGGCATCGCCGGGTACCTTAGCTAGTATATACATATATATATATATATATATATATATATATATATATATATATATATATATATAAAATTGTAACCTCTGTCTGTACATTGATTTTTTTCGCGAAATTTTACGATAACTTTTCGTTTCACATGTCATAGACACCATATCTGCATTTTGTTTCTTTCGTGTATGTTTGTTTGTTTGTTTGTTACCTTTTCACGCATAAACGGCTGAACCGAATTTTATGAAACTTGGTATGTATATTACTACTAATCCAACTTAGACTTTAGGCTATATTAATTTTCTATGAGATTAACAGGAGTGGGGGTTATAGGGGAAGCTTGAAATTAAAAATAGCGATATTTCGTTTTCTATTGGTTTTTCGGTAAATATGCACATAACAAAAGTTGTTTATTTTGTTATTTGGAGTAACGTTTGTTATATACACTTTTGTCGTATACCTAAGTTTAAATGCGTTATACGCTAAAAATTATAGCGGGAGTGAACAATATTATTTGCAAAAAAAGACTCAACCGAACTAAATAAAACTCGGTATGTGTATTAGCAGTGAAGCCTTCATTATAATAAGCCATACCAACATTTCTATGGACGGGCAGGATTGGGGGTTATAAGGGAAGCCTGAAATTAAATAGAGCGATATTTCGTTTCCTATTGGTTTTTTTCGCCAATATATACATAACAAAAGTTGTTTATTTTTTTATTTGGAGCAACTTTTGTTATATACACTTTTGTCGTATACCTAAGTATAAATGAGTTATACGTTAAAACTTTAGCGGGCACTAACGGCTGAACCGAACTTAACAAAACTAGGTATGTCAATTAGCATTAATTCTTCCATGATTATAAGTTATGTTAACATTTTTAGGTTCGAACGGGGGGGGGGGGTTAAAAGGGAGGCCTGAAAAAAAAATTCACCATATTTACATGTATAAGAGACGGGAAATATAAAAATATCGAAGACTGTGAAGCCTTATCGAACAAATAATTCTATTATTAGCAAATCCACGGCAAAGATGGGTATCAATCTTAAACACTGGGACGGGTAAATGTCAAAATATTGTGCAATGTAAAGCCTGCTAAAAAATACCATCACCATTCAGCCTCAAATGAAATCCCGGGCGAAGCCGAGTACCTGAGCTAGTATATATATGTATATATATATATATATATATATATATATATATATATATATATATATATATATATATATATGTCTGTTAAGGCTCTCGCGATCGCAATTTTTGTTTGATCGTTACCAAACTCGATATTTAATTGTTTTATGTAAAAAGAAAGACCCAGTTCGTTAATGGCTGAAATCGGGCCAGGGGGAGGGTGGGGGGTGTTTAGAGGGGAGGATTTTCGACAATTGGAAATATCTCTGTTACCATAGGTCGGATCGAAAAATTGCATAGAACAAATCTTAGTGCAAATTAAATGTACTATAAATATTGTTATATACATTTATTCTCTATCTTGAATATTAACCAAAATAAATATTTTAATTTTTCAGTTTTCAGGCATTAGCAAACCGCCACTTCTACTCATGTTACATAAACAATACTCTGCTACATTATAAATCACATTATTCGAAGTTTAAATACCAAACATTGTATTGAAGAGACCTTTATTATACGAGGTACATGCAAATATGTCCAGGTGCCCCCCCCCCGTCTTATGGTTTTGGACTACTAAAATTTGATTGATTGAGATAACAATTATTCTGACTCATTATTAATTCAGTACTAGATATAGTAAATAGGTCTCAATTAAATAATTATGTTATATTCTGATATATTTCAGTAATTGTTTTTCTTTCCGGTGTGAGGCGGGCAGACCCGTTTGTTTACATTTCTAACCTAACGCTTCCTGTCGGCAGGTTATTGACATTGGATGAAACATTTCTTATTTCCGTTTGTATTTATTCACGGTGGTGTTGTGTTAGCAGTATGTAGATTTATCTATTACTAAACTACACGAGGGAAATCTGCTTAGTTTACGCAGCCCCTGCGTGACGGACTTTTTTCTTTTTCAGCCTTAGGTAAACCCGCTCTCCTACTCATGCCGTATTAACAATAAAACGTTATAAAATTAACCGCTTCATTCGAAGGTTAAATAGGAAATATAATTTACTTTCAATATATTTTACTTTGTGAGATACATGAAAATACGTTGGGGGATGACGTTATCAACTACGAGTTTACGTTCACTACTCGAAAATGGTTATTTGATCTGTACCATACTCCATATTTAACCATGTCATTCACCGCTATAGATCATATACGTTCATGACAGAAATCTGACCGGGGTTTAGAAGGCGAGTAACTCAAAAACTCAAAATATATAATTATTGTGAGTGGGTTTGAATAGATTTATAGAACCAATCTTGTTAAATTGTTGTGGTTTTTATACAGAATCAGAGAATATGTGGTGAGTAGAGATATGAAGTGTGTTATAACTTCACGTGAGAAATCTGCTTAGTTTACGCAGCCCCAGCGAATGGACTATTTATGATGAATGAACAGTCCGTTTGTATTTACAACTCCTTCACTTAGAATTGATTCAACTGGTTTGTTGCATATATATACATATATATATATATATATATATATATATATATATATATATATATATATATATATATATACGAGCGGACCCGACAGACGTTGCTGCATGATATTGGGAGCGATTAGGAAATTAAATTTAATAATATTATGTATAAAAGAAAAGCTACTTTTAATAACACAAAAAAAACAACATTTGTTATGTGCACATTTGCCTAAAAACAAATAGAAAATGAAGAAGTATCGCGAATTTTTTATTCAGGCCTCCCTTATACCCCCCTCTCTTTTTCGAACCTAAAAAATATAATATAGCTTATTTTCCTGGAAGAATTAATGCTAATTTACTTATAGACTTTTGTTAAGTTCGGTTCAATAGTTAGTTCCTAATAATATTGTTGGATCCCACTTTAATTATTTAGTGTATATTTCGCTTATACTTTGTCATACGGAAAAAGTGAATATAATAGAAGTTACCCTAAATAACGAAATAAACAACTTTTGTTATGTGCATATTTGCCGAAGCCCCAAAAGGAAACGAAATAACATTATTTTTAATTTCAGGCCTCCCTTATAACCCCCACTCCTGCCCGTCCCTAGAAATGTTAGTATGGCTTATTATAAGAAAGGCGTTAGTGCTAATTCACATAATGAGTTTTATTTAGTTCGGTTGATTCTTTTGTGCAAATAAAATTGTTGACTTCCGCAGTAGTTTTTAACGTATAACTCATTTATACTTAGGTATACGTCAAAAGTGTATATGACAAAAGTTACTCCAAATAACAAAATAAACAACGTTTGTTATGTGCATAATTGCCGAAAATGCAACAGGAAACGAAATATCGCTATTTTTAATGTCAGGCCTCCCTTATAACCTCCATTCCTGTTCGTCTCAAAGAATATTAACATAGCCTAAAGTCTAAGTTGGGTTAGTAGTAATATATATACCAAGTTTCATAAAATTCGGTTCAGCCGTTTATGCGTGAAAAGGTAACAAACAACCAAACAAACAGACACGAAAGAAACAAAAATTTTCCCATTTTTTTTCCTGTCACAGGTGAGGAGGGTGCTCAGTTTGCAATTATCTAAATTTTCTCTGAATCTACTATATCTGTTTCCAAATTCAATAGACATTGACCAAAACTATTTTAGAATCTTGTACCGTGAAAATGAAATGGACACACATTAAAACAGCCAATTAATTATATGGTTCACTATGAAGACTTATGGAAGCCCTAAACCCAATATTGTATACTTTCATCTCGGAGAAATGGCATGCTTTCATTTACTCTTTCTCTTATGACCAATCATTTTTTTTGTCTTATTTTTTCCTGGTAACCACTTTAGCAACTTGAATTGTGCATTTTCAACCCGAAGACTTCAAAAATAATAAACATATTAGGCGAGGAATTCAGTACTTATTTTTCAATTTTATTTTTTTTTTGAAAACGTTGGGAGTGGGCTTAAGTAATTGTGGAGCAGAATAATTCATAGCTAAAAAGAAAAAAAAATAAGCTCTTCTTGCATTTTCGCCTCTCAAAAACATTCAATAAAATAACTGATAAATATTAATGAACAGATAAGGCAAACTGTTAACCTTTTATTTAATAGTGTGTTACATTCTGAGGTAAAGTTGAACCAGAGAGAGAGGTGGGTGAGGGAAATACATATTTCATATATTCTCCAAGAAGTCCAAGTAAGATATCGGACCACTCCCGGAAAGGGCCTACTTGAAGACATCTCTCACGAGATGTAGGTTATATCAACATCATCCTAACTACACCTCTGTTCACCAACCCTTCAACTACTTCCTTCTCTTAGAACTCCTCTATTTTTAGACTGCAAATATTTTTGGCGGGAAAATATTACAACCTATCATTTTTACACACAAAAATATGCCATTTTTTTTTAATAATAATAAAAATTAACTTAATAAATGGAGAGAAAAAAAAATCAATTAATTTCAAAATGAAACGAAGTAGGATAACCTGGAGTTATCGTGCATTATATGTCGATGACGCATTAATATAACTAATATTGGGCCTAGGAAAAAAAGTCCACCACGCAGGGGCTGCGTTAACTAAGCAGATTTCCTACGTGCGCCACGTATTTGCATTTATCTCAAATAGTAAATGACGAAAATATTGTGTACTTGGGGAGACAAAAAGACCAGGAATTCTTCACAAGTTTTTATTTAAGTGCTAAGCGCTTTCGAAGACTATTGTTCCATCTTCAGAGCTAGTTGCATGCGCTCATTGGGAAAGACAGCAAGTGACTGCCTGCATGCCATATGAAGAATTGGACGTCTTCTTCTCTCTCCAAGTACACAATATTCTTAACACTGCTGTAGAAAAATATTTGGTATTTAGGCTTCAAATGAATGGCTTTATAATATAACAGCTTATTACTAATATGACATGAGTAGTTTACTGAAGACCGAAAACTGAAAAAGGCAAATATCTCCCTTAATAATCAACGTAGTGAAAAATATACACAACAACATTCATAGAACTTTAGATTCTCCATAAGATTGGTTCTGTACAATATAAATATATATATATACACAATTATGAACGAACCCTCATTTTCGTTATCTCCTGGTTTGAATTGATGGACATTTGAGGAAAGTACTCAAAATTCGCGTCATGACTACGACCTCAGTTGCTGATTTCCCCTAAGGTAAATCTGCTAAAAGGGGCATTAAAATAGTAAAACGTTCACTATAGATAATCTTCATTTCTTCCTCTTTGTCTAAATTCCCACTTACAACTTGTAAGACTGCATACTTTACTATAGTCAGCTTACGATGACTACAGACCAGGAATGGAATTTTATCCACCCATTTCTTGCTGCGAATGCAATTTTTCTCATAATGTATTTATTGCTGGATTGTCTGGTGCAGAATTATACGGAAAACCACTGCATTCCCTCATGACCCTCGTATTGTTTCTAGACTCAGCATACTTGAATTTGAAAGGACATGGGTCGGAAATATATCTTAAACACGGACAGCAAGGAATAACACTTAGAACATATTACACAGACGCTGTTACATTTATGCAAATTGATATTACTTTTTGAAAATTTTCTCATACCTCCTAATACCAACAGCACTGTTTTTTTTTTTTTTTTTGCACATTTAGACAAATATGCAAATACCAGTGATGTTTTTGAATGTATAGTTCTTATTTACAGATCCAACCAACATAATTTTATCTAGGTTTCTCTTAAAATCGAATTTCTCATAACTGCACACGGTTATTTGGGTTTTAGAGGCTACCGTCAGGTAGTAGTTCTTGTAAATAATGAGGTATTCATAAATTGCAATATTACCGGATTTTTAATTTGGGCAATTACATTTCTGTTTATCTCCTTTCTTTTTCAAGATCTCTAAGAATGTTCTTATTCAGATCTCCAAAATCTGTAGGGTCCTAGTAAAATCAAGTTAAGAAATTTAAGAAAGTCCATCGCGCAGGAGCTGTGCACGATTTTCCCTTGCACTGGATGACCCTATGCTATAAATGCTCGAATTTCCGTTAATTTTTTCGAAATTACCTTTCTAATCCTCCCTCTCTCAGGTTTGATTTCAACAATCAACGAACTTGAACTTTATTTTTACTTAAAACATTTAAATACTGAGTTTGGTAACGATCCTACAAAAGTTGCGACTATTAGATCGTTAACAGAGAAATATATATATATATATATATATATATATATATATATATATATAAGCCAATATCCCTATTCATTTTTGAGCAGTTTATATATACACATATAAAACAGACATTTTTTCATTAGTTTGATTTTTGTTCTTTCTTTATGTGTATTATTGGTTTTTTTTTTTCAACAAAAAATGTATGAACATAACATTTCTTGTATACAAAATCATTATGTAATATGAACATACATGTTATATACTTCAATAATATTTGAATTTAACATTTACAACATACATGTTCCTAAATAAACGCCCTTTGTGCACAGGTAATGCGAAAAAGAAAACATAAAAATAATATATATATATATATATATATATATATATATATATATATATATGTCACCTCCTGGGTAGGATCGATGGAGATTTGAAGATTTTTTTCAAAAATAGCGTCATGAGTAAAACCTTAATCGTTGTTTACCTTAAGGTAACGGTAATATACTTAAAAACTGTAGCTTATAAGTTGTAACTATTTTATTTACATTAATCCAATCATAACAGAATTAGTATGTTGTATCAGCAACATCAATATTTGCCAATGGAAAAAAAGAAAAGAAGAAGACATAATATTTGACTATATACGTGCGGAGAAGTATTATTCTCAATCCCTTTCTATATAAAAAGAAGTTCGGAATATCGGCGATATTTCCTGAAATCTCCATAAATCCTAAGTAATGTCCAAAGAAAAAACAAACAATCAAACTGAATCAAACTCCCACCATATGGCGGTGGGTTGGCCTCTATTCGCGTGATTCGCAATCGAAATAGACCAGGTGTAGTCAGTCAGTTGTACTCGGGGCTCCACCATCATTTCAACTGCTTCCATTTTGTCCATGTCCGCTTCTTCCTTTTGGCTAAACTGTGATCAATCAGCTCCGGGCGTTTTCAATCTCACCAATATTTAATGACGAAGGTCAGTAATAAGCCAATATTCTCTAGAAATAATTCACTTTAATATAAGGGGGATATGATTATAATTTAAAATAATAAAGCATCATGATAACTGCGGGAAAAAATAACACGAGCACAATTAACTTTACACCCATTATAACACACTTGCAAGGCCGCCTTAAACACAGACATGTATCTATCAAACAAATACATCTTTCCTTCTAGTATATATCATATTTGCACATATGTAAAGTATTTTTTCCCATTGAGATGTGACGGAACGCACAAAAAAATTTTAATGTAACAAAGTAGCAAGAATTAAGGCTAATAAATGAAGTATATCATACTCAGATAATATTTGGATCATGTATTACGAAATTATTATTTTTTGCATGCATACTTTTTAAATAATCTTCATTGCAGTGGTTGGTTGAAAAAACCTCATCAATTTTAGTTAATTGTAGCCACTACTACTGAGATTACAAATAGTGAATCATGTTACAATTTGTTATGTATGAAATACGTCTTAAACATGTCAGCTCGCTGTATTAAACTATTTTACCAATAGCAATGTTAAAAAAAGTGCACAGTAATTCATTGGTGGCAGTAGTGCTTTATTGTACACAAACATTCAACCTCATGCCAAATTTTGTTGAACAATTTGTATTCAAAGAAGTCATTTTAGATGGTTTGAATTATATCACCTTATGAAAAATTGTGAATGAAACAAGCTTTTAACATTGTTTACATATAAAAAAAAATGTCCAAATCACAGTAGCGTAAAGTTCAAATTCTATCCGAGGAAGAATATTGAATAAAGTGTCTTGCAGAGAAATTTTAGAGTAACTCTGAAGCAGCATATTCTGCCGCAAGATTAATAATAGAAAATAAATAGAAGGAAGAGGGGGATCCAAGAAATAACTCATTCGCTTTCTTAGATAACTAGCTTTCTTGACTCAATTTATTTCCCATTTGTATGCTTGACCTGAGAATATTTCTGAACCAGGAACCACATAGCCAAAGTTACTGCAGAGATTTAAAATCGAGCGCCCCATCATAGAGTTGGATGAAATTAAAAAAAAAAAAGACAGTAATTAGCCTCGCGATAATGTGATTTTGTGCTAATCAGAGTAATTAGTTAGGTGTGAAGAACTCCGTTTAAATCTCTTCTTCAAAGAAGAGATGTCGAGTTCGTGAATATTTCAATTAATGAACTATGTCACTCTCATTTATAACCTTCGAGAAATATTGGTTTGAAAACAAAAACAGGCGTTAGCGCAGAATGTTAGGCATCAATTTCATTCATTTAAGTATATAGAATTTATAATCTTAATTATGGCTCAGGCTAGATGTGTATTCAGCACGTTGATCAGAACACTCTTCGGAATGTTCCTGGGTTCCAACGAATAATTCCAATTTATTTTTCACCAGCCACACAATCTCTTGTATGGAATTTCTCAACCATCTCTGCTGTTTTACATACAATTAATCGTTCACTAACTAATCACTCAATGACTGACTGATAATTGTAATTCAAACTCCAGAAAGTAATTTATTAAGAGAATTAAAGAGCAATAATATAAAAGTTCTAGACAAATGCAGAAGGCTAAGGGCATACTTAGAATACTCTGGTTTTATTGTAAACAGAATCGATTTCATTTCCTGATTACAATATTGGAATCTGCTTAATGTATTCATTCCTGCATCTATTCATAGATAGATTGGTTCTATAATTAGATTTATTGAATACAAGTCTGTGGATATCTAAATAGAAGTTGCTAGAGTCCAATTACCGGTATTTTTTTTATTTAAAGGGCCAATTTACTTAAAAATATTTATCAAAATATAGAATAATTTATTTTTCTTAATAAATATACCTTTAATCCAAATAATATCTATATTTTGTTTGAGAATTAGCATTTATTATATATTATGCATTCTGATTTAACACATAGGACCTCAAAAGTAATTATTAAGTTAGCAATATTATGATTAACTGAAAAAAAGTAAAATGAATCTCATTTATTAATCGGATAAACTAACAATAATTAACATTGAAAAGTGTAATCTCCCAAGTAAGGTTAGTTCTGACCTCTTTTTGAGCTGAATAAAATAAATGAGGGATGAGCTACAAACGCCTGACCTATAAATAGACTAGGCAATCCGATGAAATCTATTCTTATCTTCACACCTTCAACTAGGTTCTATCAATCTTAGGAGAAAGGTTCTGAACGCCAAGATGGCCGCAACTCTAGCCTCCCTGACTACTTATCAGTAACTGTAACACAAAAGGAAGGTTTGAGTAAATGACATAGCCCTTAGTTTTCTTGGCCCCTCGTTTCCTTCGTGTCCTGGCTTTACCAGTTTGAAAGGGAAGTATACAGGAATGAGCCAATTCGTTCGGTAATCCAAGGGAATTAAAGAGTAAATAGGGTTTAAATAGTCCCGAGTAACTCATTCAGCATTTCAGACACATTCATATGACTTCTTTGGAGTAAAAGTTAATGGAATGCAGGGAGATATTAATTTCATTCACTTTGAATGTTGTAATTGAATGATACTGGAGACGCCGCTCTCAGAAAGATTGTAGGAATGAAATTCATTTTTTTTTTCTTTAGAGTAGTACTCCTCGATCATTATATTGTTATTACACCATTTTGTCCATCTACCTATTACAGTTTTCATTTATTTACTGTTCCAACAATATATACATTAAACCAATACCTTTCCAAGAGTTTATCCTTCTCTCACTCATTGTAATCTCTTTCTTTCTTCCGTTTTAATAAATAATAAATAAAACTTTTATTTGGGAATACGCAAAACATGCAGTAAGTAAAAATGTAATACTTATTTTTTCTTTTTCGTAATTCAATTACAAATTCTGCTCCGTGCTGAGAGGTTGATTGAGTTCATTTTATTATTTCATGTGCGCAGTTCCTTAAGTAATTTCAGGTTTAATCCTGGCCAGGTAGTGTGCTTCCCCTTGGAGACTTGTCTCTTCTAATCTTTCCTTTGTTCCCCATATCTCTGTCATGTTGCCCCGCCACATGTAGTCCTTATCTCGTAAGTCCCGTGGATTAGGTGGTCTTCCTCTCTTCCTCTTGAAGTTCCGAGGAGCCAGTTGATAAGAATTGTAGACTACTTATATCTTTACGTTTTATTACAAAACCAGTAATAAACGTTGTTTATTAGAGTTCTTTTGGATTGAAAAATTAAACACACACAAGTTTCACAGTTTTTATCACTGCACAATTTATTTAACAATGCACTACACACTTGGTTGATTATTCTTAATTACTACTCACAGTACGCACTGATAGCTCTACTTTTCTTCAGATTACACAGTCCAATAATTCACTCACGATCACTGAAGTTCACAAAAACACAGCACTGAACTGTCCTTCACTTCCCGAAGTTAACGGCACTGCACTGTCTTAAACACGGCACTATACTGCTACTTACAAAGTCACGGCACAACACTGTTCTTCGCATAAAAACACTTTACAACATTGCAACTAAGCCGCACTGTAGCACTGTACTCACTGATGATCACTTGAAGACGGCTGAGAACAAACTACCCGACTAGAGTCGGCCAGGGTTCCTTATATAGATTGGCGGAAAAACATCAAAGGATGAGGCCGAGACACGTCCAGAAAGGTCGGGTCTTGCCGAGAACGTCTTTCGGCCCCTTTGATCTACTTCGTACTTCCCAAATGCATGATTTTTCACGTATTTCATTTTCGCAACAATATTTATCTCTCCTCACCATGTCCATTTTCTCTTATTGATAACTCACGTTAAGCCAGGGAATTTAGTTATTTGTCCTATCCAATTCGTAATCTGGTGAATCACAAGACATTCATTCCTCTCACTACAACTTACAGCTCTAGTTTCCTAATATGGGTTTGGTTTAGTATCTACTTTTTACAACCGTAGGTTAATGTTCGTAAAACTGGTTTTCCAAAGTTGAGGACGTACAATTCGCTGTGATACTTTTGAAGGACCTTTTCAACTTTACGTTCTCCAACATAATTTTATCTCTTCTTATTCACGCTATTTCCAAATATGATAAATTCCTGGATGTAGCGGTACCTAATCGTTTTTGATTCAATTTCATATCATTTATTGATTTAGTTCCTTAGCTACGATCATAGCCTAGTATTTCACAGGTTCCGTCTGACATATCAACTATGTGGCCAAGTCTTTAGCAATAACCAGGTCATGAATCCGACCGGATCGCAGGTTCTAATAAAGGTTTCCGATTTCAATTCTAGATCCTCAAAGTAAATTAATATTGATAGTGGGTCCATTCTATCTCACACTTCATACTGACCAGAACACTGTTCTTTTTCTAAATCAGTAAATTTGATATATTATAGTTCCTAGTACAATCCCTGCATGTACTCTTAATGCACATTTGCAATATAAATGTTTCGGTCAATTTTCTCAAGCATGTATAGCATATCTTCCTATACTCTTGTAGCTATTCTTCGTTTTATCCTATTAGGCCACTAGTTCGTTGGGATTTCTTACTTTGGAGGTTGAAAATTATTTCATGAAACTCATGAATTTAGGACACAGCTTCATCGTCCTTCACATCCCTGCCACGGTCAAGTCCATAGATTGTACTTATCATCATTTTGTGTACAAAACAAATCGTTTAATTCGATAAATACTGTTTTAGTAAAAATGTGAAGTCCTTCATGAAGGACATTCACATACTAAGCTGATGCCAGGAACATGAATGATGCTATGTCTATTCTATTCCAGAATAACTGTTCATTCCAATCTCTATTCCCCATTAGTAGAAAGAATATGTAAATAGCGCCTGTTATTTTAGTGCATAACTGAAATAAACAATAACTTAATGTCAAAGTCGATTTATTGAAATAATAGCTTAATGTAGTCTGAAAAAAAGCTGCCTAATACTTAAGTTATAGCATAATGCACAGAACAACAGTCGTAAGAAAGTAAATTGATTAACAACATTGGCAATATAATATTTTTAAACACCCATCACGCACATATTTACAACTTTAAACTTCATCCTTCCAATTTCGATTTCGGCTCTAAATAAATAAGGAATTAATTAAAATAAATTTCCAACTGAAACGGCTTCTGAATTGTAAGAATAATTTATATTTTAATAACTCAAATTTTAGTAGTCCAAGAACTAAAGAAGGGGGGGGGCGGACGAACAGAACGTATTTGCATAAATCTCACAAAGTAACGATGGTAAGGTAAGGTTAGAAACGACAGGTAAGGTTAGAAGAAGCTTCCACCTGAGCCGAGTAGTTACGGAAACAGCCGACCTAATCCGAACTATACCCAACCACAGACTTCATAAAAATGCAAATTTCTCGGTTAATATTCAAGATAGTGAATACATGTATATAAAAATATTTATAGTAAATTTAATTTGCAATAAGATTGGTTCTATACAATTTTTCGATTCGATCCATAATAACGGAGATATTTTGAATTTTCGAAAATCCCCCATCTAAACCTCCCATCCCTCTAGTCCGATTTCAGCAATTAACGAACTTGATGTGTCTTTTTACATAAAACGGTTAAATGTCGAGTTTCGCAACGATTAAACAAAAATTGCGACCGCTATAGCGGTCGCAATTTTTGTTTAATCGTTATTTGTCGTTATTTCGTTAGTCGTTATTTGTTTTTCGTTGTATATGTGTCTGTTAACACTCTAGCGCGCTAGAGCGTTAACAGACAAATATATATATAAATATATATATATATAATTTTGAACGGACCTCGTTTTCGTCATCTCCTGGGTAGGATCGATGGACATTTGAAGAAACTTTTCGAAAATCGCGTCATGAGTACGTCCTCAACAGCTGATATCCCCTTAAGGGAAATCTGCTAAAACACACAAATCTAATAGGGGTTGAAGAGGAAATCATGTCTATGAGGAAATCACTGACACAGGTTGAGAGTAGTGGAAGCCTTACAGAGCATAGTGATATATACTGTCCTCATGACCTAGATGAAAACGTGGTAAAGGAGGGACTTTTGAGATGGCATTTGACAAAGTCAACTTGGATGAGGGATAAATCGGTGGTAAGCTTGAAGATCTGGACAGCGGAACGAATTCAGGACAAATGAAACATTCGCCTCATTTGTTCAGCCTTGAAAAACTAATGAGTTGTGAAAATTACTGAATAATAGCTCTACTCCCGGTTACTTCAATGATCCTAACATTCATTATGCTTTACAGTATTCTGGGTTTAGAAGAGTAAGAAGCAAAAAAAATTACCTTGAGTGGTTGGAGGTAGAGCAAGAAGTAATCATTAACTTCAAAATAGCATATTTTGGAAATTAATGGCAGAGCTTTAGTTTCCAGAAAAACCTGTCCTCACTGACAAGGGGCGTGTAGCCATGACTCCATCTGTTGTGTTTGGAGCAGGTAACTGAGGCATTCCACTTAAAATTTACTCAATGTGATTGTTTTCTCCAATGCTATTGAACTTAGCTGTTCATCCAAGGTTAAACAGTGACTAAATGTAGGCAGGTGCATAAATGTTTGGCACACACAGATGATATCTTGTCTTTGGGAGCAAGAGGATATGCTGTCCCTCGCCATTAACTGATGTCGGTTGTAAAAGTGATATGATTACAACTAAACCAAGAAAATACGACTCACGTGCTAGTGAAACTACAGCTGAAAAACAACTTGAGTATCTAAGGAGTTATTCTTCCCAAAAGTAGGACGATTTAAATAACTCGGAGCTGGAGTTACCTAGTTCACTGAAATCGACCAGAATATAGCTAGTATCAGCAGAGAAAACAAAAGCTCAGGAGTCTTGAAACTAAGGATCTGTGACTCCACAATCAATCCTGTACTGATTAGTGGGCATGAGACATTGGGGGTACTCGGAAAAAAGAAGTGCTGAAAGATTTTAGCCCAAGGTGAGAAGGTGCCTTACTACTCTGAACAAGGAAGGCAAGAGAAGAGATTATATCTGAAACGAGACAGCGGATTTCAAAATAAAAGCAAAGGTGATACAATGAAATAGTAAGATGATACAGTGAAAAAAGTAAACCAACCTAGTCCCTTTATAAGATTATGACAGTGGTAGGATTAGATGGGTTGACAAAGTGAAGATGAGTGGAGTCTCACGAGCAAGAAATACCTCACGATTCTTGAAAGTATGTGCGTTTTGTAACTTCATTATCAATGAAACACGTATTAATTATTTGTGTAGTAATGTATTAGTTATTACGTAGTAATGTACGTGTGCGAAAGACGGGGGCTGTATACATAGTCATATGTATGTATGAACCTTACATTCTTCATTTACTTTCGCCAAGTAGGACGGGTGGGACAGACATTTGAAAAAAAGCTTTAAAATTCGCACCGTAAATACAACCACAGCACTTTATTTCTCGTATGAGAAATGTACAAAAATTTTGTGGATATTGAAGACAAAAACTCATAGATTTGGAGACAAGGTACGAAAGAAGCACATCTTTACATCTTTGGAGAAGCTTTACTTGACTTAGAGTGAGTATAATGTACTAACCATTGTAGAAGTTAATAGTTTGAAAGTACTGAATATGTATATTTGTACTAAATAGGCAGAGATATTTAGAGATAGAGATCACTAATTTTCATACTGCTTAAGCAATTACACCCGGCGAGTTGTTGGGCTGAAAAGGGAGAATTAGGAGGGTATCCGCCTCACGAACTAGGCCACCGCCGACCCACCCCCACACTACAACCAACCAAATAACCCTTTATTCCCTTCATCTCTGCCTCTTATATCTAAGTCTCATCTGAGGGGGTTATAGATTTATTTAAAATCTCAATGACTTTCAAAACTTTTTCTTCGAATGGTGACCTATTTCAATATACAAACTATAAATTTTCTCGTTGCCTATATCGCTTTATACGACGCTTTTGAATGTATCATAGCAAATATCCTGTCACCGAAGGCAAACAAATAAAATAAGAAATCCATTTCCAGAGAACAAACTTTCATTATGACTATAATAGACAAAATACATGCCAGTCTCCACCATCTTAAATATTTATGATGTGTTTATTCTCGTAAACCATATTGTTTTGATACGTTTATGCCCCCCCCCTCATTTAAAACAATTATCATTCAAAAAAGAAAATCACCCAGAATTTGTATTGTATGTTGGTACCTGATGATTTTTTTCACTAACGAACCATTTACATAATGAAGAGCTGAACACAGATCTATGCTGTAAGGTGAAATATGTGCTACATTAACCTTCAAGCAATATACATTTTAAGCAAATTGATGTAGTTTTATTAAAATTAACGAAATGACATGTAAGAACAAGTTATATGAGGATCAAAACAAACAAACCCAAATATATAACATGTGAAAAGTGTTAAAGAGAGAGCATTATTTATTATTATTATTTAATAACGTCCAATGTTTGCTAATACGACTCTTTGGAACGGGTTATCTAAAAATTACCACCATTTTCTAGTCAGTGTGGGACTCATGATTTTATTTCATAAGTTTCGTACTCTAGGTTTACAATAAGAAAATTAATTAAGCTCGTTGATTCAATTCATTAGTTTAATCGAACGAGATTTTAGGCCTGAATATTGTTATACCACTTATATAAACTTTCAAGAAGGCTATTAGTTTCCATTACTATTACGGGTATGAAAAGGAACGAGCTAATGAGAAAGAAATAGAAATTGAAAGAGAAAAGAAACCTTAATATCTACCTTCAAGATCAGGGGATTAAATTCTAATCAAATCGCCTAATAATTTGTCTGGAATGATAAGTGATTGTTTTCTGACAAGAGATCGCGTGACTGACGGCAGAAATGGTCTGTTTGCTGGCTTTAGCAGTTCTATTTAATTATTCGTACTAATCAGAATTCATGTGAAATAAATAGCTTGGCACATTAAACCATAATGCAATATACGGCCATTAAGCCAATAAATCTGGTTTTGAATTGCCAATGCTATCTTCTGGTGTTGTCCTTACATTTATTGGCTGAATTGGCAATGTTGAATTCTTTCCTTCTTTAATTATTACAATAATAAATAATAATAATAATAAATAATAATAATAATAATAATAATTAAAGAATTATAGTGATTCTATTGGTATGTCTTTTGGGTTAGATAAATGTGCTGCCTTTCAGATTTCACGAGGTCAGAAAATGACTACAGATAATATAATAGTTTCTGATGAAACCTATATTCACGAACTAGAAAGGACTGAATCATACAAATATCTTGGTTTTCAACAGCATCTGAAAATAGCGAAAAAGGATGTTAAAGACCTATTAAAAAATGAATTTATTAAGCGCTTCCGACTTATTTTTAACAGCTATTTTTCAAGCCGCTATAAAATAAAAGCAGTTAACACATGGGCGATACCATCTCTTATCTATAGTTCTGGCATAATAAAATGGTCTGACACTACTCTTGATGAGTTGGATAGACTCATAAGAAAAGAGATGACAAAAGCCAGAATGCACCATCCGATTTCATCTATGGCCAGGCTGTATTTATCGAGGAAACAAGGAGGACGAGGCCTTCTCAACATCCGAAACCTATGTCGGTCTCAGGAAGTTAACCTAAGACATAAGATCGAATGATAGCCACGTCTTCAAAGAAATAGTTAAACTTGATGATGGGTTTACGGCCTTGAACTTAAAATGTAGTAACAATCCTGAAGTTAAAGATGAATCCCACTTTCTTTCAGAATGGCAAAGTAAGGAACTTCATGGTCGTTACTACAGTCGCCTTTATGACTCGGAGGTAGACTTGGCTTATTCTGTTGCGTGGCTGACGCCTGGAAAGCTGTTTTCAGAAACAGAAGGTTTCATTACAGCTATCCAAGACCAAGTGATTGCCGTCAGAGCATACAGACGTCATATCCTCAATGACAGTAGTGTCTCAGACAAATGTAGATTATGCAACAAAGCTTATGAATCCATTCAACATATTACGGCAGGATGTGAAATACTTGCTGGATCCGAGTACTTACAAAGGCACAATAACGTGGCAAAAGTATACCATCAAGCTCTAGCCGAGAAATTCGGCATGGTAGGCAGTAAGGTCGCTTATTATCGCTATAATCCTCAAAAATTATTGGAAAAAGATAATATAAAGATGTATTGGGACAAAGCGATGATAACTGACCATACTGTGCACCATAACAAACCAGATATTCTCATTATTGACAAGATCAATAAGACTGCTGATATTATTGACATTGCAGTGCCCAATGATGAGAATATTCGAAAATCCCATGCCGAAAAGTTAAGAAAATATCAAGAATTGGCTATCGAGCTCAAAGACGTATACAAACTGAAATCTGCCATAGTTACGCCTATAATAGTAAGTTCAAATGGACTAGTGCCAAAAACAACGATAGCAGACACCAAGAACTTGAATCTGCCAACAGCAATTATAAAAGAAGCACAGCAAGGGGTACTTCTTGATACTGCTAGAATCGTGCGAAAATTTTTAAATTCCCCATAACATGTAACACTCACAAACTCCATATCGGTTGGATTTTCCCCCGATATGGATTTTACTCTAGTTTTCACTGAGTATAAACCTCCCCCATAATAATAATAATAAATCGGAAGGATAAGTAGTAAGATAAAGTAATGTTATGAGATTGAACTTAATTAATAAGAAATCCGTCACGCAGGGGCTGCGTAAACTAAGCAGATTTCCCATGTGCTAGTATAACAAAGTGATCTCCACATATTCTCAATTCATATTAAAAAAAACCGATGAGTAGAATTGGGAGGTGAGGGTTACTGAAGACTGATAACAAGAAAACACGAATAACTCTCTTAGTACTTGAGTAGCGAGAAAATGCCTTGAACAAATATTGAAGAGCTTCAACAGTTTAACAAGATTAACTCTTTAACACTTTACGATCCGGCTCATAATAACGGAGGTATTTTGAGTTATCGAATCCCTCCTCCTCTAAACCCCCATAATTCCTGGTCCGATTTTCGCCAATAACAATTTGATCTATAGTGTTGAATGAAACGGTTAAATATCGCGTATGGATAGATCAAATTAACTTTTTCGAGTAAAGAACGAAAACTCTTAATAGATGAGGACCAAACATAACGTATTTGCATGTATGTGACAAAATAAAAATTCAAGGAAAAACATATTTGGCATTTAACCTTGGAATGCGGTGGTTCATGACAAACAGCTTATTGTTAATAAGACAGGTGAAAACTAAAATATGAAAATATTGCGGTTAATGTTCAATATAGAGAAAACATGTGCATTTGAACATTTATAGAACGTTACATTTTCAATTAGGTGGGTTATATATAATTTTCCGATCTGACGCTTAATATCGGAGATATTTTGAATTCTCGATAATAAACATTCTTGTATGATTTCTATAGTTATGGCGAAAGTTCCAAAACGTGCATGCTGCTAGAACAGAACTTAAAAAACACAAAAATTATTACAAATGTCCGACTTGCAAATTCGAAGATTTCCCATGTGCATTCGTATTCGTATTTGCATTTATCTTAAAAAAAGTAAATGCTCAATGAGAAAAATATTTGGTATTTATTCTCCAAATAAAGGGTTTCATAATAAAACAGCTTTTTAGCAGATTTCCCTTAAGGGAAATCAGCTACTGAGGTCGTATCCATGACGCAATTTTCGAAATATTTCTTCAAATGTCCATCGATCCTACCCAAGAGATGACGAATATGAAGTCCGTCCAATATTATATATATATATATATATATATATATATATATATATATATATAAATATATATATATATATATATATATATATATATATATATATATATATCTGTCACTGTTTGTTTGCTTTGTTTGATCATTACTAACCTTGATATTTAATTATTTTATGTAAAAAGAAAGATCATTTTCGTTAATGGCTGAAATCGGACCGGCAAGGATTTTCGAAAATTCGAAATATCTCCGTTATTATATGTCAAATCGAGAAATGTATAGAACAAAACTAATTTCAAAATACATGTGCTATAAATATTGTTATATGCATTTATTTTCTATCTTAAATATTAACCGAGATATTTGCTTTTTTCAGTTTTGAGCCTTCAGCAAATCTCCACTTCTACGAATGTCATATTAACAAAAAGCTGTTGTATTATGAACCACTGTTTTACAAAGTTAAATATCAAATATTGCTTTCATTGAACTTTTACTTTGGGAGATATATGAAAATAAATCCTGCTGACCCTCCCTCCTCCCTTCTTTTAATCTTAGATTACTAAAATTTGAGTGATTGAGATAGAACTGATTCTGATTCATTGCAAATTAAAGCACTAGATTTAGTAAAATGTTTTCAATAAAACTAATATGTTATATTCAGTATGCTTCATTAATCATTTGAGACTTCCGGTTTATTTAGTAATTTAATTTTTGTAGCGTCTATCTTTACCAATGATATGTAATTGAATAACCGTTTCTCAATTTGCAATATTTTACCTTTTTTAGATCTAATTAGAAGTATTAATCTTAACACGTCCCGTGTAACAGGGCCATCTTTCTATATTAATTTAGTAATTTAATTTTTGTAGCGTCTATCTTTACCAATGATATGTAATTGAATAACCGTTTCTCAATTTGCAATAATTTCCTATTTTAGATCTAATTAGAAGTATTAATCTTAACAAGTCCCGTGTAACAGGGCCATCTTTCTATATTAATTTAGTAATGTAATTTATGTAGCGTCTATCTTTACCACTGATATGTAATTGAATAACCGTTTCTCAATTTGCAATATTTTCCTTCTTAGATCTAATTAGAAGTATTAATCTTAACACGTCCCGTGTAACAGGGCCGTCTTTCTATATTAATTTAGTAATTTAATTTTTGTAGCGTCTATCTTTACCAATGATATGCAATTGAATAACCGTTTCTCAATTTGCAATATTTTCCTTCTTAGATCTAATTAGAAGTATTAATCTTAACACGTCCCGTGTAACAGGGCCGTCTTTCTATATTAATTTAGTAATTTAATTTTTGTAGCGTCTATCTTTACCAATGATATGTAATTGAATAACCGTTTCTCAATTTGCAATATTTTCCTTCTTAGATCTAATTAGAAGTATTAATCTTAACACGTCCCGTGTAACAGGGCCGTCTTTCTATATTAATTTAGTAATTTAATTTTTGAAGCGTCTATCTTTACCAATGATATGTAATTGAATAACCGTTTCTCAATTTGCAATATTTTCCTTCTTAGATCTAATTAGAAGTATTAATCTTAACACGCCCCATGTAACAGGGCCATCTTTCTATATTAATTTAGTAATTTAATTTTTGAAGCGTCTATCTTTACCAATGACATGTAATTGAATAACCGTTTCCCAATTTACATTTCTCAGAAGATTTCAATGAGTTCATCATCAACTTCAGGTCATTTAGATAATAATTGTCACCTTAATATCAGTCGGGAGACTCGGGTGCTACATATAAGTATGATATCTTTTAGGCCATAAGCATCCTTTATGCAAACAAATATCGATTAAACATACTTACATCCAAATTCATTTAAGGTGGACGTTTGTTTTTTTTTCTAAAATACTTTTGAAACTAGGATATTCTTGTATGTCCATTCAGTTTCTTAAAAGGTTAGAATAACTATTTCTTAATGAGCGTGTGTGTGTGTGTGTGTGTGTGTGTGTGTGTGTGTGTGTGTGTGCGTGCGTGCGTGCTTAGTGTGCTTGTATGATTGCTGAACACTTTATAAATCTTTGAATATATGTAAGGTAAATATTTCATCGTTTTCTTTTGTCTAGCAAAACTGAAGGTTTTCCTCCCTTCCCGCCATAATGCAATTCATGACTTTCGTTGTCAGTAACTCACATCGAGTATGCAACTCCGCTGATACACGAGTTTTTTTTTTTTTTTTTTTTTTTTTTTTTTTTTTTTTTTTTTTTTTTTTTTTTTTGTTGTTTTCTTTTTCTTTTTTTCTAAATCTCAATTATTTTAAATTCATTTTAGATACTTATTCCATTTTATTCAACAATTTATATATTTTATTATATCTTGTTTAATATTTTGTTTTAGATTCGATATTATGTTTGTCAATTTGTTGTGTTGTATTTCTATTTATTGTTCGATTTCAATTTATTGTTCAATTTCTATTATTTGAGTTCCATTTTGTTTTCTATTTCTGTTTTGCGTTCCATTTCTGTTTTGTTTTTCCATTTCTGTTTTTGTGTTCCATTTCTGTTTTTGTTCTATTTCTGTTTTTGTGTTCCATTTCTTTTTTTTTTTTTTTTTTTCCCCCATTTTGGTTTTATATTCCATTTCTGTATTTTGTTTTTGTGTTCCATTTCTATTTGTTTTTCTATTTTGTTTTTGTGTTCCATTTCTGGTTTTTGTTTTTGATTTCCATTTCTGTGTTTTGTTTTTCCATTTGGTATTGTGATCCATTCCAGTCCTGTTTTTCGTTTCAGTTCTGTTTGTCTGTTTCTGTTTTCCGTTCCATTCCTGTTTTTGTGTTCCATTTATGTTTCGTGTTACTTTTCTATTTTTCATGTTACATTCCTGTTATGTTGTTTTATGTTCGTTTAAATTAATTTTGTTTCGTTTAGTTTTTTTTTATTTTTTAATTTTATAAAGTTTTTTTTCCCCGAGCAACATCGCCACATCTGCGAAGCTCCAAATAAATAAATAAAAAAAAAAATGATATTCAGTCTAATCAATTCTCAATATATTTAGGTTCTCTTTGAATGTTGTTATCAAAAGTAAATTTGTCTTATTTTAGATTTGTAGTGTTGTTGTTGTAGATAATTTGTCTTGTAGTTATTGTAAGGCTTAAAGAATATGAAAAACGTCATTACATGTTTCCGTAGCTACTTTTTTCTCCTAACCTTGAGGTTGATAACCATTTTTAAATTACTCTTTGTACTTCAAATAATCTGTATATGCTTCTTTCATACTCAGTAATGTTTTTAATTTAAATAGTCAAATCGGATATATATATATATAATTTTCTTTTAATCACACTACGCTAATCCAAAAAATATATTAATCCTAAATAGACATATATTTAATAAGTTAACTTCCAATTTCATCAATGCATATATTTTGAAATATTAATTATTGTTTTAGAAACGATGATATCTCGTTTTAAAAAGAAAAAAAAATCTTTATAAAATGATTCATTGGAAAGGAGTGACAATGACGAATGACCAGCAAATATATATGGCCCTTATGATATATGGTATCTTTCCATCTTTCTCTCTGGTTCCGAAAGGTGTAACAATTTTTCTGATAACAACAATGAATTCTATATTGGACGAATCCTGTGCTGGATATCATCCATTCTACTCCTTGCTTACTTTGCACTTGAAAGTTAACTCTGTGAGCTTTAACAATAAAGAAAAGCTAAATTTACATTTGTAGTTTACTTGTAAAATTAAGAAATTGATTGACCCAATCACCTGGTTTTATTAGTTAATTTTAGCAGAATTCCCTATCAGGGGAAATCAGCTATTGAGGTCGGCTCATGACGCGATTTTCGAAATCGTTCTTCAAATGTCCAACGATCCTACCCAGGAGATGACGAAAATGAGGTCTGTTGAAAACTGTATATATATATATATATATATATATATATATATATATATATATATATATATATAATTGTCTTTTACCGCTCTAGCGGCCGCAATTTTTGACTTATCCTTACCAAACTTCATACATAATCGTTTTATACAAAAAGAAAGATCAAGTTCGCTAACGGCTGAAATCGGACCAGGGGGAGGGGGGGGGGGTAGAGGGGAGAATTCCGTAAATCCTTAATATCTACATTATTATGCCTCCGATCGAAAAATTGTATGGACCCAATCTAATTGCAAATTTAATGTTCTATAAATGTTGATAAGTACATTTTTTCATTATCTTGATTATTAACTGAGATATTTGCATTTTAAAGATTTCGGTCTTCAGTAAAGCCCCACTCCTACTCTGATATTATCCATTAAGTTATGAAGCACTTTATTTGATGCTTATATACCAAATATTGTTCTCATTGACGTATTAAGTTTTGAGATAAATACAAATACGTTGCGCACGTGAGAAATCTGCTTAGTTAACGCAGCCCCTGCGTGATGGACGTTTTAGCAGATTTCCCTTAAGGGAAATCAGCTATTGAGGTCGTACTCATGACGCGAGTTTCGAAAAATTTCTTCAAATGTCCATCGATCCTACCCAGGAGATGACGAAAATGAGGTCCGTTCAAAATTATATATATATATCTATATATATATATCTATATATATATATATATATAGATATATATATTTGTCTGTTAACGCTCTAGCGGTCGCAATTTTTGTTTGATCGTTACCAAACTTGGAATTTAATCGTTTTACGTAAAAAGGAAGATCAAGTTCGTTAATGGCTAAAATCGAACTAGTGGGAGGGGGGGTTTAGAGGGGGGGATTTTCGAAAATTCGAAATATCTCCGTTACCATACGTCGGATCAAAAAAGTGTATAGAACCAATCTTATTGCAAATTAAATTTACTATAAATATTGTTCTATACATTTATTCTGTATCTTTAATATTAACCGAGATATTTGGATTTGTATTGTGAGTGTGGTTGGCTATGTTTGGGAGTTTCCGCCGAGCGCACTAGCGCTAGTGTGGCCATTTCACTAACTATTCGTCCTCGTGAGAATAGGTTATTACTAGGCAGATTTCTCTATTGTAAAACTTCACGTGGGAAATCTGCTTAGTTTACGCAGCCCCTGCGTGACGGACTTTTTGATATCGACGTTATAAAGCAATATTAAAATTCATTTAAGACGAACGATGAAGGCGTATACCTTTATTTGGTAGATTAATTGCCAATCATCCTTCATGTGGTCATTCCGTATTTTAGCAGATTTCCCTTATGGGAAATCAGCTATTGAGGTCGTACCCATGACGCGATTTTCGAAAAATTTCTTCAAATGTCCATCGATCCTACCCAGGATATGATGAAAATGAGGTCCATTCAAAATTTTATATATATATATATATATATATATATATATATATATATATATATATATATATGTGTCTGTTAACGCTGTAGCGGTCGCAATTTTTGTTTCATCGTTACCAAACTCAATATTAAAACGTTTTATGCAAAAATAAAGATCAAGTTCGTTAATGGCTGAAATCGGGCCAGTGAGAGGGTGGGTTTAGAGGGGAGGATTTTCGAAAATTCGAAATATCTCCGTTACTATACGTCGGATAGAAAAATTATATAAGAGCAATCTTATTGCAAATTACATTTACTATAAATAATATTATATACATTTATTCTGTATCTTGCATATTAACCGAGATATTGGCGTTTTTATGTTTTCAGCTTCTGAGATGAGATTGGCTAACTTCGGGTCTACTCGTGAGTTTCTGTCAAGAGCTAGTTCGGGCCGTTCCCATAACTGTTTGTAAAACTTCACGTGGGAAATCTGCTTAGTTTACGCAGCCCCTGCGTGACGGACTTTTTTTATTCGATTTGGACCTCCATTTGATTCAAAGAAAAGGTGGCAACATTCCTGAACTTTTTTTTTTAAATTAAATATCGTACTGCATTGCTATTTACTTTTCCTAATCTAGCTAAAATGTATTTAACTTAAAGCTTGCAGTGAAGTTTATAAGGTATTCTTCATGGGTGGAAAATTAAATTGAAGGCAGGCCAGAACTCTAGCTTTAACTTATATATGCGTGTATGTATGTGTATATATAGAGAATATAGTTATTACAAAGTAATATTTTGTCCAAACTTTTGATCGCTGTACCTCGGCTCGGCCTTTGGAGAAACGAATACATATTCTAGTTTATTGTCGAGTTCAAATTGAAGGACAACGTTGGAAAGCAGTTTGAATTCGTGCAACTTTTTCTTCAGATCACCAGGTCGATCAGGACTCTGTCCATTTCATACACATCCTGCCTCTACAAACTGTCGATACCATCTGCGAATGTGCCACTTATTTGGAGCATCAATTCGGTACGTTAGCCTGAAACATCTTTGCAACTCGAGAGCACAAAATTATTTCTGCTGAGGAGTATCCGTTTTAGACATACGATGATTACCAAGCAAAATAGAAGATAACTGACATATAGGGGCTATAATATAAACTAGTATTCGTTTCTGCAATAGCCAAGCGATCGATACTTTAGACAAAATAATACTTTGTAATACTTATATTCATTATGAAACACCCGTATATATATATATATATATATATATATATATATATATATATATATATATATTCTTTTTTTTTTTTGGATGGCGTTAAGAACATTTTAGATCTTTAGCTGCTTCTGAGCGAAACTCGAGGAATTCGTGATCAAAGTTTTTACGTACTGACTCATCAAGTAGACGAACAACTCCCTTTTACCAAGGAGAAACTGTGATGAGTTTTCTCCAGTATACAAAAGGGCCCCATTGTCCCGGGGGGGGGTCTGTGGACGGGAGCAAGGAGAGTCTTAATCCTAACTCAAGCCGAGAGGCTGCCAGGCATATATGCCCCTTACACTCCCGCTGACACAAAGGCGCTGCGACACTGGCCTACTCTGTTAACAAACTTTTGAATTAATGGTCTTCCATGGCAGGGATCGACCTGCTGCACCTATATTTACCGTCAGCATATTGACGGTAGTATTTGATGTATCCACGCCTTAACCCGTAGAGTCACCTGCGCTACAAATGTGTTTGTTTGTGCACACATATACGTATATTTAACACTTTTACCGAAACACCGGTCTGAGAGGCCGGTAGAGATTTTCATATTTCATGTATTGGTAGACCTCCTAATATTGGTGGGCTCTCCACCTCATTGGCTGTGAATCATTCTTTCCTCTACACTCAGGGAGTGTTTTGGAATAGTTTGTCAACGGCATTCTATTGTTCGTTTTGCACTGGTCTCGTGTACCTCTTGTTTCGGTTAACAACCTACGTATTGCTGGTCTACGATACGGGGTAATTCGGTTTACGTATGTCGTGATGTTGTGTACCTTTCATCAAAGCTTGTAACACTGTTTCTTCGTATTCTTTTCGTGTGTGTGTGTTACATATAGTATATGATTTGCTATGGAGCCGTCCACTAGCCATGGACCAATAAAACGCCCATCGTCACGATCTATATATCGTACGGATGACAGTGATTTCAATGAAAGGATTAAAAATGGGATTAATAGATTAAATGTGATACAAGTTATTCAAACAATAAATAAAAATAACGAATTTGTTAATGGGAATTACTAAAAACCCTTCCAAGCCTGTGTGACCGGATGATTCGGTTTACGTCACAGAATTCATGTTTCGGTAAGAGTGTTAAACTATTTATAAGATACGGCGACATTGGAAATGGAAAATAAGAACTCATACTTCAGGATTAACATCATAATTCATAACTTTCGAATCAATAAAGTATCTTTCCGAAATTGTTAGAGTGGGTACGCCCACAACTTTTAAGAATTAATGGGAGGTTCGGCGAGGGGTAGTGAGTCTCCGGGTCGTGATATGGAACTCACAAGAACAACAGGGACAGTGCCTCGAGTCAAACAAACAAACAAATCGTAAAAGTCCAAGAATTCAGACTGGGGTTGTTTACTCCCAAAAGGGAATGCCGCCGGGAGCGGAACACAGATTTGACTGAGAGCGTCTGGCGCCTCACCATCGAGGCAGGACTTAAATATGACTACCCGGATAAAGGTATCAAAGCCTACAAACAACTCAAACCTTATGGATTTCTTCTTTATTTTCATAACTCAAGCATAAACCTTTAAAAGTATTTGTTAGTACTCAAAAATCCACTTTCAAGAAGTCACCTACTAACGATCTAACCATTTTACTTCATACTGCGTGTGAAAGTGGTACTTTCTCATATAGTTACTAGGCTCGAAAAAGGTCCATTACTGTACTAGTCACTGTAAAGAATCTTTACAATAAAATTATTATTATTATTATTTATTAACGTCCACTTTTTGCAACTTAGGCTAATCGGGACGGGTTATCTACAGGTTACCACCCTTTTCTAGCCAGGGTGGGATTTTAGGACGTTATTTAATGAATTTCGTCACTAAATAATTTCCTTTGCCCAGGCAAGAATCGAACTCGCCACTCTCGGTTTACCATGTGAGATAAAGGTCAACGCTTTAACTCGCATGGCTAACCTGAGCCCCTACAATAAAATACAATAAGTAAAGAAAAACATATGGTAATGAAACTATGTTAATGAAAATATTTGAGGTTAGAATTTGTTTGTTAATTTGGTATTGTTTGGTGTATTCCCTAAGATATTATTGATGAAGCAAATGAAGCTGTAGACCAACTTCTTCCTCCAAAATCTCGCGGGAGATATGAAGGTGAATATTTTTAATTTAAGGAAGAAGAAATGAGAAATAGTACCAAGAATTCTTTAAGTAACGACGATACATTTTGCACGGTTGATGATCTATTTCAAGACTCTCCAGTGTATCAGGATAATGAAAAAGATACATCTGCAAACGTGACCTGCACGTATGTACTGCACACGTTCAGAAAGTGACTCTACAGTACTCGGTCTAATTATCGAGCTCGGCTCGTCAAACTCGACCTCGTACAGTAAAGAGCCACGTTCTACACTAGTGAAGTAAATAACTATTACATTTTGTAAAACAATATTCCTGAAATACATACACAATATTCCTCACAAAACATTACTATAATAACTATGAAAGAGTGAATAAGGTGTAAGTGAAAAAAAAAAAACCCGAACCCACTACTCTTCATCTATAAGTTGAGAACCAATGTCAAAATCTCAGCTCAGTCACAGGCTATCGCCAACAATTCGTCACAATAACTACAACTCATCGCTAATACCATCGGTCCATCGTTATCACAATCAATAACAGTCATTAATATATTTTACAATCAATTTATCGTTATCCATATCAATCACCGATTCGTCGGTAAGACCACGATTCCAACGCCTCTACAATCAATTTATCGCCACCCCTATCAATTCATCGATGTCATTATCAACTTATCCCTGAAACCACTAATTCATAGCTTTCACCACCAATTCATGGCAATGACCACGAATCCAACGCCTCCAAATAGATTTATTGCTGCCCTTTTTAATTCATCGATATTGTTATCAACTTATCGCTAAAACCACTGATTCATAGCTTTCATCACCAATTCATGGCAATGACCACGATTCCAGCTCCTCCAAATAGATTTATCGCCACCCCTATCAATTCATCGATATCATTATCAACTTATCGCTGAAACCACTAATTCTTAACTTTCACCTCCAATTCATGGCAATGACCACGAATCCAACGCCTCCAAATAGATTTATTGGTGTCCCTTTTAATTCATCGATATCATTATCAACTTATCGCTGGAACCACTAATTTTTAACTTTCACCACCAATTCATTGCAATGACCACGATTCCAACGCCTCTACAATCAATTTATCGCAACCCCTATCAATTCATCGATATCATTATCAACTTATCGCTAAAACCACTAATTCATAGCTTTCACCACCAATTCATGGCAATGACCACGATCCCAACGCCTATACAATCATTTTATCGCAGCCCCTATCAATTCATCGATATCATTATATACTTATCACTAAAATCATTAATTCATAGCTTTCATCACCAATTCATAGCAATGACCACGCTTCCAACGCCTCTACAATCAATTTATCGCAGCCCCTATCAATTCATCGATATCATTATAAACGTTTCGCTGAAACCACTAATTCATAGTTTTCACCATCAATTCATGGCAATGACCATAAATCCAACGCCTCTACAATCAATTTATCACAACCCCTATCAATTCATCGATATTGTTATCAACTTATCGCTAAAACCACTGATTCATAGCTTTCATCACCAATTCATGGCAATGACCACGATTCTAACACCTCTACAATCAATTTATCGCAGCCCCTATCAATTCATCGATATCATTATCAACGTTTCGCTGAAACCACTAATTCATAGTTTTCACCATCAATTCATGGCAATGACCATAAATCCAACGCCTCACCACTCAATTTATTGCTGTCCCTGTCAGTTCATCTCTATCATTATCAATTAATCACGTTGCTCAGGTTAGCCATGTGAGTTAAAGTGTTGACGTTAATCTCACATGGTAAACCTAGAGTGGCGAGTTCTATACCCCGCCTAGGAAAAGGAGTTTATTTAGTGACGGAATTCATTAAATAAAATCCTCAGTCCCACAATGGCTAGAAAAGGGTGGTAACTGGTAGATAACCGCCCCTAATAGCCTTAGTTGCAAAAGGTGGACATATTATTATTATTATTAGTATTATTATTTATTAACGTCCACTTTTTGCGACTCTGGCTAATTGGGACGGGTTATCTACAGGTTACCACCCTTTTCTAGCCAGGGTGGGATTTTAGGATGTTATTTAATGAATTTCGTCACTAAATAATTACCTTTGCCCAGGCGAGAATCGAACTCGCCACTCTAGGCTTGCCATGTGAGATAAAGGACAACGCTTTAACTCACATGGCTAACCTAGGGGCTCAGGTGGACGTAAATATATATTTTAATAATTTAAATCAATTAATCACTACCAAACTAATTCGTAACCTTCGCCACCTTCGTTGGATATTTACAGGACTTGCTATCACCATCAATTAATGGTAATCATGCCAAGTCATAGCTAATATCATCGGTTTACCTTTATCACCACCAATCCATGTCTACACCTCCAATTCAAATATTTCACAATCAATTTATATCAATTATTACCAATTCATAGGTATGACCATGTATATATCGCTATCACATTCAATGTGTTGGGATTCCTATCATTTCATCTCTATCGGCACAGATTGTTATCATAAACACGTCATTTCTAACGCCACAAATTCATGGCTATCACGAACAGTTGTCAGTTAAAATATATATAAGTTTATCATTCTCGGAACCATAGGGTCCAATGTCACAGCGAATGTGTCATATTAGATCAAATTTTTTGGTGGTTTTAGGTTCTCAATGTTAAAATAGTAATTCATCATTATATAAATTTTTTCCTCATAAAGGAGTTTAGTGTAATGCTTTGGTTTTTTTTAAATGTGAAATAATTTCATTATTTCCAAGTTTCTAGCATTATTTGAACAAACACCTATTCTGGAAGCAACTGACAGGGCGTTTGATAGACCTACAAAGATATATTATAAAAAACATAAAGATTGTTGTTTATTATTATTTACGTCCACTTTATGCTACTACAGGTTACCACCCTTTTCTTTCCAAGGATGGCCTAATGAGTTTATTTAATAAGTCCTTTACTAAATAAATTTATACTACCCAGGGTGGGAATCGAACCCACCACTCTAGGTCTACCAGGCGAGATTAAGATCAACGCCTTAACTCGCACGGCCAACTTGAGTCCCCACATAAAGATTAAAACTAAGTCAACCTAATCGTCAGGAGCCATTTCTATTGCAACCGTGTTACTTAGATAGTACATAATAATTTTGACAACAAATATTTAGGTCACTTTCTAGAGTTCATTATGGCGTTATCCTTGCATTTGAACGATGATTAAAAATGACATTTCTACTAAAAAAGGGCCTGGTTAAGAGAAGGGGTCATTTGGGAAGTTTGGCATTGTTTCCGGTGGTTTAATGAGGTATAAGGTCGACGGGGAGTGCCCTTTTGCCGCTCGACTGACATTCAGAGAGAAGAGTACAAGAGAGAAGGAGAATTGTGATCACTTTTTCCGCAGCTAAGATTTTCAGCAAGAAGATTTGAAAAGAATACCTCTCTTGATTACATTCAGAAATATGTTCAGCAACTTTATTTACGGACAAGGTAATGTAATTAGCGTCATGTGAAATCAAAGGATCAGTTCGCTAATGGCCTAAACACATCCACCAGGAGTGGAAGTTAAGAGATGGAAAAATAAGGACAAGTTTCTCTGTATGCGGGATTCATTACAACTTATTGCTTACAAAATGTTACATAGCTGGCTTGGTTACCGGGTTTCGAGTTTGGGTTTATTCCTGCTCTCCTTTAACAAGCTTAGCATTACAAAAGAATAGATCAGCTACATTAATTAAGAAGCAGTGGTCGTTGGTCCGTAATGCACCGTAACACGACAGGAAACTAATAAGGGTGATCTCTTAGGATGACTTGGTACTTTTTTTTTATCATTTTAAACCCTAGAATTTCATTTTAGCAGATTACCCTTAAGGGAAATCAGCTATTGAGGTCGTTCTCATGAAGCAATTTTCAAAATTTTTCTTCAAATGTCCATCAATCGTACCTAGTAGATGACGAAAATGATGTCCGTTCAAAATAGTATGTACATATATATATATATATATATATATATATATATATATATATATATATTGATACATGTGTATCAATAGGAATTTTTAATTAATTGTAGTTGATAAAGCAATCTTGATTGACTAGTGGTGAACTTAAATTTTAAACCAATTTATACATCGTTTCCGTAATGGACTTTTTATTTTCAAAAACAAATGGACGTAGTTTCTAGACGTTAAATGGTTATATTCAATCATTTTGAGTTTTCAACAATGGATGTATTCGCCAGGCAAAGCAACCCTCTCTGCCACACCTTTTCCCGTAGAATAAGAAAGGGTAGTAAGCTAAATAGACGACAAATTATAGGAGGCCGGACCCAAATAGCGAGAACGAGAGGGAGACAATGAAAGAGCTGAATAGGAGTGGGGCGAAAAGAAGTACGCCTTTTTTTTTTAGCTTTTATGGACTTTTACGATGCTTCAAGAGGACAATATAGTCCGCTTTTGGGCTTCACAATGCCCTCCTAATAACATTCCATTTCCTTGCTTTCTCAAGTTACATTCAATTTAAATTGAATTTTTGCGTTGTAGGAGGATTCTTTTTTATACCCTTGGATAGAGCTTGACTTTTGCATAAAAGCCTTCTTCTTTTTTTTAGGCATAAGTGCCCAATTATAGAATCTTTCCTTTTACTAAGGAACCTACAGATTTCACCAGTTTAGCCAGTAATTATAAAATCTTAACAAGAACTTGGCCAGTATTTCAGAAAGGTGTTTTAGTAGCCAACATTATAATTGTAATTGCCACTTTTTACACAACTCCTGATGAGTAAAACTTTTTAATGAATGGAAACTCAACAAACAATAAACTTTTTACATCTGTGAAGTAACATTTTGCTTTTAGCAGATTACTCATGACGTTGTACTCATGACGGAATTTTCGATTTTTTTCTTCAAATTTCCATCGATAGGAGATGACGAAAACGTGGTCCGTTCAAAACTGTATATATATATATATATATATATATATATATATATATATATATATATATATATATATATATTTGTCTGTTACCGGTCTAGCAGTCGCAATTTTTGTTTGATCGTTACCAAACTCGATATTTAGTCGTTCTATGTAAAAAGAAAGATCAAATTCGTTAACGGCTGAAATCGGACCAGTGGGAGGGGGGTTTAGAGGGGAGGATTTTCGCAAATTCGAAATATTTCCGCTACTATACGTCGGATCGAAAAATCGTATAGAATCAATCTTATTGCAAATTAAATTTACTATAAATATTGTTCTATACATTTATTCTGTATCTTGAATATTAACCTAGATATTTGCATTTTATTAAATCTGGGGGATAACGAATGAGAGTGACTTTCCCGCCAAAAGCTAGGTCGGCCGTTTCCTTACCTGTTCCGCTCTCATGAAATTTCTCTATTATAACACTTCACGTGGGAAATCTGCTTAGTTTACGCAGCCCCTGCGTGACGGACTTTTAATATGTTGGGTTTACTCTCAAACAGACCACTATATTCTATAACACACCTAAATTGATACATATACAGAGTGCTCCACGGGAAACGGACGGTTTTAAAATAGTAATTACTCTGTTAGTTTTGAAGACAGGCACACTTTATTTACACAAAAATAAAGCTGAATTTATGCCATTTTTAAAAAAATACATTACTTTATTTTTTAATAAATGTGTCCTGTGCATACACGTGATGATCTTTCGGCCACAGAGGCATAATGGCGATTGAATGACAGGCGGTGGGGAGTCGAGTGACCTTGACGGCACGTTTCCCACCAGCCGCCAAGTACTGTGCGATTCAAAACCGTCCGTTTCCCCTGAACCACCCTGAACATCCATATCAATGCTAGGGTTATTCAAATATCTAAGAAGTTCCCTTCGTATATATACATATTTACATCTAAATACACAAAAAATTAAATCACAATAGAGCCAAATTCCGATTTTAGTCAATATTGGTAATAATATGGCTTCCAAAAAAATAAAATTTCACTCAAGTACATCAAACATATTTCCAACGTGAAATACAACAAGAGACATTCCTAATATTAATAGAGAACTCATTTCAGGCTGAATGATGATGGCATTTTTTTTTTCTTGGCTAGACTTTACATTTCACAATAGTTTTACATTTCCCAGTCCCAGTTTTATAGGGTTTATACTTGAGCACCCGGAGTTGCTGTGGATTTGTTAATAATAAAACTATTTGCTGTATTAGGCTTCACTGTCCTCAGTTTTTTTTATATTTCCTGTCTTCAGTGAATGTAGCTTTTTTAGAACATAATGGACCATATAATTCATTATCAAAAAAAGTATTCAGTATTCCGAAGCATGTATGAAAAAAAAGTTCCTTTCCCTTGAAGCGGTCCAAAGCACAACGATGACAGCTGTTATAAGCATATAGTAACAAATATTAAAATACCCTTTTGTAAACTGCATATTCATAATGGTACATAACGTGATCAGAAAGGGTATCATATATTAACGGAGCAGAGTTAATAAATACCTGAAATAACTAGGTGCACCTCCTCAACGTTCGTCCTTTTAAATTATTTATTTGTGAGACTCGAACAAATTCACATTTCTGAGAATAATACTGCATTACTAAAAGTATAAGCATCCAAGCACATGAAAACATAGACCAAAGTGAGGTCGGATGTGGTGGGGCAGAAGTGATTATAACCTATTTGTGCGTTCCCGCCATAATGCGTCTAGTTGTATAACTTCTGTTGCACCAAAACAATTGTTTCTTACTTACAATTGGTTCCAAATTTATTTTTGTCTTTATATGTTTATAATAGTAAAATTTATTCAATGTTTTACATTTAGGCAAGCACCAAACAACCATTCGGTTTGTTGCGAGATTATGTTTTTGCTTCTGAAATCTCAAACGACAATAGCCATCCTTAATACCAAAATAAGGAACCATTTTTGGTGCATATTTGTAAAAATCGTAATATAATAAAAATATTTTATTCCAAGCTACCCACACCCCACTTATTGATTATCAATAATATATTGTTTTTAACTGATTGACTCTTTCTATGATTTATTGTGCATATCTTGTTTACACATTGACATTGAATCAGGTGTATGTTGTTCTCATAAACTTACATTGCGGAAATTTTCAAATATATTCAGGGGAAGTGTTTCAAGTGTATTCACAAAGTGTTTCAATATTATCGCAACCAAATATGTACTCCATAACCTCACCTAGAACGTCAATATTTATTTTTTTTGCAAAAATACTTTCCTATCCTAAAATGAAATAAAAAAAGTCGTCAAAATGTTTAATGTTCTCCTTGTTACATGTTTGAAAACCATTGAACAAATGAAAATGGAGTTTTCCCTAAATTCTGAACAGCTCCGGTGTATAAAAATAAAAAAGAGCATAAATATATATATTTATTATATATATATATATATATATATATATTTATTAATTTACACTTTGTGCAACTACGGCCATTTTGACGGATTATCTTTGTATGTTACCACACTTTTCAGCCTTTTTCAAGTGAGGATGAACTAAGGATAATATTTAATGAATTTTGTCAATAAATAATTTCCTTTGGCCAGGCGGAAATCGAACTCGCTACTGTAGGCTTACCTTATGAGATTAAGACCGACGCTTTAACTCACATGGCTAACCCGAGCCCCGATGTTAGATAAGTCATACTAATTATATCAACTTTTCCCTTAAGAGCTGTCACGGTAGTTTCAAATTAGTAACATTTAAACGAGTTAGGCGTTGTCTATATTATTAGTTCTTTGATTGGGTGATATGAGTTAGTATAAATATGAGTACACCTCTTCAAGAGTGAATGTTCTATATTTAAGATGCTCATATATAATGATAAAACAAGGAGAGGGCCTTTCTTCAATTCTTCTTGGAATTATGCCAAACTCCCAATGCCCTGCTTTACCTAATATCTATCTCCGAAAAAGAAAATACTATGCACTCTTGAATATTTATATACATTTAAATATACAGGGAGTCTGGATAATTACTGTTTCAAGGTGGTTCTGGTGGAAGTCATTTAGAAGGTTTGTTACAATAACTTGTCACATTAAACCAACAAAATAGACTTGGCTGACCTAGTTTCCTTCGTCAGGTATTTTTTGTCTTGTTGTTCCAATGAGTAATCCTAAAGGTTAAATTAAATTTTTAAAAAACACGAGTATTTCTGAGCTGTAAATTAAACAGCCATTAACAACTATGAACTTCATTGCTGAATGAAACAGTAGAATTTATGGTATGGTATTGATATAATAAATATATTTTACAAGATCAGAATGGAAAATAATTATTGGTTACGTCATGTTACGACATATATGCACGTATCAAAAACAGTAAAAGTTCAATGATAACAATAGTTGGTATTTAAAATTTTAATAAAGTGGTTCATGATATAACAGATTATTGCTACTATTTAATGAGTAGGAGTGAGGCTTTACTGAAGGCAGAAAACTAAAAAATTCAAATATTTCAGTTAATATTAAAGGTACAGAAAAAAATGTATATTCTAACATCTGCAGATGCTGGTCCGATAACAGCCATTAACGAACTTGATCATTATTTTTATACAAAAAGTTTAACTATCGAGTTTGGCGCCGATCTAATAAAAATTGCGAAAATTAGAGCGTTAACAGACACACACACACACACACACACACACACACACACATATATATATATATATATATATATATAAATAACTTTGGGTGGACGTCTTTATCTTCACCTCCTGGATAATCGATGTACATTTGAGGAAATTTTCCCTTGGGGGAAATCATCTAATAAGATTTTTCCTGTTCAGCTTATTGATAGTATAAGATGTGAAGGAGTTTAGCTGAAAATTAAAAAAAGTCTGACACATTGGGGCAGCATTAAAGAAGCAGATTTCCCTCGTGAAGTATTACGATTGATAAATCTACATACTGCTAACACTGAACACCGTGAATATTAAGCAAATAAATACAAACGGCAATGAGAAACCTTTAAGTCAATTTTAATATCCTACCAAGGGAAAGCGTCTGAATTATTAAACAACAAATTCTGCCAACCTCTCAGAGCTGAACACGTAGATAGACATATTTTACATCAGCTAAAAATGCGCTTAGTAATGAAATGGATAAACAATTTGTAGAATAATATTTATAGAAAATTAAATTTCTCATAGCATTGGCTGTATACTATTTCTCGATCCGACTACATAGTAACGGAAATATTTTAAATTTTCCTTCCCATGATGAATGGATTTCAACCGTTATCGAACTTGATACTTTTTTTTTTGTGCACAAAACGTTTAAATGGAATTTGGAACAAATATTACTAACGATGGAGCGTTAACAGACGAATATATATAGTTTTCTCCTTATTCTGGGCCCAATATTATTTATATATTCTTCAAATTTTATGGCAAGGGCATCCAATAAAAACCATTGTTTCGGTGCAAACTTTATTGGAACTCTCCTACATGTTTCGTGGCTTATTTGCAACCTCTTCAGAAATGTAAGTAGCAATTTATAATTATATTTATTAAATATTTCATAAATGTAGGCACCTACTAATACAATATATAGCAAAAGAATTATTAAGGGGTGTGTTAAATTAATGTTATTAATATTTTTTTTCTTTTAAAAGAGTTATCCCCTGAAGAGTTGGCAAGTAAGCCAAGAAACATGTAGGGCATTTACAATTAAGTTTGCACCGAAAATTTGAAGAATACATATAGATTTGAATGAACCTCTTTCTCGTCATCTTATAGCCTAGAGTGATCAATAGACTTGTTAAGAACTATATCGAAAATCGTGAAACCAGAACAATGCCAATAGGTTATTTCTTTTAAGGGAAAGCCGAATGAGAGCAGTTGAGGAAGGTTAGTACTCAGGACTAACTACTGAAGCCCCTTTAGCCGTGGTGGATAGAGGAGATCGAAATAGGAGAAAGAGAAGTGAGGGGGTGAGGAGGGGAGGGGTGGAGAGGGGTAGATCTCGTGAAAGATGGTAAGGGGTGGGGAGGCTTTGGATTAGCGGGCAAAGCTATCTCCCCCAACACTTGTCCTATCCCGATCCATTCTTAGCTCTCCCTAGCCACACCGCACTATATCACGCACCAGTTTTTCTTTTTGTTCTTTCAAAACTCTTTCCAAACAACCCTTTTCAAAGATATCTTTCCCTTCATACCGCCCCTTTCAACCGAGCAAGCTTCTACCTAACAATAGAACGTCATTAAAGAGAAGAAAAAAAAAATCTTCTTCAGAGAAATATCTCTGATTAGGTCTAGATATTTTTTTCTTTTTAAGATTTTAAGAATTAAAATATTTTCCAATCAATTTGTCAACAGAGAAAGGCTATTTGGAAAATTTTTATTTTAAATTCTAAGAAGAAATCTCAGAAGTAGATAGCCCGTTTGGAATAGAGAAATATTTTGCCCAGCGAGGGAGACTACAGAACCACATAATTAATTATTCTATATAACTGTCAATTTATATATATATATATATATATATATATATATATATATATATATATATATATATATATATAATTCTACTGTGCGTGTGTATGTTACTGAACTCCTCCTAAAGGGCTGGACCGATTTGAATGAATTTTTTTTGTATGCGTTTGGGTGACGCCCAGGATAGTTTAGATTCACAAATCAGCCCGGGAGATGGCGCTGCAGTCTGTATCTAGTATATTTATCTATACTGCAACGAAATGGCTGGATCAACTTAAATGAATTTTTTTGTATGCATTCATTCATTGCCACGTATCCAAATGACCCCTTCAGACTAGCCCATTCCATTCAGACTTCTGCAATTTCCAATTCGTTTGCATTGACTATTAATAAGTCAAGGTCAAAGAATGTCGATTTGTGGGTTGGATCTAGAAAATCCGGTCTTTTCACATGGCCAATTTTATGTGGCATGTTTTCGCGTTGGAAAACCGTCAGGTTTATTCAATTTATACTCCTAAGGAATTGACTAAAAATATTGTTCATCAAATCGCATTAAGATAAAATTAAACAAACATTATTGATTATAACGAATTGTTTTAGAATATTTGATGTTATTTCAAAATAAAGAACAATGAAATTATTATATTATTTGTTTTTCATTTCATACTTTGTTTAATATCTTAATCGTTGAAACATCATGCAGGACAACGTCTATCGGGTCCGCTAATTTCTATATAAAAGGCTATTTTTTTATTCAATGAGACTTAGTATATTAATTTATCTATTAACAATGAAAGAATCACCCATGTCTACCATCTTTCTAGGTTACATAGAATGAATAATCACTCCACGTGGTTCCCCAGATCACCAAGCCAACCTTTATCCTGGCCCTACCTCAGCTACTCCAGAAGTATCACTTAACAATTCTTGGGCATTGCTCAGTTACATTCATTCCTAAAGGAATAGCCAACAGTAGCCTGCAGAGATTTCATACAGCTTCAGTATTACTGCTTTGCTCTGCAATTGAAATAAGTAAACTCTCCTTTGAAAGGAGTTGAATATTTCACTCGATGGAGGCATACAGTGGAATTCTCCTATCACTATCTAGAAAGAGGATGTCTTTTGAATCAGGGAAAAAATAAATTTCAATCTCTATTGTAATTTGTTTACATTGGTTGAAATATGATTTCCTTTTTATACTATCCAGAAACGTACGACGGACATAAAATACAGCTATTAACGATCCAAGGGAAGAATGCAATACAGGTTGGTCTTGTGATTCGACGTCCGTGTAAAAAACCCCTCATGAACTTCGATAAATTACCGTGGAAAGCTTATTTTATATCACAAATACCCCAAAAAAAAAAAAAAAAAAAAAGGAAATGAAAATAATCCATGCAAGGAAGTAATTTTGGGTTATTGCCAGACGCCATCTAAGTTATTTTGGTTTAATTTGCTCCCGTGATCAATGATATAAATGAAACTTTAATTATAACATCAACGTTTTCTTATCTTCCAGGTAATGTAATATAGTACACGACTTCACATTTTTTTTTTTTTATAAATGGATTTAAACTATAACGTTTTGTTGTTTGTATATAAATTGACCATGTATCTTCTTTGGACAGTTTGAAAGGTTTTTGAAGCAAACAGTTAATTTCATAAGAATCAAAAAATGGGTTATTAATAATTTAAAATAATCGTTTCCCTGAACTTGAAGATGATACAGATTAATTTCAACCTTTGTTTATGAAGTTGAAACGTACAATGAAGTACATATTCTAGGGTACATCATCGATCGGCTAATCGATGTAGTTATTTATTATGTTTATATTTGTACATTGTACTTCATAATACTTGTAGTGGTTTACCACTTTGAAAAAAAAAATCGGGTTCTCTTTCACATTTACTAATAAGTGTATACTTCCTATGAAATTACTTCAGATGAATTCATCTTTAAATTACATACATTTCACCATGCAGTTTCAATTAAGCAAAGTAAAATTACCTGATATACTTACTTTGTCTCCTCGTGTCTAGCATCAACATTTATTGGATATTGTAGTAACCTCTGAATATTTCAGACTTCGAAAATCCTACAAGTCAGGTTAGAAATGCATACCTCAAATTTTTCTATTGGACTATCAACGTATTAAAAACTCATAATTGCTAAGGACACAAAACTAGATAAAAGCCAATTAAAACTGCTTAAATATGAAATTTAAGAGTTTTCTTTTTTACTTTCTTTGTTAATGTTTAATGAATCATCACGACGAAGTTCAGTGGTGCGTTAAATGAAAAACAAAAGGAAATAAAAACATACAGACTCGAGGATGAGATGTCTTTTCACTTTTATGTTGGTTGATTTCATTAATTTTTATACTGGATCATATCAAGAATTTATATTAAATGACAGGCATATTTCTCTCTCAATAATGATATTTTAGAATGATCTTTTTGAAAATTACAGCAACTAAAAAAAAAATCATAATTTTTTAAATATTAATCATTAGAGCTACGGCATTAATAATTGTAACAGATTGTTTGTTTTCAAAACGTTAGAATAACACATTTATTCTAGTTCATCTTGTCTTCTTTGTTTCTAGAAGAAAATAGAGGAAAATGTTGGTGCTAAGGTTAATAGAACATCTGTTAAGTATATGGGTTTTCGTTTTGTGATTTGGTTTCTTTTCCTTTTTTATGATGTTCAGATGGTTTGTGGTATCTGAATTTTATTAATAAATATATTTTGAAAGTAATCTACTTACTAACATCTAAAAAAATAAGCTATTTAACCATGATAGCACATTGTCTTTGCATAAAATAAAAGTGCTTTTTGCTGTTTGGAAAGCGTTGCAAGTTTTAAATGATAAGAGTGCAAATAATTTGTGTTTATATATTTATTTATGTAATTGAAACGATACCAACATTAATGGCAACAGATAGTTTATTCAATCACATGAGGGGTTTTATATTCCCTGGAGGAACGTGCATGGTTGTGTAATATACACGAGTGAAAAATTAATATTACAGTATTGCACTTTTGTAAATAATTTGAAAAGGAAGTCTTGAATTTTTTAATTTAATTATTTTCAGTAGATTAATTAATTTTGTTTGTATTAATCACGCTTCATCACAGGACGTATCTGAAACTAACTCATTTATACTATTGTTATGTAGATCATTTGAAAGAAGCACTGAACTTCAAGTTTGATAATATTTCACATGACTTTTCTCTCTCACGTATCAATTGTGTGCTTACTTATTACTTCATATTGCAGAATTCTTACAATGTGGATATAAAACTGAGGTATAAGTTAAAAAAAAACCAACCTTCGTTTATGTTAAAGTAAAGTTCATTTAAGTGTGAGTTTGAAAGAAAAACACATATGCCCTGGAAAGTTGTTTCTAAAGACATCTTTTTTTTTTTTTTTTTTTTTTTTTTATTAAACCAAGTGTTTAATACCCTCAAAAGTGTACCTCAGTTTTAAGTCTGCGATTTCACCAACTGTAACACACATCTGAAATATTTTTGTTCTCCTGCTAAAGCCTGGGGACGGTGAGGAGGTACGTATCGTCTACATGCATGAATCGAAACATTTTCGACTGTATCGGTAAATTTTGGGGAAATTATTAGATATTAGTAAACCTAGATTTCATTTCAAAATTATAACTGTAGTTTTTATTATTCCAATCCAACAGCATATTATTAAATTATTTCCTAAGAAACCAGAATTTTTGAATATAGATATTAAATTTTCCTAGAGTAGAATGGAATGAATAATTTTAGATCAATTTTCTGCATTTTTCATTTATATTCTAGTTCATATTGTGAATAAAAAACTGTAAATAGAACCAGACACTGACATGTAAACAAGAAGCATGTAGAGGTATTAATTTCACTTGTTTAAAGTCCGTATTAGAGAAGCAAAGAATTTTACGAAAGAAAAAAAGAGAGTAGTAGACACATGTTTATTATTCGTATTAAGAGAAATAATGTATGTGATTTTTCCTACTAGTTTCTAATTAAAATCGTGTATCATAATAAATTTGAGTACGAATTAAAATGTTGCTCCATATGAATAATTAGAAAACCATGTAAGAAATACATAAAAACAGTTGTATGCCATTAAACATCCAATTCTTCAAAATGATGTTCATGACGTAACGACGTATTCTACAGAAACTAATAAGGACAACTTAAATTCAAGAGTTCATATTTTTTTTAGATATCACCTGTTAGTTCAGTCTATTGTGCAGACAGATGGTAAAACAGTATTTCGAACAACATGTTTAAAACTTTGAATAATGTTAATAAATGGCACAGAAAAAAATTTAGCCTTTGATGGATATTACTGAAATATTATTCACAGCATCATATCAATAATTATTACGGGACGATCGCCACATTCTACTGCATTTATGCACATTCTAATTAATATTATTTTTTAGGAGATCATACTGAATTTTCTAGTTGTCATTACAAAAACCTTCAATTGCCTATCTATATTGATCTTGTGGACATACACAAACAGGAATGGAATTACAAAGGTATATAATACCTTGCAATAAAGAAATTCAAATCCAGAAATATAATTCTGTTGAAAACGTTACTCTGATGATCTCTCTTCTCCATTTCCTATCGTGAATTTCATTTATTTATAAATTCAGGTTTCTACTGAATGTTTGTTTCCATTGTAATCAAATAATAATGTATTTGTGTTAAATTAATATACATTTTTAACATTAACATCGGTTGCCTATTAAACTTACCCAACACTGTGCAGTGAATAAAGAATGAATAGGAATTGAAATATAAGTCTAAGACTAAACTTAAGTTTTATCAAACTGCACAAAAATGTTTTCATTAACAACAACTATGTTTAATCTTATTTGGGAGTCATCTGAGACACGATATAACATTGGCAGCATGTTAAAAAAAATAATTATTTTTTTCACAAATAATAGCATTTTTTATTTAATATTTTATGCACATATTGCACATGGATTCAGCATGTTACTACGTGCACCTATATAATATATTGCACTATTGTAGATCTGCACATTTTGTTCCGATAAAAATGTTTTTTACTGAAGTTATTAGAGACAATGTATACTTTTTTAATATTTTATTTTATTAGAGATTTTTATCTTATGTAAATACTGAGTCATATAGTCTCCTTAAGTACATTGATTGATCTATTTTCAATAATAGTAACATTCAAGGTATTGTTAAAAATTAAAGGTATGTTTGGACTCTGCTAATCTTTGTTGGAGACATAATTTTTATTTTATTAGGAAAAACAGAAGAGAGTGTAAGTACAACAAATAACCATTCTAGTAGTATGTTATATATCATCAGATATATTGATATTAAATGTGAAGTACTTGCTGTATAGCACTTGTTATTGAATATTAGTGTATAGTTTACTAAATTGTAATACTGCATACCATCCTAAATGAAGAAAAAAAATGGGCGTCTTGACACGCAACATTATATGTATACTTTAAGAATGAACTCCTTCTGCTATATGATGAATATTTGTTGACTATGTGAATAGATGTAGTACAGTTAGTTGAGGCGCATTGAACTGCAACTAACAAGGATGTAACACATTTAAACCAATAGCAAAAAATGTATCAATTTATCAGATAAAATGTAATGTATCAACTAAATTTCTCCCACCCGTATTATACGTTCATTAATGCCAGCTTTACTGTTTGAATTAGATCAGTAATAGAGAATTGTAATAGATTCCATCACGCATAAGCTGCGTAATTAGTTATTTTCAAGTTTTAATCGATTTATTTCGCCCTCGACCCAAACACAGAACTTACTAGTTTGCCTTCAGTTAGCTTTATGTTATAAAATGTATTGATTGTTGTTGGTTGGGCTGGGTGTAAGGGAATTAGAGTTCATTTATATTCTATTTGTAGTGTGGTCACGTTCTAATATACACACTAGAACATAATTCGTAATATACTAATTTACATTAAATACATATAACAGGAGAGAGGTGTAAAGGGGGGGGGAGGTGCTTTAAGAACTTTTTCATTACCTACATTTTTCTCTTAAAAATTCGAAATACACCAAATTCCAATAATCCACTAAAAAATTAAATTTAATGAAGAATTTTGCTAATAAGTGTTATCAAAAAAGAAACAGCGTGACATTCATGATTACTTACAAACTGAAATTGAATCGAATCTTAATGACGTGAGTGGTAGATATACCTAAAACAACTCGACAACCACAAGTAGCACCCCAATATTGCATATATACACATATAGTACATAATTCTAAAAATCAATGAATGGTCATATATTATACTCATGGTAAATGTTGACCCATGTTAGCAGATTTGGCTTTAAGGAAATCTGCTATTTCTGGCGTACTCATAAAATGATTTAAAATAAGAACAAAAATACATGCTTTCTACTATCTTCTTCAGTATGACAGACTTTAGGATGGTCGATTTTTAACTGTAATAGATGATTAACCGATAGTGATGGTACCCACCATGTTAATACATGGTGCGACAGAATGAGTTCCTTTTTTCATTTGAATTACTTCTTTTTTTCCCCTTAAAAATCAAAGTTACGGTGCCACAAAAAGTACGTTATTTTGCCACACCCTGTATTAAGCATAGGGATAGATTTTTGTTAAGTCACTGACCATTATGTAGGAGTACCTATGCCTTGTTTGACAGCTATGCAAAAGAATATGAATGAGCAGTGCTTTCTGGAGATTTTACCAGTTCCAGGAAAGTACAGAACATTAAGATTAACTAAAAAAAATATAAGAAAAATCGACGGTTGTATTTGGAAAGGACTAACGAGGGGTATATTATTTACTTGGCCGAGGATATATTTATAGAGGCGGCGAGTTGATGTGATAGAAACACGAAACAAGAAGAAAATTGGAGTAAGGAAGCCTGGTTGATACCGCCATGTGATTGGATCGAACTGGGATATTTGGATGTGCAGCCCCTTTATTTCTTAATCACACATTATCTTTAGATATTAACAGTTACTATTTTATAATTACTTAGTCACAGATTTGCAAATTTTATTCTTGTCTAGATTATTGGTTTGTGGCAGGGAATTGAAGCTCCATCATGAAGAATATTTTAAAAACTCAGTCAACTCTCTCGCAAGTATTTATGTCACTCACAGCGCACTTTTGACTTCCAACACCACATTCAGTGGGTCAGATCAGTGGTCAACGACCCTCAGGTCGCCAATGACTTTGTTTTAAATATTGGTCGGTGTAATAATCTGTCTGCCTACAGTAAGTGCTCGATTGATTATTTAATCAAATTGCCTCTTAATTCCAACTTTTTTTTTAAAACTATTGGAACAAAATTAAGTATAACTTGGATACTGCGGTTACTAGATTTATACAGTGGTAGTAAGTAGAGGCTTAGCGATAAGCCCCATACTTGGCTAGCAGGATTTAGAGGGTGTAAATAACCGGAGTCGGGTGTCACTTCCCAAGCCTCTTTTCAAGTTTAAGCTATCACTCCAAAGCCCCAGTCACTAATAATAGCTGATAATCAATTAATGATTCATTTAAGTTTTTTTAAATAACTATTGCTTCCATCACTCTCACCTCCTCTTCTCCTCGAAGCCCTTGTAGTAGTAATAAAGAAATTTAAAATATTGTCACATTTATATGGACAGGAAATGAACGCTTCTTAATGAAAACATGAATTTAAAATAAGTAGATGAAGGAAAATAAATTTATTTATTTAAATGAGTTCCGCGATGGCGATGTACTCATTGATTATCTTTCAAACAAAAAAACAAAAAACAATTGGAGAAAAGAAAAGTATAACTTGAGGTACTCAAATAATAATTGGAATACATTATATTCTGAAATCATTAGAATACCAAAGCCCATATTATGAATGCAAACATTAGTAAACGAAAATAATTAAAAGATATATTGAATATGAAAAATAATGGGGGAAAATAACTAAATGAACAAACAAAAATAGAAACTTAACGGCTGCTAATGTAACAGAAAAATTAAGAAGAATTTAAAGTAATTGTGGCCTACAGAATGCAGTAAAATGTTATTGTTTTTTTATAAGTTTATATTTATTTATTTGGAGCTTCGCAGCTGTAGCGATGTTGCTCAGAAAAAAAACTTTATAAAAAACGAAACAAAATTAATTTAAACGAAAATAAAACAACATAACAGAAATTGAACACGAGAAACAGAAAAGCAACACAATACAGAAATTGAACATGAAAAACAGAAAGGCAACACAAAAACAGAAATGGAACACAAAAACCATATGGATAACAAAAAACAGATATGGAACACGAAAACAAAATTGAAATTTTTTATAAGTGTTACTACTACTGCAGGCTGTTAGTAAATATATATTGCAAAAATATTCCTATTAAAATAAAACATATGGATGGTAATGCTCAATTCTCAAGAAAAATGTAAAATGTCTGCTAGTTTTAAAACGCATTAGCAATAGAAAAAATCTGGAGGCTTTCATTTCCCTTACCTCTGCAGACATACTATTACGCAATAACTATTAATGCAATAATACTTATAAAATCCTTAACAAAATTGATGATAATGTAAAAGAAATGTATGGTACTAAAAGGTTGCAACAATAACTGAGAACGGAGAAGAGAAATGTCGAACCGCCAACGTCGTAGAAGTAAAATATTTAGTATGAAATAAAAGGTGTGATAGACTGGCGTCAGTCAAACAATAAAATGAAAAGAGAAAGCTGATTCCATTTGGCACACACGACCCTTGGAATAATATATAAGGGTCGTTGCCATTTTTCAGGAGGCGAGGGACACCGGTAGAGGCGAGCCTACACGAGCAGTCACGAACACTAAGGCTCGCAGGGGTGAGTAGGGGATGAATTGTTGATGATCTGCCCCCGAGGTGTCTGCCCTATCAACCCACAGGGCTTACCTACATTAGGCTTGGATTTTTCTCTACAACGGATTATAATGGAATTTTATTCAGTGCAGCAATTTGGGAAAACGTTTATTGCCTATTATTTTTTATTTAATAGAACCATTTATTTAAGTATAGTTTTCCGCTTGATAAGGAAGTGAATCTTACTTGTCATCTATAAAAACTGATAGCAGTTTGAAAAAATTATAATAAAGTCGTGTAGGTATTTTTAGGTATATTAGATCTAATAAAACTGTTTTAATTTGATAAATTACTTCTTTTGAAATTAATGTAATGTAGGATCAAGTGGTCCAATATAAGTTTAGTGTTGCTTGACTAATTTTAATATTTTTTTTTAAAATTATTTTGTTGTGCAGATAATGATTTGTAATTTTTTTTTTATGGAAAATTATATGATGAAATATCCCCACTTCTGAGCGGCCAAAATTTAAAATAAAGGTTAATATTTTTTATTATTTACTATAAACTGCATTAATAGTGAAATTTGGTACAAATATATAACTTTTTGTTTTATTAGACAGTTTAATTGAATTTTAATCGCAGCGCCCGCAACCTCAAACTACAGATTCTCCATCATGATCTCAGGCCCATAACTTCTATATACCCTAAGTCTGCAACTCTTAATTGTTGCCACTAATTAAACTTTTTAGGATCTAACGTTTAGCCAAATTAAATTATTTTACTTGATTTTCCAACAGAAATATAAGAGGTTAAACTTTGAAATTAAAAAAACAACAACACTTTGTTGAGATTTGTTTATGAAAAATCTACTGAAGTCTCTATGCTCAAACTCTTTTTAGTAAATATGTGTATGTGTAAATTTTCCATAACAAAAATTACAAATCATTATATGCTGATGTTGTTACAAAAATGCTGAAAATGGAATTTTATCAATTTATCTTGTTAAATTTGGGGTAAATTCTCTAAAGGCTTTAAGGGATGTAATTAAATAATACACTAAACCATTCTTTTATAGCATACGTTTCTGAAAAGTTTAGTTTTTGATTTCATGTTGTAGGACAAACCTTAGTGAAAATATTGGATGAAGAATGAAGCCATTCGTTCAGTGAAAATGAACAATCACCTATAACAAAAATGGTTACCAACGGCAAAAAAACAAGTACTATTTAAAAAAAAAACTTTTCAGTAGAATAAAAATTACAAGGTTTAATTACATAATGTTATCAAAAGCTCATGGTTAAGTTTAGGGTAATTGACCCTATATCTTACCAAACCTCCAACAGTAATTTACCTGTTACTCAGTAATCCCTATGGACTCAACTAATTTACCTTTCCGTGGAAAAGATGATCTAATGAAAATTACTCGTAGCGAAAATTCTCCTTGGGTAGCAAGATGGCACCCCGGGGAAACAATATATTACACAGCTTTAAGTGATGATTTATTCAGACCTGTCCCGTATTTCTACCCATGAATCTCCTGTCATGTCTTATCTCTAATTTATTCATTTTCCTCTCAGTATCAATGGATGATATTACTTTTTTTCCCCTAGAAATTAACATTTATTATCGAGAAATGTTCATTAATACAAGCTTTAGATTATAATGTCAATCACAAAAGACACAAAATAATTAACTCATGATCCTATTATGTAGAGCTAAGCTATTATAAATAAACTACTAGTCAAGGGGGAATTGGATATTTTAATATACATTTTTCATTAACGATTAAAGATTCAGTTGGTTCTAGAGAAGATCAGTAACCTATAAAGAGAAGTAAAAAAAAAATTTAATGTTTTGAGTTATTATTTTTAATACACAACTACAGTGGAAGCTTAAAATAGATTAAAGTTAAATTCATTTGCCATGATGCTTACTCTTGACTGATAGAGAATATTGATAAATTGAAAGGTTGTTTTTTTAATGAAATAAATATTCTAAGTTGGCTGTAAAAGATATTGAAGAATGTGCGTGAAGACGTGTGTGTGGTGTGAGTGTGTGTGTGTGTGTGTGTGTGTTGTGTTTGTGTGTGTGTGTGTGTATATATATATATATATATATATATATCGGACCTCAGGACTGCCACAACGGCATTGTTAGAAGTCATGTTGCTCAGTTTGTCTTATTATGGTGGGATTATAGACCAAAAATGGCTACTTCCTTACTCAAGTTGCTACACAACAGTCTCACGATGCAGAGAGATCGGGGGAAGTAGGGATGAACGGTCATTCTCAAGAATCAAGAGACCACACACCTGAATAAAATGTAGAATGGGATACCTGGATTTGAACTTATTATGTTAGTAAGACGTTTTAGCAGATTTCCCTAAGGGGAAATCAGCTATTGAGGTTGTACTCATGACGGAATTTTCGGAATTTTTCTTCAAATGTCCATCGATCCTACCTAATAGATGACGAAAATGAGGTCCGTTCAAAACTGTGTATTTGTCTGTTACCGCTCTAGCGGTCGCAATTTTTGTTTGATCGTTACCAAACTCGATATTTAGTCGTTTTATGTAAAAAGAAAGACTAAGTTCGTTAATGGCTGAAATTGGACCAGTGGGAGGGGGGGGTTAGAAGGGAGGATTTTCGAAAATTCGAAATATCTCCGTTACTATACGTCGGATCGAAAAATTGTACAGAATCAATCTTATTGCAAATTACATTTACTATAAATTTTGTTAATACATTTTTTTCTGTATCTTGAATATTAACCGAAATATTTTCATTGTTATTAAATCTGGGCGGCTAACGGACGAGAGTGACTTTCCCGCCAAAGCTAGTTCGGCCGTTTCCTTGACTCCTCGGCTCTCGTGAAATTTCTCTATTGTAAAACTTCACGTGGGATATCTGCTTAGTTTACGCAGCCCCTGCGTGTCGGACTTTTAATTTTCTCTATACTTTGGAATAAATAATACCACTAATTTTTCACAAAATATTTTATTTTTTTGTACAGGAGCACCCGCATTTGGTTCAAAATTTAACAATGTAAAATAAAAGCAAAATTATAGAAAAATAACAAAAAAATTGTAGTAACAAATAAAAAATTAAATACGATAAATAAACATTTAATACAAGTCATAAGAACTAAAAATAAACATTAGACTAATATTAGTCAACTTAATATGGTTTTAATAAAATAAATTTAAAAAAATATATAATATACATTTATATAAACTTATTAAAATTATATTAAATTTCTCATTAAGTCAATATTAAAAAGGAGAGAAGTTAAATTTTGTAAAACAAATTTAATTTTATAAGGTGATTCGGTGTCTTAGGGATATGAGGGCTCGTGTCAGTAAGAAGTTCCTACATGTTTTTTGGAGCCTCTGAGTATTCATTGTACTTGTAGTTAGTATATGTTTAATGGTTAATGGTTCATGACATGCTCTGCAAAGAGGTCTTTCTTCTCTTTTCATAAGGTATGAGTGGGTTAAATGTGAGTGGCCAATCCCAATATATTAAAAAATAGTAATTTGAATAAATAGGCCAGTAATAAGCGAATAGCAAAGAGTAGAATTCGAGACAACCACTCTGTAAGAAAGAACATTAATAACGAGTTGAATGAGTCATTACGGAGTTAGCTTTTTTTGAAATATTTTCTTCTAATTGGCCAATACTTCGTACACCACAAAGCTGAGAGATAAAGCCCATGTCCGGCCTCCAATTGGTCTCTGGTATTTAGTATTCCTAAAGCCGTGCTCCTTGCTAGGGCAACCTCTCTTTTAATCATCCGCCGCAATCGATAGTGGGGCATGGCTCATTTTCTATTCAGTGATAATTGCCAATTAATTGAGGTATACAGCTGGTTTGACGGGTCCCCTCCAATCAGTGCCTCCCCGTTATTAGTCTTTATAATGTAGTTCACTGTATTACCTATAGGTAATGCCCATCCCAATTTCACGCCAATTCCCCCTTTATAAATTATAAAACTTTCTAAATTGTACATTACTTTTTATTATTACATTTTTAAATTCTAATTCTGGATAATATTCAACACACGCCAACCAGACATTAAAGTAAGACACCACTTAATTTTTCAGTAATGTAGGCTAGGAAACCAAACTGGATTGATATCAACAAAGCTTGTAAATCACTAAATCACTTTTTTTTTGTTACCATTAATCTGGGCTCAGGTTAGCCATGTTAAGTTACTTGGGAGGGAGAGCTTTGACCTTAATTTCACATGGTAAACCTAGAGTGGCGAGTTCGATTCCCGCCTGGGCAAAGGAATTTATTTAGTGACGGAATTCATTAAATAAAATCCTTAGTCCCACCCTGGCTAGAAAAGGGTGGTAACCTATAGGTAACCCGTCTTAATTAGCCTTAGTTGCACAAAGTGGACGTTAATAAATAATTTAATTTAACCTTTTAATCTGTAACATCTATCAGTTCTATCATATAGTCAAATCCTTGATATATTATATCTCATAGAGGCTAATGATTTATTAATTACGAAATATTCCCAATGAATCATTCAGTATATGTTTTACCAAACCTTTCGTGTCATCCAAATAAACATCCCTGGTCCTTTAAAAAAAATCGAAGATCCGCAATCCACGCACAAACCTCTAATTGTGCACTTCCATTCCCTAAATTCGCCATGTAGCTTTTTCTTTATAAAATTATTCACTTTTAGCATACATTTCACGTGTTAATGAAACTCATCCATGAATAATTCCAGTACATATATAGCCTGGTAGATTTTGAAATATCAGCGCTTATGAGAAAGAATTGGAATACAAAATTTGTTTTCTAATATCGCAAAAACAATTCCATGGAACTGACAGTTTTCAGTTCGGCGCTATGGAGCACTTGGTCAATCTTCTTTAATCTTGGATTAATCCAAATCAAGAGTGGCCTAGCTGATTTACAATTTCTTTACCTTTTGGATGGAATCTGTTCTAGCAACTTTCTAAAGCTTCCACGCACTCTATGCTAGGTTATGGGTGTATAGCATATTCGTCTGCTAAACCTAAAACTTTAGAAATGCTAGATACAATACAACATACCATACAACATTCAGGAATTTGTCTTGAGCGTATGTGGTCAATCTGTGAACCACTCTTAGCACATAGAAGACAAATTCTAATATCAAAATTTATTATAAGAATTATTTCATCAACTACCCCACGTATTAATTACATAAATAAACATTTTTTCATCATACAGAACAGAAACCTCTCCTATCGTCAGATACAATGAAACATTTACTGACATACCTGAAATAAATATTTCAAACTACATACATAACAACTTCCCCCCTTGGACACTCAGTAACAAACTTGATATAAATATTTCCCCTTCTAAATGCACTACAATAGCCCCCGTTCGGCAACCATATATAAAAAAGAATTTCACGGATACACATTAGACCGGAGAGTCATATTTTAAATACACAGACCCATCCAGAACAGGCAGTGGGACTGGGATCGCTGCAGTAGTAGGAGACAATACGTGCACAAAAAAACTACATGACTACACTACAATTTGCACAGAATTACACGCTATACTCTTAGAACTCACGAACATCCACACCTACTGAAAGAGAACTAGTCATTTGTACAGACTCTTTGAGTTCAATAAAATCACTTGAAGACATATACTCCACCAATCCTCATAGGGCATAACTCAAAGTAGTATATTAGACAGAACACCAACACAATCTACTGAAGTAGTGAAAAAATTCACTTTTTGGGTGAATCTCACCAAGAATCTTTCTATGAATTACGAAAACTCATAATCAGTGATTGGAATAATTTATGGCATAACAGTGACAGTAAACCTAGAGAAATCAAATCCACTAAATTGGACTTCAGGTAATAGACTCTCTCGAAGTGAAGAAATTAGTACATACACGCCTACCTTCTGAATACACTAGGTTAACACGTTCATACTAATGAGCAGAGAAGATGTAACCTATGTATCGGAACTGTAACAGGATATGGCTCAGAAATTATGCGTATTATTATTTGAAAGTAGCCAAATTATATATGATGATTTAAGTAGTTAAAAAAAAACAATGGAATATTTGATGAAATATAAAAGCTATTAAATAGATGTACGTGTCTATGTATCTTATGTATGTGTGAGTGGGTAAAACACATTTCTTCGGATAGGTCCGTGTGTGTGCCTGAATAGATGCAGTACTGTGTTTTAAAATATAGTAATATTTTAGACGTAATTATGTAGATTTCTAATATTTATATAATTTTATACATCTATACTCTCTATTCCTTAAAACTGAATCGCCTTTTCAAATAAGTAATAATAATAATGTTTTACTTGTTTATGTGAGTGTGTGTCGACGCGATAACATTCAAACCGAATGGATATTATTCTTGAAACTCGGAATAGATTAGATATCCGATCCAAGTTGGTTATCCAGAGAAATAGGTTGAAGGGGAGGAGTGTTTAGGGGGACGAAGATATATAATATCCAATTTCTCTGTATCTTTTTGACAATCCTGCTACAGGGAACTATTCGTCTCCACAAACCCAAACAGCAGTGTATGCTTCCTCATTAAATTCTACTAGTAGTGACACGACCAATAGGATTTTGGAAATCGAATAAATTAGGAAAAAAATGTATTTATGTAAATTGATATAAACGAAATTATGTTACTTCAATTACCTCTAACAAAATATGTGTATTTGAACACGGTTTCTTATCATGAAAATATGATTTTTTGATATAATAGAAGAATACCAGTTCATGTATTCCATTGATTATAAGTATATTGATATGAGGCTCCCGTTACAAAGATTGTGACTGGAGCCGAAGAAATCCTGAGGAAAGCTTCCAAACGACTTCGGTTCCTCCCATTGTTCCTTAAATCCTCTCCCTTTTGCCAAGCTATTCCCAATCGATTCCTATATCAATCCTATCGAATCGGCTTCCTACAGAATACTAAGCCCTTTGAGGACAATCGCCGCTTTACTCCACAGTTCAGGCTTTAGACCTTCACTCCTCTATTCAGGAAATTCGCACTTTTCTTCTAGAAGAGTAATAACCTAATTATCGCCACCAAACAAACTTTCCAATATGGCTGTAAGAACGAAGCTTCTGACAACTTCTTAATCAGACTTGAATAAGGGTGGGAAGAAAAAGTTACCGTAACTTTCAAAACTAAGTTGAATACTACGGTTTTCTCAAGAATAATGCTAATAAAGTGGTTCTTTATCAGAAATGAAGTCTCTTAAAGAAATGAATAAAAAAAAAATGAAATGGTTTATAAATTAGTACTTAATCACTCAATAGTTGGCAACTATTCAAGAACTTGCCCATTCATTTTCCTTCAGTTATATTTTGTGTAAATTATTGGGCCTATTGGAAACGATAGTGAGTTCATTCCCCAACGGGTTTTTTTGTCTTATTTAATTTGATATTTCTGTACGGAATATGTTGAAGTGTAGGCTGTGTGTGAGTGTGCATGTCTATAGACGAAATTTTAGAATGAAATGATAAATTCTAAGTGTGCGCCGCCTTTTAGCAGCTTATCTTCAAACTTAGTTAGATGTTACATCATATCTACTGGATTTTTTTTTTCCATTGGGAAAAACCTGGGAGTTGGATTTTATGTATATTTTGCTTCAATTTAAAGGGATATTTTAATAGAGGGCGTTATATTGAAAGGGTGTGCTACAATAGTTGGTTAAAGGAGTCGAAGTAGCAGCTGTAGTTGGATATGATTGATGATGACGATACATCGATTCTGTCAGACACACTTGGAGGCTAATGGTTCTCGATGTAGGGCTCATCGATACTACCCTCCTCTTCCATTCCTATTCCTGATGGCTCCATCTCTGCCCGTGATGGACGTTCTCACCATGTAAAACACGTCTAAGGATTCGACGTACATTTTAGAATTGTCAGATCCATCCAATGAGCTTGGGTTAGAACTGCTTTTTCATTTCTTCTTGTTTTAACACCTAATTTACTACGGAATATTATGCCAGGGGTTCGTATTTGGGCATATCAACCAATCAGTCTCAAAGCAAAACTACTGTCATTATCATTACATGTTTTAAATTCTGGATTTTTCTAAATCAACGCCGGCTTATTGTCTTGCAAATATCAAAATACTTCCCATGAAAGAATGTGTAGATTGTTCTATGCTTCCATACACATAAAAGAGGAACCACGTAAGGATTCCTTCTTAGAACTACTACATCAAATTACGACATTTTAAGAATTAACTTTGGAAACAAGAGACTTCAACGCTACGTATGGAAGAGAAACTCAATTCCGGCATAGTTGTAAAGAGCAGCAGAAATGAAGTAAGGCATGAAAGACCATTAAAAACCTGGGCATTAGTACTCCTCTGTTCCCGCAAAAGTAGAGTAGAAGATATTATGAGTTTCATGGGAGACGACTGCGATTCTTATTAGTCATTAGTAAGGCTTGAATTCAACTGTCGATTAAACAGATTCTACAACACTGAGGCTTAGCTGAAGTTAAGAATGCAAATACTCCTATTTCTCAATTTACGCCTACCTACAGGATTCGGTTACTTGACATCGATATTTCGCGATTAATTCATACTTTTTGAGACGTATGAAAACTGCAGCTCTTGGGACGATTAGAATACGGGAAAACCCGAGCGTCATGGTGCACGAGCGATCCCCTTGAGAATTGGATGAATGAGAAAAGCTAAAGGCCGGCATTACAACTTTTAAGAAATAATACTTGAGACGTGGACAGTTTCCGAAATGAGAAGTTATAGCAGTTGTATGGGAACAAGCTGTTTACCTTAAGCGGCTCGAGGGTAAATCGAAGTAAAAAAAAAAAAAAAAAAAACTTTCAGAGTTTAACGTATATGCGTTTGGTAATTGGAAACCTTGAAGAAAATATGATGTGGAACCCACTGGACCTTTTTTTGGGACCTGGAGTAAAATCCTGGATATTGTGGATCTAAAAATGGAATTTACCGATAAAGGTTTGGGATTTAAGGTTTACTTTACCTTACATTGTGTGGGTTAAAGTTTTATATTAGTGTAGATGAAGAAAGAAGAACAAGCATCAAGAAACTATTCCTAAAAAGGCGGTGGACAAATAAGTGTACATTAATCCTTACTTATATAAATTATACCATAATAATAAGTTCTTATTTCGGAAAACAGATAAACATCTGTCAAGACGATTTCCCACGTGGAAAAAACACTTTGGAATAAGTATTTAACACAATAAAGCATATTAGAGATGCGTTGAGGGTAGAAAATGATTTCTATCTTCAATTGAAACTATGGAACATAATGAAGGCACATAGTTATGGTTTCACTATATAAAATTAGTTTAAATGAATACAAAATACTGGCAGAAAGAGAGATGATTGAGGTCTTAATTCAATATTGAGACAAAGTAATTAATTGCTTTGTTGATTAATAGAGGTTCCTGAACACGTACTGTGAAATAGTTTCCCTTTAAAAAGTAAAGAGATGTATTATTTCGTTTAGTAACTATATATCAATAAAAAAAAAAAAAAAAATGGAGCCTAAAAGGATTTGTCTTGAGTACAAGGTAACATGACATGATTGATAGAAAGACCTCACCTCCGACATTAAATCAATAATTGTGGAAAATAGATCCAAAATAAGGGCTATTGTCATTCATCACACTTCGCGAATTCTTTCTGTCACTCCGCAATGATAAATTGATGTAAACTATATTTATGACCTTTTTCTGCCACATTTATTTTTGTATTATGAATACGTGTTTTTCTTCAGTTAATTAAAAAAAATGTTTCCAAGTAATAAAGCCTTGTTATTTTGAGTTTTACATTAATACAGGTTTCTTTGTAATCACATTTAATAATAGAATTTACCCACTAATTACTATGTTTGGATCAGTGTAGGCATGGGTACTAATGAATATTAATGTATTCCTGCTTCTAGAGTCTTTGGGTAACAGGATTTAATTTAGAAAGAACTCCACTAAATAAAATCCTTAGTCCTAGTCAGACTTGAAAACATGGGTATCTGTTGATGGGAATGTTGCATAAAAAAAATCGTTGAACCCGTCATGTGGCTGCTTGTCGTTTGAGGATATATTTCATGTCAAATTGCATTTCCTTAACTCATGTTTAGGTTCAAATGTTTAAAGAAAAATACTTTAACTATTATCGGTGTAAATAAAACATTCTTAATGTTATAGAGAAATCAGTATATGGCTTATTTAAATTTAATAATTAATCTATCTATGCATCTAGATAAATATGTGATCTCATAGAATCTAGTTCCAAAAATATTAGTGTAATTTTTATTTTTGGCGTAATAGAAGTGATTTTAACATTTGGTTTTGGTGTTAACTACGGGTAACACAGCTATTTATAATTAAAGAGAAAATACCTATATATGCTCGAAGGCAGGATTCAAATACATTGGACCAGGTTTTAAAATAAAAGACTGAACTGAAACAAATAGACATACTGAGTCCCATAAAATCAAAATTTAAAAAGAATTTTATAATGTACATAAATTCTTGTAAGCTTGCATGACTTAGTTGTATTAAATACATTTTCTTAAAAATCTTACTCTGGGTGCAGATTCCGTTCATTGCATGAAGAAACCTATGCACGATCATTTTTTTTTCTATAACATTTAATACTAAATAAGTGTTTTTTTTTATTAAATTATCTTAAGATTTAAGGAGATACATTACTTTTGTTTTTTAATTGTGTTCCTTGGAATAATTTTCACTCAAAATTGAGGTGTATGATGAATTATTGAAATGGTACCCTACTAAAACTGAATTTTTAATTCCTAAATGGTTTAATTAATGAATTATTTGCAATAATATAACGTATTAATTTGTGAAGCCATTAATTATTTGGTGTGAATATGTGTTTATGATTATTTATGAGGGTAGTAAATACAGTAAATATGTATTTATATGACCTTAATCTACAAAAAATATACAATATATTTATTTTAATAAAAAGTACCCACTTTATTAAAATATACTTTTCTAGGACACAATGCTTATAAATTCAGTTTAATGTAATATTTATAAAATACTGGAATTTTCACACATTCAAGCTGTTTTTCAAAACTATAGTTAGTTTTTTTATAAAATAAAAACAAATATTTATTATTACTATTTGTAATTAATTGTTCGTTATATACGTTTAATTTTACTTTCTTAATGTTTCATTAACAAATAACTGAACAAGAGGTTCCGACAAATATCAGATGTTCAACCAAATATTCTACTTTAATAAGAAATTGTCAACTTATTGTGACTGTTAAACACTACCTCTAATACAACGTGGGGATCAAAATAACTCTTATTGAGACAAATAGTAACAGTTCGATTCGACACTCATTTTGAGTGAAGCTCAAATATGCGAGAGAGATAAATGAATTTTGATAATACACTACAATTATATATATTATTACAACTTGTGAATTAATATCAATGATGGCACAAAAGGGCTAGGGAAATGTTATAAAATACACATTTAAACGTACCCTTTTATGTAGGAACCTTTGCTACTCAGTTGTAAAAAAAAATCATACTTATTTTCACTTACATATAGAAGGAGGTTTATTGATAATATGAGTTAGTTAATGATTAGTATCATACAATGGCACAACTACTAAGTGAATGGGGTTTTCACCTCCTTGATATTGTCAACCTCCATAATTACACTTTATTTGATGTTCACCAAGATTCTTGAGTGTAGTTTAAATACGTCTTTGTTCATAACCACCAGTTTGGTCTGAATCCCAATTACCGACGAGTTATTATTTATTATGCTTCAGAGATTTACTACATTTATATTTTATTTTTTCTAAATCCTCCCTAAAACATCAATGGCTCAGCTAGCATTATTATATCAACCCCCCCCCCCCAAACACCCCTGACATACATGTAAGGGAAGGCAGACGTGAATAAGCATGGCAAATCCCCTTGCAGACTAGCGAACTCTGCCTGCCGCATTAGCAACAATGGGCCCATTCAAGAGAATACGTGAGCTAGTAACAATGTATTCTGATTGAGGAGGTAGGGCGACATAGCTCATTAAACAACCCGCCAATCAGAGGAGCTCTTTACTTGGAAATTGTACGTGCGCTTCAAGTAAAAATTCAAGAAGAAAGGTTTTCAAGGCTTTACCCAGTTCAGCAGTGCATATGTAATTTTCATAAATTTCTTTCATAATCAATCAAAATGAGTATAATATTATTCCAGTTTTAAGCAATTATTAACCACATTACTAAAGAATTATCGATTTCAATATGAGATAAACTTCGTAATGAATATTTGAGGAAAAATGTTTAAAGATAATGATAATGTGTAAACATTTGGCTTTACCGCCCAAAATGAGCGAAGGGCAGTCCCTTGAGAATAATTAGGAGTCAAAACGGCAGCTTGACTTATTCTCAGCCGTTTCAAAGGAACGGACTGTCTTCAAGCTACCACCTTTTACAAGTCAAGGTGGGCCTAACGATTTAATTTAAAGAGCTCGTCAATGAATAATTCCTATTGCCCGAATATGAATCGAACCCCTCACTCCAGGTTTACCTAGACCATTGAAATGTACGTCTTAACCCATACGGCTAACGTCAGCAACAACAAAATTATTAATCGTTATAAAGTTTATTAACGTCCACTTCGTGCTACTGAGGCTAATCGGGATAGGTTATCTACAGGTTTCCACCCTTCTCTAGCCAGGTTGGGATTAAGGATTTTACTTTGTGAGTTATTTACTAAATAAAACCCCAAACAAACACACGAAAATAGAGCTGATGTCCAACTCCTTAACTCACATGGCTAACCTGAGTTAATAATTTATTTTTTATTAATAATATTGATTAACGTCCATTTATTGCAACTATGCTATTTTCGACTGATTATCTGCAGATTACCACCCTTTTCCATGGTGAAAATTGTAGTTACAATTAAATAAAATAAAATTAAGTACCCATTTAAAATTTAAAATTTGATATTTACTGTTATTTTTTTTTATTTTAAAAGAAGAAATATGATTATTCAATCGATGCTTATGTGGCTAATTAGAACGGGTTATTTCATGTTAAGAATTTCGTATTTCATTGATTTTTTTGGCGGAATACGCGGTTAGTAAATAATTCCCAAAAGCCGTTATGAAGCCGAAATGTTCGTAAGGGATTGTGAAAATTTTCGGGTTAACATACACAACTAACATCAACCCCTTTTCATATTAAGAAGAAACTATATACAGCTGACTCATAATGTGCTGTTCAAAGTTCTTGCTTTACGACAGTGTGGTATGGAAGTGGTTAATTTCATTGATGTCATACGTCTAACACAGTAAAACAACCTTTCTGGAGAAACCATTAGGAAAGTGGTTTATATTATGTGGATTAAAATAAAGGCTACTTAGACAAATGTGTTCTCTAAAAGATGTGCACTTGCTTGCTCAGAAACCTTGAAGACATTTATTTTAATTTATGAGTTTGAACATTTTAGAGTGGAAAAAAGAACTTTTAGGAATTGTTTAAGCAGAGGACATATAAAAAAAAATAAAAGAGTATTTCCTAAAAGTCATAGTGCAGGAAATTTTCATGAAGATGTCCGTCTAGGCATGAAGGAGTTGCTACGTATATACTCATCATTATCACAAATCAGTAGATCAATGATTGTTAGCGTGTATTTCTTTTTTGGTTGGTTTTCAAATGTCAAAAGTCACTTTAGGATGAATAAATGATTGTCATTCTATTTCATAGTAACTATTATTGGTCCAAGCTCTATCTCAGCTCAAAATTGTGAAAAATAGTCTGCAATACATAGGAGACGAGACTTGAATAGCTAGCTATCTTATCTATGGAGGACACATAATATCGGTACCACGGATATTTTGCACCTCACGAGTCATTTCGCAGATACAATTTGCTTTTTAATTAGCAGAAAGACTTCCACTTATTCATTCTTGACCATAGTAATTATTAAAGTGATTTTTTTTAGTTCGCTAATAGTGCAATGTTCAAAAATTAGTGATTGTTTAAATTATAAGTATTTAACATTAAGGATAATATACTGTATAGCTGGCTATTTTGCTAGGAGCTGAGCTTCCCGGAGCGAGGGGAAGGGCGGAACTGGCTGTCTGTAGTCCTCTCTCTGCTGGTGATAGCAGCAGTTGTATCTGGAATCCTGACTGCCATCCACAGCCTTGGCTATGTGGACGAACTGCTCTACTGGAGCGGTCGCCGGCTCAGCCTCCAGGAAGTACTCCAGAGCGAGATACCTGGGCCAAGGCTCGCTCCAGCCTGGGTATCAAGAAACCACTTCCTCTTCCAGGGCGACGACGGGGGTCTCTTCGTCTACTCAGTCGCTTCGGACAACGTCACAAGTCTTGTCTCAAATCACACTCTCGTAAGTATAGCCCTTTTTAAGTCTATACACTTTTTTTATTTTAATTACATTTCGTACTCCTTTATCAAAGTACCTCACATAGTGATGACGAATAAGGATAGTGAATTAATATTGATTATAATTAGGTAGAAATAATAAAGTAGTTTACAACATGATGCAGTCAGAAGAATTTTATTCAGTCAAACAGGAATTCTCTTACCTATTCGCGATCTTAAAACTTCTAATGTCCCCGAACTCTTAAAGAAGTGCAATCCTTGCAGAGTGCTAAAGGAATTTTAGAAACAGTTTTAGCAGAGAACATATACACATTAATAATGTAGATCCTGATTATTTGCTTAAAATCAGAGTGGATGAAACGATTTTTTTATGAAGACGTCCTTGTTGGGCAAGGATTTCCATTGGCCAAACTAGTCCCCTTTTCCTTATGACGAATGCATCATTACTCTTGCACACTTGTAAACTGACTCACGCTATTTAATGTGCATCCTTCCAGCGAGCAATATATCTTATATTTGATTAGCCATACAAATCCATTATGGAAGTTCTGAGGGTACTGTTAACCTTCAGATCTCCCTTCTGGTTTGCTCCTTGTCTAACCTTTTTCCTTTTGGATTTCTTTCGTTAACCAATTTCGATACCTTATTTCCTTTCTAAATCATTTCAGGTGGAATTTGAATCCTCAACGAAAAATAGTCATATCAATTTATAAACTTAATACATTTTGGCTCATCAACTCCCATTTTGCTTTCTGAATTTTTGCAGATTTCCCTTAAGGTAAATCAGGTATTGAGGTCGTACACATGACGCGATTTTTGAAAAATTTTCATCAAATGTCCATCAATCCTACCCAGGAAATGACGAAAATGAGGTCCGTTCAGAATTTTATATATATATATATATATATATATATATATATATATATATATATATATATATATATATATCTGTTAACTCTCTAGCGGTCGCAATTTTTGTTTGATCGTTACCAACCTCGATATTTATACTTTTTATGTAAAAAGACAGATCAAGTTCGTTAATGGTTGAAATCGAACTAGTTGGAGGGGGGGGGGTTAGAGGGGAGAATTTTCGAAAATTCGAAATATCTTCGTTACTATACTTCGGATCGAAAACTTGTATCGAATCAATCTTATTGCAAATTAAATTTACTATATGTATTGTTATATACATTTATTCTGTATCTTGAATATTAACCCAGATATTTGAATTTGTATGAAATGTGGGCAGATAACGGACGAGAGTGAGTTTCCCGCCAAAAGCTAGTACGGCTGTTTTCGTAACTGTTCGGCTCTCGTGAAATTTCTCTATTATAAAACTTCACGTGGGAAATCTGCTTATTTACGCAGCCCCTGTGTGACGGACTTTATTTTTTATTGTCGTCTTTCATCAGTGTGTACGTTTACTAATTTATTTCTCGCACAGAACTATTATTAACATTGTCACCCTACTTGTTTTTTTGAACCTCACATGGGAAACCTAGAGTGGCGAACTCGATTCCCCCTTGGAATTCATTTAATGGCAAACTCATTAAATAAACTCCTTATTCCAAGTCTGGCTAGAAAGGGTGGTAACCTGTAGATAACCCGCCCCAATTAGCCATATTGGCACAAAAGTAGACGTAAATATAACGAGTAACAAGTTATTAAAGTTGACCAGAGTTTTATTGCATTCTCACATTTATAATTCAAAAGGTGGTTTTATCTGCTTATAGATAATTTTATAAGATATACTGTCTTGACGGCAAACAGAGGAATTTGGTCAAAGGAAAGTTAGCGAATAGCCTAGTTTACGGGTGACTTGAAGCTTATCTCTCCAAAGGGTATTTGAACCCCACAATAAATAATTTTCAGAAAAAGACCGTTCAGTTTATCTTTATTCTTCCTTCATAAAGAACCTCTTACTCCCAACTACTTCGAAGAAAAATGAAAGGAAAAATACCCCTGCCCAAAGAAGATGTTTAATAGTTTGCAGATATTTCATATCGTAAACTCACCAGAGAATAATAGTCAAGCAATGTTTTATGACTTGATTCTTAGTATTTTTGACAAGGTTTTACTTTTTTTATCTCCGAAGCATAGTTCAATTGAAATAAACATTTTTTTTAATATTTCCAATTTCATTTCATAAATATATTTCAATATAAGTTATTCATCTGTCTGAAAATTATGCTGAAAAAGAACCACAACCGAAGGTTTTTCGGAAAGTTTCGAATTCCCATAAAAAAAAAAATTAAAAAAAAAATTACTACAAATATTCACTCATAACGGTTGATTACGTTCCGCGCTATAATTTATGTCCAGTAACCTGAGAGTAAAATACGTAAAATGATGAAGTAAGTATGATACATTGACTTCATATTTATCATCGTATTTATTGGTACATCATTTATAGTTGCCGATCACCTTAGATGCAAGGAAAATCAAAAATAAATAAATAAATGTATCTGAGAAAAATCAAAAAAAAGCACAATAGGCCAAACCAACGAGGGTCTCAGGAGATTATATCTCAAAATATATATTGAGCTCATATCCTGCCAATTCAAAACGAAATAATGAGTTTGGAAACTGCTAGATAATGTTATAACATTAAAATATTGAGGAAAACATGAAAGCTAATTCCTTTCAATTTTTTGTGTGTTAATTATTCTAAGCCGTAAATAATTCCAAATTATTCAGTGTCAACGTATGGACATGTTTGCAAGTGATGTGTTATTTTTTTAATTCAATGGTGTTCCCACTTATACGTTTGCAAGACGTTTAATTACTCCAATAAATGTTGTGTTGGAAATTAATTTTCTACCGAGTTAATTACAACACTACAAAGAATTTGATTAGTGAAATTCTTGTGAAATGTCTACGTCTAAAAAAAAAAATGTGTCTAAAAACGTGTGAAATGTCTAATATACGTTTTCTGTTTAGTTAGGTAAAAGTACTCAATGCTTTGCCATTTTGTCTTCTGGAAAATAATACTTAACAAGTGAGCAGATAGTAGAAGAGATTTTAGCAAGATCGTAATCATTTTTCTGTCATGTATTCGTAATCACATGATTAAACTGTAGAAAAGTGAGCAATTAGTAGATTTCCCCGTATTAACAAAAACTGTAATATCCTGAACCACTTTATCCGAAGCTCAAATACCATATACTGTTTTCATTGAAATTTCACCGTGTCAGACATTTGCAAATACATACTGTGTATACTCGAAAATGTTTATTTATTATTTACCATACTCGAAATTTCACTGTTTCATTCAACATTGAAGTTCATATTAGCCAATTTCTGATTAGGGAGTGGGGTTAGGTTGGTGGTAGGAAAATTCAAGATGTATCTTCTACAGTGAATCGGTTCCATAAATGCCGTCGAGTCAATATTTTTAAACTATTGGTACACTACAACTGTACATACATTTTTTCATAACTCGAATATTGCCGAGCTATACCTACTTTCTTGTTATCTGCCTTCAGTATATTCCACTTCTTCTCATAGAATTTTAGAGGATATTATACTTTAAAATAGGCAATATGTGGTGAACTAAGACTAGTGTGTTTTTCCAGAACGTGGTGAAATCTGCTTAGTTTACGCATCCCCTCCGTGGCTGACTATTCCCCTGTGATGTATTTGTAATCACAATCACATGATTAAGGAGTAGATAAGTGAGGTCTGTTCTCGTGCCTCACCGATAACAGGGTTCCCAACTAGGACTACCGCTTCCATGCCGGCCTTGTAATGCCTGCTGATTAGGTATGGGTGGCAGGGATCGGTAACTTAGAGGGCATAGGTAGCAAATGGCGGGTACTCGGCTCGTGTATCAGCTCGGTCTCATGATAAGCAGCATATCCAGATGCTAGTGATAGCGTGTCACGTGACCGTTTATGCAAATAGCTCTCCTTAAGTGTAACATCAGATATCTGACCTACTAAACTAGGGCTCTACTGTACGACCTGTGAATAGATTGCAGTACATCCTACAGAGCAAGGAACAAGTCCGTGGACAATTGCACTGGTCATTAATCAGAGAAATGAATTGACAAAAAGACCTCGTCTCTTATCTCGTTTGCAGACATTTCATTTATACAAGGGTCTTTTATTATAACCAATTTTGCAAATGCTTGAATTTTTTTTCATTTTTACATTATTAAAATTTCATTATATTTCCAAATGCCTCATCCTGTTAACTTATAACTTTATCTGCCATTTATTTAATGAGTTCTCAGTTCATTAAAGAATCATTTTTAAAAACACGTCCCTTCACAGCGTTTACTAGCCAGCTATATGGGGATACTTACAAAGGAAAAATGTGTGACATACTACTTACGATCTACTTAATTAAATGGATTTTTAATGAAAAATGGAGTTCCGTTGCCATTGACTCTACCTTAGTATGGGAAAGTTGATAGTAGTTAAGAGTAGTTGTTGCAAAAGAATTCTAGATAATGCTAACCATCCGATGTATGCATCTCACCGAGTAAAGGCCCTCTAAAATGTTGGGCCTACATAGAATCCACTCTAAGAAATAGAGGAAAGCCTTTAATAATGTTATTGTCGGAGATATCATTCAAGAAACAATCCTAAAATTTACCTACAAAATTAATAATTAATGCAAAAAAAAATTATTCTTTCATGAAATGATTACGGTGTCATTTTTCCATTCTAGCGACAGCAAAGAATTTAAATTTCAATGTTAATGTACAATTTTTTTCGAAAATCTTCGTTAAAGGACACTCTCGCACGCACACTCTCACATGTGAGCTTGCACCAAAATGAAATTTACCTTATAGAAATGATGCACATTCGAACATCCTCAATAGCTCATTTTCCTTTTAAAAAATCTATTACTATGTTCTTCGTCACACAAGTGTCATGTTCTTTTAAGATATACTCATGCATTAATGAAATCGAGTGAAATGCAAAATCGTATTTACAATTTAAGTGTTTCTAGACTGCCTACCAAAACATTTGTTTATAAGAAATTGACAAATTAATTTTCCATAAAGCTTTGTTATTTAACATTTTTCGATTGGGATAAGGAAAGACGTGAATTGAATTTAACTAGGCAATTCCTAAATGCTGGATTGTGGACAAGACAAAAATCTATGAATTTTTTTTTTTGGGATTGTTTGAATGTTGTTTTTGGAATAAACATTTCAAGGGGGCTTCATAAAGGCTAAATTGCATAAAGCTCTGCTTTTTCTCTCGAATTATTTCCAACATTATTTAATTATAAGGCTCCCACTGATTATGTAAATCGGATTGATAAACCTTGACGTATATATTAATGTTGTCAGGCTTTCATGTGTTACTTTCTGTCGGCCACGAGCATGTCACTTATGGCCGGTGAATTGAGGGTGACGTGGTAAGAAAGAGATGACATAAAGGAAGGAGAAACGAGAGGAAGAGATTGGGTAAAGTATGCGCATTCATACATAGGATATGTATGTATTTGTATCCGGCGGAACGATATGATTGATGATTTGGCCGGGGTCAAGACCTGCGACCACCCACTCCCCTTCCTCTCCTCAATGGGGAAAAAATATAATAGAAAGAAGTCCTTTTGGGTCTCTCTAAGTCTTTCATTTTGCTTTCATTGCTAATACCATTATTAAATTACCATATCATCTTTCTTTGTATCCATTATAATTTGAATCATTATTTACTTCAAAGTTAATATTATTTTATATTTAAAAAAAGTTTTTATTAATTCTGTCATGGAGCTTTTTATTATAGAATATAATAGTAATTTCTTCAAAATATAAGCTATTATAGTTTTATAGAAAATAAATTTTTGTAAAACACAATGAAGACATACACATTCCATCAGTCATAAAGAAATACGCCTTAATATTGCAGATACATGCAGAATAAATTTATTTGCCACACTGGTTCAGTATGTGTGGAAGATATTTTAAAAGATTTAAATCGAGTCCACCAAAAACTTATATGCCCAATGGAAAGAGAACACAATAACACTTTAAACTTCCTTGACCTCGCAATAAATAAGAAAAACAACGCTCTGGAATTCGTCCTCTGCAGGAAACCAACTAACACAAATACTACAATATATTCCACATCAAACTATCCTTTAGAAATCAAACTAACTTCATTTCGCCAATTGGTACATGGATTGTAAACACTGCCACTCTCGCGAGACAATTTCAAAAAAGGGCTCAATGCAATATACGAAATTGCACGCAATAACGGATGTAAAATACACACTATAGACAAAATAATAAAGAACGATACGAAATAATAATAACAGAAATAAACATAGTCACGAAAATTCGAGTTTATTTACCATTCTAGTCAGTTGCCATCATGCTTTGGTCTAGATAGCGGCCTTCGTCGTCGAGAGCTTCTTTTCTAGCGGTCATTCATTTGTTCCTACTCAACGAGCCTTCAGCGATCGCTTTGAAATTCCTCTGTCGTGGATTCACTCATTTCAAGAGTATGGAAGTACCGCTAAACCCGAAAATGGACATGAATGGACCACGAGAACTCCGGAAAATTTCGAAAGAGTGAGGCAGTTCTGCGTTCTCCCCGACGTTTGGCTCGCATACATGCAGCTGCTCTGGGAACTTTTGACACCTCGGTTCAACGAATTCGCCATTAAGGCCTTCAATTTCGTTCCTGTGAACTGGATGTGGTGCAATAATTAACCTAACGCAATTTTGTCGCCCATCGAAATGCATGTGAAGTGCTGGCAACCTGCCTAAAGACGCCGTCGTTTTTTTTTCAGTGTCGAGGCTCACTTTCACATTCCGGCAACAAGCAAAACATGCGTTATTGGAGTGGTGACAATCCACATGAGCTTCACCAGAACCATTCCATGAACTTCACAACACCATTGGGAACGAGTTACTGTCTGGTGTGCGATATCGGTAATGGGAATAATTGGTCCTTATTTTTTTGAAGAAAACGAACGCGCAGTTACCGTGAATGCAGATCGTTACAGGAACGTGGTCGAGGATTTTTTCCTTCCAAGTCTGGAAGAAATGAACGTTCGGGTGGTGCGGTTTTAGCAGTTAGTGTCACAGCACGAGGCTCAATGAATTTTTTGCTACATTTCCCCGACCGCCTCATCTCTCTCAGAGGTCTCCATGCGATTTTTTTATGGAGTTATTTGAAAAAGATGTCAATCGACCACGGGCCATTGCTCACTTGCCATTGCCAACATACCGATTGATATACTACAAAGAGTGGAGATGAACTTCATAAATCGCCTTATCCAGTGTATGCACAGTGGGGATCGCCATTTAACCGATGTCATTTTCAAGACTGTTGGAAAAAATACTTGTGATATTGTATTCTCAAATACTAGTACTTTTGTTTTTATTGATGTTTCAAGTAATTAAGTACAACATTGAAAATAAAAAAATATACAAAATTACATAATCATGTAAAAAACGCATAAATTGGAGTGGTGTCGTCTTTAGTGGAGGGAAGGACTAGTCTAGACTGACTCAACTTTCGGAACCACCACAGAGAAGTTAAGTGTTGAAATATTGGCAGCTTCGGAGACTCAAATTTTACTTAGGGTTCCATTAGACCATACACTGCTGCACAGAAATACAAAGGACGAAGACTGGACATATTAGAAAATATGGAAATATATAAACAAAAGTCATTCAACGGAGATATCTTCGGTGAAATACTTATCGCTGGTTCAGACACAATATTTAGACCACTTTGAGCATTAATTAAAAAAAGGAAGACTCCACCAGATGTACAGTCGGAATACGGTAAAAGTAAATGGCGAAGAGTATGGTGTAGGTTAAGTAAATTTATATTGCATAGAAACATTTAACATATATAGTGAATAAAAGAAATTTTACTTGCTAAATAACATGCAAAATGGAAAAACCAATACGACATGAAAACGAAGACATTTTAGGGGACGAGATGAACAAACTTCTCAGATATGAAGCTAATACCTCATAGCTAAATAAAGAACAACATAAATAGAAGAAATTTCAAGGGACTACACAGGCTCGGCGAGGGTGCTATAGGAGCTCCAAAAACACGTGCCACAGGTACTCGGCGCCTAGCGATTTGTATGACATTACAGAATAGCTGTACTGACATTGACAGAGTTGCTAAATTAGCAGCCAGAAAAAGAACTGTGGACATTGACAGCCTGACTGCACAAAACATGAAACGTCTATGTAAAAAACAAACACACAATGACTGGACAACCGACTGGCTACAAACTCACAACAAACTCCGAGAAATCCTAGACAACCCAAACAAAGGAAAATCTCTGGAAAATCTAACCAGACGAGATCAAGTGGTGTTGACTAGACTTAGAATCGGACATTCTCTACTTACACATTCATACCTCATAAGCCGAAAAGATCGACCTTGCATGCACTCACTGTAAATAGTTTTATTTTGACGCTTCCTTAGTTTTATTTCGCTATATTTTATACGATGTTTTAATAATTTTGAAAACACTTTTTCTTTGTTTTAACATTCTTATTTAGAGAATTGAAAATAAATGATAATGAGCGATATCGCCTAGTTGCGGACCTCACCAAATAAAAAAAATAGCATTATAATTTAATGGTTTATAAAAGCTATTATATTTAAAGTTTCATGATTTATTTTGATTTAATTTTCCTATAATATATTATTAACTCATTCAATTATAAGGAGCTAATTTCATATGCTACTAATTACCCTTTAAAGTTATGCTAGAGTAGCAAACTAGAGGCTCAAACATTCGATTAAGGAAACATAATGTAAAGTTACTAGCCCAGTTCAGGGGGGGGGGGTAAACTCTAAGCTCAGTCACAACTATTTGGCTGACTTCCCGCCCGATAGTTCAATGTATTCAAGTTTAATTCTTAGCAGATTTCCATTATTGTATATTAACAACTTAGATTGTATTCTTGGGGCAATATAAATATGAGAAAACGTATTCTTCTGGAACATAGATATGAACATTTTAAATTACGCTGCATTTAACCTAAAAGAAAATATCAAATAATAAGAGGAAAATTTTGATTTCGAAACAATCAAATAGAAATTGGTACCTACGTAGAGTACGGACAGACATATTTAAACTTTCTCGTCAAAGGCCCTTCTACTTTTCTGACTTTCACTATGCTTAACAGTTTGATTGGCTCAGTACTTCTTGTAGCCTATCCTATACAACGTATAATTGGTTTTGTTAAAGTATTTGTTACAAAACCAAACATATTTTTGACGTATCCTATTATGTTTTTAACACTCAATAAAAATAAATATGGGGCTCAGGTTAGCTATGTGAGTCAAAGCCTTAATCTCACATGGTTAACCTAAAGTGGCGAGTTCGATTCCCGCCTGGGCAACTTAGTGGGTCTCATAATATTTGACCCTTGGTATAAAATTTGAAGAATATATATATATATATAATATTGGGACCAGAATAAGAAGAATAATAGCCTCCACGGCAAATGATCGGAGGGACGAAGAGTTTTATTTTGAAATTCTAATTATGAATCTTGACGAAGAAGGCTTCAAGAAACTTCTCAACTTGAAGAATAAAGAGAAGAACAAAGTACATTTAATGAATAGAATTGGATTATTTAAGCATTGTAAAAAGAACTAAATATTTCCTAGTTTCATATGTAATAAAACAAAAAGTTTTTATAATATATTTGATAAAAAAGTTTTTGGTTATAATAAATTTATGAAAATCATTGATAATTTTAAATATAAATTTTTAGATCTAGAAATGTCTAGAAGCTATATAGGTTTAACAAAATTAAATTGTGAAATACTGAAATGTAATGAAATGCTCTTTAACCCTATAAAAGATTCCAAAATTAAATTAGTCGTAGATACATTTATCTCTTTTTATACAAACAGAATGAACGTTTACAATAATAATTTTTTTCATAAAAAATTAAAACACATTATTAAAAAAAGTTCGCATCTCGAAAATAAACTCTCTCTCCAAAAACTTTCAACAAATAAAAAATGGCTAGTTAATTTATCAAATAACGAGATCCCAAAGAAGGAGGCCATGAATGTTTTTAATTTTCAGTGATAAAATTAATATATTAAAACCAATTGATGACAAAGATGTAGTAAATTTAGTAAGAAAGACTCTTGCCATAAAATTTGAAGAATATATAAAAAAAAAAAAATAATAATTTTTTTTCCTTGATTGAAGCAGAATGAGCCAATTCTCTAGAGCACAGAAATCCAAAGGCATGTAGAACACGTTGTAGAATGGTTTGAGAATCATAATAACTATAAATTTCATCACTTCATGGACTAAATTCTTACTGAAGCAAAGAAAGAGTGACAAATGTCTAAATTTGTGTAGCGTTCAAAAAATAAAATCATTTGTAGAAGAACTAAGTTTATATTGACTAAATTTTAATTAAATGAGGTTTTTTTTCTTCTCATTGTAACTCTATGAGGAGTTATTTATTTGAATACATGTTCCATTGCCACATGCCATATTACATGTATGATTATCTATAAATACATTTTTATTTTACAATATATATACCGTTAACCATTTATCTACTCAAATATTATATAAAAGAAATAATAATGATAAAATAAAATATTAAAATAAGTAAGATAATTACAAATAAAATTAATAAATGAAATGAAAAAGAATATAAATAAAAGAAGAATTAAAAACAAATCAATTAAAGTTTAACACAACCGATGTTTAATTTGTGAGTCTACGTATGGTAAATATATTGAATTATGATTCCCATTCCTCACAATCAACTTTACATTCTAATGTATTTTTTCTACATCCATATCACAGATGGCGTTTAAAAAAGTTCGTCACGCAGGGGGTGCGTAAACTAAGCAGATTTCCCACGTGAAGTTATACAATAGAGAAATCTCCAAACGAGAGCCGAACAGTAACGGCAAAGGGCCAAACTAACTTTTGGCGGGAAACAGTCGTCCGGCCCAAATTTACTAAAAATGGAAATATCTCGGTTAATATTCAAGATAGAGAATAAATGTATAGAACAATATTTATAGTAAATGTAATTTACAAAAAGAGTGGTTCTATAAAATTTTTTGATCCGACGTATGGTAACGGAGATATTTCTAATTTTCATTTAGAGGGGGGCTAAATCCCCCTTCCTCTGGTCCGATTTCAGCCATTAATGAACTTGATCTGTCTTTTTGCATAAAACGTTTAAATATCGAGTTTGGTAACGATCAAACAAAAATTGCGACCGCTAGAGCGTTAACAGACATATATATATATATATATATATATATATATATATATATATATAAAATTTTGAACGGACCTCATTTTCGTCATTTCCTGGGTAGGATCGATGGACATTTGAAGAATATTTTCGAAAATCGCGTCATGAGTACGACCTCAATAGCTAATTTCCCTTAAGGGAAATCTGCTAAAAGGAATATTCCAGACAATACAAGCTTTCAGAGATTCTTTATCAAGTACTTTTGTCCTCATTGTGAAATTAGTCAGAAATCAATGAATTAATATTGGGCAGGATCCATTCTTACAAAAATATAAAGATGCACTAATACTATATTCTATCAATTAATAGCAAAGCCGATTGATAGTTAAGGCGATGTCCTTTAGATGGAGCTATCAGGTTTAGGTATAAAGCAAAGTCTTGTAGGTGGTGGGATTTGTATCCTAGAGAGAGACTATCCTGAAAGGGATTATCAGGAAAGGTCAAATGTCGAGCTGAATCAGGGTATGATAGACTCCCTTTATTCCAGTCGACTCCAATGGGATAAATGATGTAACAGCTCATCTGATGACAGCTTTATAGTTTTTAATCTCAAGTCTCATCAATTCGAAAAAAAAAATCATGATTGCAAGGGTAGGAAATGTGGATCCTTAAACATTGTGAGCTATTCTTATATGGGCCATAGGATTACTTTATCGTAAAAAGTGAAGATTGAATTAAAATAAATTCCAATTTCTATTAGCGTCCATGAAATAAATAAATAGTTTTGCTGATAAAACAAGTCTTCGTGTTATATCGCAATATTTTTTTTGTTTTTTTTTATGGACGAAGATATAACTCTTTACCTTCCAACAATCATATAAATTTAATTTAAAATGCAGGTCCTCAAACTACATATTAACTAACTATATTAAGTTGAGGGTAAACATTTAAATAGACATACAGAGTGCGCTATGGCTGTAGCCCAAGTGGAATAACGAGATTTCAATTAGTGATTAGATTTCTCAAGGTACTACGGAAGTACTCTATACTCAGCCCACTGACACAAGCTAGATAAGAGATAGATAAATAGAAAACGTTTGTATTAAAGATTTTTATATTTTTACAGGAGTCCTTCTAGTAACTAAAATAACATTAAACTGAAAAAGTCCATCACGCAGGGGCTGCGTAAACTAAGCAGATTTCCCTCGTGAAGTTTAGTAATAAATAAATTTACAAACTCCAAACATAACTCCACCGTGAATAAATACAAACGGAAATAAGAAATGTTTCATTCAATTTCAATTACCTGCCAACAGGAAGCGTTAGGTTAGAAATGTAGACAAACAGGTCTGCCCGCCTCACACCGGAAAGAAAAGCAATTACTGAAATATATCAGAATATAACATTAATTTTATTGAGAACTACTTACTATAGCTAGTACTGTAATTAATAATGAGTCAGAATAATTGTTATCTCAATCAATCAAATTTTAGGAATCTAAAACCTTAAAACGGGGGCGGGGGTCACGAGGACATATTTACGTGTATCTCGTGAATAATGGTCTTTTAAATACAATATTTGGTATTTGAGCTTTGAATAATGTTATTTATTATGTAGCAGAGTAATGTTTATGCAACATGAGTAGAAGTGGAGGTTTGCTGATGGCTGAAAACTGAAAAATGCAAATATCTCGGTTAATATTCAAGATATTGAATAAATAAACCTTACGACGGGGGGGGGGTCACCAGAACATATTTATATGTATCTCGTATAATAAAGGTCTCTTAAATACAATTTTTGGCATTTAAACTTCGAATAATGTAATTTATTATGTAGCAGAGTATTGTTTTTGCAACAAGAGTAGAAGTGGAGGTTTGCTGATGGCTGACATTACATTTAATTTGCAATAAGATTGGTTCTATACACTTTTTCGATCCGACCTATGGTAACGGAGATATTTCGAAAATCCTCCCCTCTAACCCCCCCCCCCTTCTCCTTGTCCGAATTCAGACGTTAACGAACTTGATCTTTCTTTTTACATAAAACGACTAAATGTCGTGATTGGTAATGATTAAACAATAATTGCGACCGCTAGAGCGGTAACAGACAAATATATATATATATATATATATATATATATATAGATAGATAGATAGATAGATAGATAGATAGATAGATGGACATTTGAAGAAAAATGTCAAAAATCGTGTCATGAGTACGACCTCACTAGCTGATTTCCCTTAAGGGAAATCTGCTAAAACAAAGTTATATTGAGGCGTATATATGAAAGTTGAAAACAAAATAATATTTTATTTTATTTATTTATTAATGTCTACTTTATGCTACTATGGGTAATTGGGAAAGGTTATCTACAGGTTACCACCTTTTTCTAGAAAACCCTCTTCCAGAGTCTGGCTAGCTAGGGTGGGACTATGGATTTTATTTAATGAGTTCCCCACTAAATAAATTCGTATTTTCCAAATAATAGAAAAATAAAGTAAAAATAAAATAAAAAAAAGTGAAGTAAAAAGTAATAATAATTACAGTAAGAAATTCTTAATTACAAGAATCTATTATAAGCAATTATTCATTTATAATAAATGGCCTTATTTTAAGCTCGTTTGTTATATAAATCTTTATTCATCTTTTTTTCTTCTTTTTGTAATCGGAATTGTTTTCAATTTTTTTTGTGTTAGGTATTTCTGTAGTACTTCTGTAGGTAGTGGCGTTTAGGATCTGCGTAGAAAGGGTATCTGAATAGAAAATATATTATATCTTCTATTTCAAGAATAGAGCATATGGAATACATTTCTTCAGAGCTGATTGTTTAGCTATTTTCACTCCTGTAGTAGAAATAACTGATTTTCCCATGCTAGGCGAAGTAGCAATACTAGCCTTATAAACGGAATTCGTATTTCAGCTGTAACTGAATTCTTTACCACAAGAGAGTTTGAATACTTCTATAAATAGACGAGTAAGGTGAGTTTATCATACTTATTATGCCCAACTGTATTGTTTTTGTGTACGTCTGCTTCTGTGAGTATTAGCATCCATTTGAATGAATATATTTTCTTCGCCTAACTCTTTGAGCTGTATGTCCCAATTATATTTTGCCACGTTATTTAGAGGGTCGTCCATTATTACTTGTCTCTCTAAGCATTTTAGAGGGAATCTAAAACTTGGCGTATCAAGGAGTTGCGTTAATCAATGAAGAGCTAGTTTAAGCACTTCAACTTTAAAGTGCCTCCATATTCTACTTTTGGAAACATCACTGCTGCAAGAGGTCCGCCTTGTAGACATCCTGGTGCATTTATGAAGACCGAGTCAAAATTCCAATTGGAGTTAAGATACAAGAGTGAATTCGATGAAGTAGCAGTGACTGAAAATAAGATTTTCTGTCTTCTTCCTTGGTCTGTGGTTGTAGCTTTCGAATATGAAATACATTTCTTTAATCTAATACAAGAGATGAAGATTATCTGAATGTCCTTCCTCATCCAAGAAAATTGTATATTTTTCTATTGATAACAATATTGAATGTTTTAAACTCCATCGCTGGGAATCTATTCCATTTGTCTTTTGCGGCATATCTCCAGCGGTGTCTATGTTGTGGTGGCCCACGATATTTCACCGGTCTTCCAACCGGCTTCTTCTGGTGGTCATGCTTTGGGTGTGCTTAAGATTATTAAGAGCTGCCACAAGCACACCCATAGCATGACCACCAGAAGAAGACGGTTGGAAGACCGGCGAAATATCGTGGGCCACCACAACATAGACACCGCTGGAGATATACCGCAAAAGACAAATGAACAATATTGAAATGGTCTTTTCCATATATCCATCTTTATATGTTTAAGTACCACCTATGGAAATCAGTAGATGAGTTCCACGGCTTAATTTCAATTCTGCCCAAACTTAGAAGGAATTCTGAATTACACGTCGCTTGCCTTTATTCCATATGTAATGATATTTTAGACAGTTCATGATTATTGGTTACAAGAGTTATTCAATTATGGACGTGAATGTCTTGCAAGTGAATGAGTGACCTTTGTCTGGGCCTATCATTTCTACTCTCTCCTGGTGTTTTTATTTGATATTCTAGCAGATGACTGATTTTGATTTTTCCTGTACGAACCCCCTCTATCTGCTCATCATGAGAGCACAGATGTTATGTCAAAAATGTTATTCAATCCATTGCTTTTGGTTTGTCATCGAGAAACCAATCTTCCTGGACTTTTAATATTTTTCTTAAGGCTTTCTCTCTTTGACAAGAATTAGTATACTTCCATTTACACATAATTTAGTTTTAGAAAGTTATTTTCATTTATGCATACAATTAGCCCACTAATTTTGTCTAGAACAATTCCAACAGTAAATAAATGCTCCAAGTAAATAAAATTAAAAAAAAATATATATAAAAAAATCAGCCCTCATAAAACGAATACAAGAAGAATTTTTCTCCTGTCGGATATCACATATTTTTGGAAGGTGAGAGGTATGAAGTCAGGAAAATATTTAGAATAAGAGAAAACGAAATATTGGGGGGGGGAGTGGAAGTGTGAGGAGGGTAGAAATAAATTTGGATGGTGGAGGTTTGAGTTAGCTTTACTCCCAATCCAAACACCAGATCTCTCCCTGAATACGATATCAGCTCTCCCTGATACTCTTTAGACTTTCTTTCAATTTATAACTAAGCCGACGAATAAAGTAATCCACATTTCCAGGCCAGCTTCGATACTAATCTCCCACAGAGCCACTCATACTAACAATATGCTCAAGTCCTTTCGTTGTTGGTACAAGTCATTTGAAATAATCCAAACTGCCGTAAAAAAGTAATGCCATGTAACGTGCAAAAAAAGCATTCAGGGCTAATTTGTCCAACAAACAGGTATACGTTCTTATTAGTAAAGAATCATGAGTGTATTAGTAGGAGCTCGAAAGTAAGATATAGGCTAGTTTTACTTGTTCCGATGTCATACGTTTAAAAGTAAGAAGAATTTAGTACTAAAGTCATGTCGTCCTAGAATCCTTCCTGTTCGGAGAATCCGTCTTGCTTGATCTGAAAGGTTTTTGGATGATGTTTTTACCTGAGGATATTGTTCTGCCCAGAAGTATTCGATACCCCTAGTATATCCTATTTTTTCAGTATCGCATTTAGTAGCCAGATAGTACACTCGCATGCCAGCAATATGCATATATATTACAATATATATATATATATATATATATATATATATATATATAATTTTACTGTACGAGTATATGTCACTGAACTCCTCCTAAACGGCTGGACCGATTTGAAAGATTTTTTCTAATTTAATTTAGATTCACAAATCAGCCCGGCAGATAGAGCAGGAGTGGGAGTTGTAAGGGAGGCCTAAAATTAAAAATAGCGATATTTCGTTTCCTATTGGTTTTTCGGCTAGTAGGCACACGGTAAACATAGTTTAGTTTGTTATTTAGAGTAACTGTTGTTCTATATATATATCTATATATATATATATATATATATATTCACTTTTGTCGAATAACAAAGTAAAGTAGCTTTTGTTTTGAACATAATATTATTAAATTTTATATCATTATCGTTTGAAATATCATGCATGACAACGCCTGTTGGGTCCGCGAGTGTATGTATATATATATATATATATATATATATATATATATATATATATATATATTTGCATTGCTGTCTCTGGAATGATTCACCGAAGTCTCAGAGCAAATAGAAGTTTAAGCGTATTTAAGCTGCAGGCTGAAAAATGGATATATCACTACTAGGTACTCGAGTTGAAAAACATTTAACCAATTCATAAAATAACAATTGTAGATGAATCATGATTACTGGTTGATATTAGTCATTATTTTGTTTTTCAATGCATCAAATTTTGTACTCTACAGGCTGAATATCAATTAAAGTTGTAACTGAAATTATTACTAATTATTAAGTAATTCAGGAGTACTCTTCAAGTGAAGATTTTAAGGTTAAAACCAAGGTTTTAAGGGTAAAAATTAAATATCTAAGATAGTATTAACAAGAACTAAGGAATTAAATATCTTGGAAAATAAACATTCTTCTGATGAAGTACTTTTTTTTATTATTAATTTAGATAGAAGATCTTTTATAGCCATCCGAGTTAAAGCGTTGACCTTTATCTCACATGGTAAACCTAGAGTGGCGAGTTCGATTCTCGCCTGGATAAAGGAAATTATTTAGTGACGAAATTCATTAAATACCATCCTAAAATCCCACCCTTGCTAGATAAGGGTGGTAACATGTAGATAACCCTTCCCAATTAGCCTAAGTTGCAAAATGTGGACGTTAATAAATTATATTAATAATAACGATTTTTTACATGGGAAATCGCTGTGGCACAAGATTCGTTCCTCCAGTTGAAGATGGACCTACAGTTAAAATGTGGAACGGCATAAGATCTCTAGAATACTGCAAATTTTAATCATACGCTATCAAACGGCATTTGTTAGAGTCATAAAATAAAACCGAAAAATCTTATGGTCTTTATTATTAGCAGCAGCAAACATTAATGTTTAGAATATTATTTGTTTACTAAAGCTAAATGTCAATCAGCCGTTTATCAAATAAATAACAAGGTAAAAAGAGATGAAAGTGAAAACTCTGAGAAAGGAGAAGCAGATAAAAGCATGAGCTGACAATGGAGGATAGGATTGCCACATAAGCTCAAATGCTTCTCATATTTCAAGCTATATACTCTGACTTCACCCTTCACTCCCAACTTAAAAATAACTCCTCTTTGTCGAAAGGTTAGAACTTTTTTTATCCATTGTTTATAACCAGATATAGGTATTCTCTTACAACACCACTAAGTACTTGTTCACAAGGGAAGCGTTTGTATTTATTCTTTCTGACCAACTATTAAATTATAGTTTTATTTGAAATTCTGCCGCAAACGTAAAATGCATTATTTTTTGTATCTTCTGGTTAGATTAATGAAACATTTTAATTTTCATGATGTATCTGGGCCATTTAATATTTGTTTTGTTTTTATCAGGGTTTCACCTTGCGTGAATAAATGATGTAAGGAGAAATAAGCTTTTTCTGTCTGCTATGTGTGATTCTACATCCAACAATTCCGTTAAAGCAAAATCAGCATCAATTGCAGGACCACCTCACACACGTTCTTAATGAAGCATTAATTTACAAATTATTGATTTAACAACACCACTTAATTAGCTTTATTAAGGGACAATTTCTTCTGTTTCTAATGGTTACTGGCGTAAGTCCAAGGATTTTAAATGATCGAAAAGGAGCGTATATTTGATGAGTCGAAAGCGTTAAATATCTTTGCCCATTAACCGAGCTTCTGTTTACCATACACTAGATATTAGCAGATTTCCCTTACGAGAAAGTAGTGGTTGTACTCATGGCGCGATTTTCAAAAAATTCCTTTAATGTCCATTGATCGTATTTTTATTATCAAACATATATTAATGTTGGAAAATGCATGAGGATATTTCCTGGGTACTCAGGTTAGCTGCAAAAGAGAACCTGACCTTATTGCTCAGAGTTGTCAAATAATTTAATTAATCTACTATAAATATTGTATCTTAATTATTTCCCAAAAACAAAAGCTATGGTATCTGGAGAGCTAACTGACTCTCAATTACTACATGCAGCAAAATGAGTATAATTTATTTAAACTACAAGATTCTGCACAGGGTTCACTAGAAAATAGAACCTACCTTCTGAGAGGAGTTTAAGCAATTAGGGGTGGGATTAGAAGAAGTAAGGAGTACTAATAAGATTTTTTGCCGATGACCACAGCTTGGGAGGGTTTTTGCCGACAGAGACCCACGTACAACACAATAGTATGGGACGTGACCCAGAGCTTACTTCCAACTAATGCCTTCCCACTCTCCTTAGTTTTATTCTAAGCTTCTAATACTCTTAGAGCGCCGAAAGAGGGCCTTCATGCTCTCTAAGTAAAAAGCTTCTCCCTCCAGATTAGACTTTTAAAAACTTCAACTTGTAGAGCTAATATGAAAGGGGAATGAGTGCAGAAATAGAAACCAACAACAATAAACAATTCTCACCTGGTCACAAATTAAATTAATTCACTGACTCAGTTAAAAACAACTAACTTGCTAACAGGCGATACAGTTCAAGTAAGACCAAGACCTGAGCTACCATTTCAACAGCTACGATCCTCTCCACCAATATATTTCTATTCTCCCAGACCAAATAAGGACAGGAAAGTTTTCCAATTTGCTTTTAGTCCTTTAAAAACACAAGAAGATTAATAGAATATGTTTTACTAAATATTTCCCTCAGTCGGATTTCAATCTTTTTTTTTTTTTACTGTTTCAAATGATACCCATAATTCTCTAATATTTTAAGAGAATCAAAACAAATTTGAATGACCAGTAAAAGTTCTTAACTACCTGATATCATGAAAACAAGGGTGCACCAATGTGTTTAAGAACCAATCTCAGACCTTCCAATAATAAAAAAGTCCGCCACGCAGGGACTGCGTAAACTAAGCAGATTTCCCTCGTGAAGTTCAGTAATAGATAAATATACATACTGGTAACACAACAACTCCGTGAATAAATACAAACGGAAATAAGAAATGTTTCATCCAATTTCAATAAACTGCCGACAGGAAGCGTTAGGTTAGAAATGTAAACAAACTGGTCGGCCCCCCTAACAAAGGAAAGAAAAACAATTACTGAAATATATCAGAATATAATACATTAATTTCATTGAGAAATATTTACTATATCTAGTACTGTAATTAATAATGAGTCAGAATAATTGATATCTCAATCAATAAAATTTTAGTAGTCCAAAACTTTAAGATGGGGGGGGGGAGTCACCGGGACGTATTTGCATGTATCTCGTATAATAAAGGTCTCTCGAATACAATTTTTGGTATTCAAACTTCCAATAATGTGATTTATTATGTAGCAGAGTATTGTTTACGTAACATGAGTAGAAGTGGCGGTTTGCCGAAAACTGAAAAATGCAAATATCTCGGTTAATATTCAAGATAGAAAATAAACGTATATAACAATATTTATAGTAAATTTAATTTACAATAAGATTGGTTATATACAAGTTTTCGATCTGACGTATAGTAACGGAGATATTTCGAATTTTCGAAAATCCTCCCCTCTAAACCCCCCCCCTCCCACTGGTCCGATTTCAGCCGTTAACGAACTTGATCTTTTTTTTTACATAAAACGACTAAATATCGAATTTGGTAACGATCAAACAAAAATACCGACCGCTAGTGCGTTAACAGACATATATATGTATATATAATTTTGAACGGACCTCATTTTCGTCATCTTCTGGGTAGGATCGATGGACATTTGAAGAAAAATGTCGAAAATTCCGTCATGAGTACAACCTCAATAGCTGATTTCCCTTAAGGGAAATCTGCTAATACCTATTTACATCAGTCGAAAGAAGAAACTTTTTCTATTGAGTCCATGAATCAGATAATCGGATAAACACAACGCAAGATACAAGTCGAAAATTGGCTAAAAAACTTTGAACCCTCTTGGAACTATTAACAGAAAATATATTTTACTTGCAATAAATTTTTCAAATTAAAAGGATTTGGTATGATTTGTCAAAATTTACCACTATGATTGGATTAACAAATTAAATAGCATTGGCGTGGCTCTCTGAGTGAAAGCTAGTTTTGGTACTTGTCAGGTAATATTGCATATCTTCTGAAAGCTGTTCATAAAATTAAAACATATAGGGAAAAATAATAAAATTATTGATCTAAGAAATGAGCTTCTACCGTTTTAATCAAAATTTGTTTATCTTTTAGTATCCTCTTTATAGAGGTATAAATGACCTTTTTTTAAATTAGTAATGAAATGCGGTGTCATATGTGGTAATTAAGATTTCAGATAAATTACCATCCCTGACTAACGAGAACTATCTACTTGGGCCTGTCTGTATTTTCATATGCTTAATTTATTTACTTCAATAAACGTCCAATATATCTGATGAAGGCTTATCTGGACGGTATAACTATACGTTAACATTATTTTTTGGAACTAGTAACTTTAATTACTTGATCTACCTGTAAATGGATTCACCTTGCTCAACCTGAGGATCTGTGTTACCAATGTGTGAAAGTCCAACCTCTTAAAAACAAAGATAACCTAGGGCTCCCATCATAAAATTACGTAATTTCAGCATCAGCTGTGTAAGCAGTCAAAATTAATGCTTAAATATTTACAAATGTTTAAGAAGTATTTTATACAGCTCAAAGGGGCTATAAACATAATGCTTATTCTCATTTGGTTTCACGCAATATGATTGACACACATATACAAACATGTATTGATTTCAATGGTTTTATGATAAAATAATATTTATTTTTCGGTTCACCTTTAGAGAAATTGTATTTGTTTGTTTTCCAGAGGCAGCTGAATGTGAAGTGGTTTCAGGGATCACACGACCTCAACTACGTCCTCTTGCGTCATAACGTTAAACAGGTAAGATTTATCTCTCTCTCTTTTTAAAGTCTGTATATATATAAAAAAAATAACTATTTCCTAAGGCTAAAGTATCTAAGAAAGTAAGTAAATGTTAAATAAACTCCCCACCCGCCAAACAAAAGAAATATTTGTTTCCACTTGTGTTTTTCAGCAGGGATCACATCAAACTTTTCATAAAAATCGCTGAATTGATATTATCCCCAAAATTATTTAATATATTTGTATTTTATTATTTACTGCCCACTTTAGCTGTGTATTTCCAAGGAAGATATTTTATCTAATGTTTTGTATTTCTACTTTTATTGAGTTTTATTATAACCATTTTAAATTATATCTAGTTTTATGTAAGAAAAAAAAATGCTCAAAAGAAGCAAGTAAAAATCTGATTCATTTGATTTCAAGGAAAGGTGTTTTTCTCAGGTCGTCACTTAACTTTTTCTTTATTGTCTCATTTCAAAGCTATATTTAATCTTATGACATTGCATTTATTTATTTTTAAATAATTGATGCTCGCTGGAAAGATCCATGAAAATAGAAGATCCTAAAGCTCTTTTCCAGAATTCCGGAAAAATACATGCTTAAAATACTCGACAAAACTAAATCTGGTAAACATTTACTGATAAAATGATTTTTAAAATCTCAATTTCAGGGCAGAACAACCTCTTAAAAGATTTACCAATAATATTAGGTGACGGATTATTGTGTAAGTCATTTGGATTTTTATTTAATTTGGGCTTCTCTTATATAATCTGTGAAGTGAATTTTAAAAGTAATTTCACAATAATCAATATTACTATTAGAATTTCTGGAACTATAGTATCTTACTAGTTATTTATTGCAAGACTCAGTGTTACTTGGGGAATAATTCTAATAGATTTAGAAAACAGTTATATTTTTAATATTGTGATATTTATGCCTTATTACAGATAGAGTTTTGTCATTTTTAGTTGTGTTTTTTTTTTTTTTATAAAAGTTTATTTCGAAAATAAAGAACATGAAATAAATATATTCTTTTCGAAATAATAAGATGGGGTCTCTTTTTTAATATCTTCGGTGAAGACAAATTTAAAAATTACATTCCACTTCTTGATTATGTATAAAATGTCCTTTATTACAATTTCGGTTTCTAGGATTAAAAAAAAAAAAACATTTTCTGATATATGATGGTCATAAAATGTATACTAAACCTACTTTAAGGCTTTCAGACCTAAATTCAATATTCTAGTTTATAGGATTACTTTATACAACTACTGTTCTTTTTAGATTACATTAGATATTAGCCCAACATATTTCGTGGTCTAAATACCACATCATCAGGGGTCATTGGTAGTAGTTTTACGGAGTGCCCATTGCAGGGTATTCGCTTTCACTGGGTGATATAAGGACAAGCACTTCTTGCAAAAAAGGCAATTATACCCCTTGTAGAGGTGTTATCCCGACCACTAAAAGGTGTGGCAAAAATGGAAATATAGATGAAAATCTAGAAAACTTGGTTTATTGAGTGTACCATATATATATATATATATATATATATATATATATATATATATATATATATATATATTAAATATTTGAGAATATATAATCATACAAAAAAACCTTACAAAGGCTGAATTAGTTATTGAGGACAAAATTTTTATTATTTAAAAAAAGAAAAAACTTGTAAATTTGTAATTTGAGGACAAATAAACATACAATAGTTAATCGCCTCATTGTGCACTAATAAATTTCCTGATTTAGATAAAATTTTCCTCTCTCATTTTTTCAAAATTCAGAGCAGACATCCACTTAAACAATTTAGTTTGGAACTATGAACGATACCTGATTAAAATAAACCAATTTCTGAAATTTTCTTGGGGTGAGGGGGTAGAGAATGACGATAAATAAAAACTTTCAAATGTCCCTTTACCTATAAGATATGAAGATTTGTATAGGACTATTTTTTTATCATAAAAAGCTCTATCAATTTTGTTCTATGTTATATTTTTCTATCCGACACATTGGAAGAGAGGTTCTGTATATAACTTTCAAATGAAATAATTCTAAATGTAGGTCAGCAAAACATTCTGTATATTTAATTCAATACAACTACAAGGGAGTCATGCGGTGGGCACATCAGATTTTCTCTATTTTCTGAAGACCATAAAATCATGAAACACAATCCCTAATGACTGCTAATGTTTTTTCTGTGAATGTGTATTTCAAAAAGTTCCTAAAGAACAGGGAGTCACTGGTTTTTTTTTCCCCAGGAGAAGAGGTCCGACAGTGGACTGCACAAGCTGACTAATGATAGAACACTAGCTAAAAGGAGTAAACAAACTACAAATTAAGGTTACACTGACGTGGGTAACAGACAGCATCGCAGTTCTACCAACCCTTCCATTTAAAACGAAATATATAAAAAAAACAGACGAAAACCCATTTATTTTCCCACCTGGAGTTTTTTTTTTTACTAATCCGTAGTATTCTTTCAGCCCTCAAAGCCCTACTAAAATAAATTACCTAACATTCCTTGCTATGCAAAATAAATGGGGTTGCGGTAGGTCGATTTTAATTCCACTCATTCATAATATAAAAATTAAAGAAATACATCGCCTTGATTTTTCTCTAATAAAAAATGTAGTAAAAAAAATCCACTTATCCAAACAACAGCTTTTAGATCAGAAATCTACTTACCTCTTCCATTTGAGTTCGCTAATCAGTAATAAAGCACAGGCCTAGTTGTTATAGTTCTTAGGGTGCTATGTTCCAAAAGCTTACTGCAATACAGACAATATTGTAAATTTCCAGCCAACTTTCTCAAATTTAAATAAACCCGATAGTAGTTTATTTACTATTAATTCGGAGAGCCATAAATGTTAAATATTTGCCTCCGAAACGTATAAATAACTATAGAAGGTGAAGGAAATGCCCAACTTTAATCTTTAAGTTATTATGTAATATGTTTACAGATATATGTAACATGACATTTATAAATATTTAAGAATTAACGTATATAAAAATATAAGGGATTTATTTATATCTTTTTTTTTATATAATTTTTAATATTTTAGTTAAAGATGTATACACACACACACACATATACTTTCAATAAGAAAATTTCAGAAGGAGTAAAGATTATAGACTTACTATGAATTACAGTGTACATTTCTACAAGTTGTCTTAATACATTCCTAACATACCCTCTAATTTATAGTGAGTCTTCACTCATCTTTCCGAGGTCTATATTTTTCTTCTTTCAAAAGGAAAAATTATTACAAGTGCTTAATTTCAAGTTCCAACACAAACACACACACACACACACACACTCAAATACTCAACATCAAACTCGATATTCACACAATACTATTATCCCAAATATTAGTTTAGTTATTTTTTTCTTTTTTACTATTTACGTAGAACTTAAATTTAAATTCCTTATTCACTGATTTGAACCGAAATTGGTATGTGTGAGTGAAATAACTAAATTTGTTGATCTAGTTTATTGATATAATTTGTTTTCTATGCGTGCTTCTTTTGAAAAAAAAATATCGACACAATTCTTTGAATTTTTGCCATTTGAGCCTTTAGTACCCTCCATCCCCGGGTAGTTTGGTTTTCTCAAGAAGTAGTATTATCATTTCCAGGTTAAATTCCAAGGACATATTGTAACTAAAGAAGGACGAGTCGGGGAATGTGATATAAGTACCATCCTGGTATTGGGAAATCTATTGTTTTTTTTTTAAGATCATGTTAAGCACTGAAGCACATAAGAATTGCTACGCAACTACCAGATGAGAAATAAAGAGATCAAGCTCACGGCATAACCAAAGAAAATAAAATTAATTACATGAAATAAATGAAACAATTACCACGGTGGTACTTCCTTTAAAAATAAAAGGAGTTTGTTCTAGTGTTACCTTTTTAGTTCATTTGTTTATAATTAAAATATGTAGAACGACATAATTGTTATATACGCATTTTTCAACTGTCTGCACAATTTCCTTCGAACTTAAAAAAAGTCAGTAGTAGTTTCACTTATCTCAAATGCTTTCAGGAAAATAAAAATGTAGACTAATCAGTGTCCTGTATTCACATTGCTTATTCCTTCCCTTTTTCTTAATGACCATGTTTAGGAGAACTCTTTACATCTTTAACGAAGGTCATTGGTTACTGGGGACTGGAATGGACTGATATGTGAAAGAATCCGACACCACCATTCCACCTGTCGACATCGGAGAACTTTGCTTTACTATTATAATGGAATATCTGTTTCTAAATACCTCACCCAGAAGACTCCTTAATCCTCCATGGAAATAATCTAAATAATAAATAAAATAAAAATCTTGAAATAAAATCTTCATCTTGAACCTTAAGATTCTTGCATCAACAGAGCTTTTAGAAATAAAAAGTCTCTAATTTACCATTGCGTAATAATGAAATGCTTCCCATGATTAACATTGACTGATTATGGACAAATCTGAACTTCAAATTTTACGTTTGTCATTTTATGCTACACAATCTATTTTTGCACGATAAGAAAACAGGTCATACCAAAATCAAGTAATTTTAATATCACCAAATTGAAAATCATATAATTTGGGTTGGTTTTCTATAGTTAATCCCACATTTCTAGCGAAAGTTGAATGCATTTTTTGATGCGTAATTTTTAATTCATTTGTGAAGTTACTCTTTTAGCGAAGTTAATGGCAAACCTAGAGTGGCGAGCTCGATTCTTGCCTGGGCAAAGGAAATTATTTAGTGACGAAATTCATTAAATAACATCCTAAAATCCCACCCTGGCTAGAAAAGGGTGGTAACCTGTAGATAACCCGTCCCAATTAGCCTGAGTTGCAAAAATTGGACGTTAATAAATAATAATATAATATAATTAGAAGTCTAAAAAAAATCAAACTCCAAGCTAACTCTACTGTAGTCAAAGAAAATGAAAATATTTGGCATAAAAACTCATGAAACACTCATGTCGGTCAACATTTTGTGGCTGTGTCCCATTTGAAGCTACTTGCATTGTTTATGGCATTAGTGAATAAAGTTTGCTACCGCTTCAAACAATCAGTATCATGACGCTGTGTAGGCACAATTGAAGCTGTTTTGAACACAACTAATAAGGCGCGTTAATCAAACACAAAAATAAACTTTAGCATTCAAACCCTGTACTCAAAGCACGCCTGCTAGCAGGCTAATATAACACTCATTAAATAATTACTAAGCTTGATGGTCGTAAAGATAAACATTTATGCTCCACAATTAGAAGTATATTGTTAAATTCTCTTTTAATAAAAGCATCTTCTTGATAAATCCTCTTGTCAAATGTGCCTCTGATGGTGCATTAATTATCCTTTATGACTTAGCACTATGAATTATGATTTAGTCCATCAATTTTCAACAAGATTAATTCATTGTTCTTAGGCCCGCTTTACGCAGCTGTGGCCATTTGGGTTGTTAGTCTTTTTAGTAAATAACTCTCTCAACTGATTTTCCACTTCTTTCAAATATATAAGATTAGTCAGCAAAACGACAAAAATCTGATTAAATTCATAAAAATATTTTCAAGGACAGTAACTTTTAGGTACCTTATACCTAATTAGGCTAAAAACTGTGCATAAGACGGAATAATGAAGTAAGTCACTTCAGTTTTCCCTCAGACGCTAGAAATTTGAAAACATGTTTTATTCAATCCATCAATGTCACTACTTTTACTGTTTGCCTGAAATATTAAACACAACAACCTCAGAGAACTTTAGCTACTTCCAATCCCCCAGTAATTAGGGTTGGGGTCTTTAACGATTAATGATTTAATGAACTTGGTTCAAGATTAACCCTAAATTTATGGGCCTACAAAGGATTGAGGATAGATCTCTCTAATGAAATGCTTGGTTGGGTTAGCTAACATGGGTTGCTACTAATAGAACATGTCCATTAAACGAAGGGGACTTTTAGATTAACAAAATGCACTAGTTGGATGAATTGTTCACTTTGTACTTATATCCTTAAGTGTAAAAAATTACTGTTAGTCGAATTTTCATTTTAATTGGAAATGAAAGTTAAAGGAAACTGTGAAGAATACTGTTAATTAGCTCCATATACCAGAAGATACTGGCTTTTCTCAGGGTAGTAGAAACTACAATTTAAATACTTAATTTCGCTGTTTGAAAGTGAGTATTCAGTACAAAAAAACATTAAACCAGACTTGGGAAGTAGTTTTTCTCTTTGGACTAACTTTCAAAGTGAGTTTAAATCCCTGTTAGGAATAAGGGTTGGTTTGAAATTAATGTTGCCAATTCTTCATTTTCATTCCATGAACTCTTTTCCAATTTATATGCAATTTATTTTTTTATAAAACAAAGGTAGATAAAATCATTCCCTGAGATTTTACGATCTCTTCAGAGCCTCATTATCTAGAAAAAGTGAGTAATTATGCCTCCATGCAGCCATTTGGTACAAGCACAGGTCCCAAATGTTTTACACTGTTGGTCTCCTGCAAAAACGTGTACAGAAAGTTTTATAAGCGTACAGCGTCAGTCTGAATTGATGTACGTTTCTAATATCCAGAGGCGTTCATCCGATACTTATAGCAAAGTAATGATAAATGAATACACATAGTAGGCAAAAGGTGTATTATTTTACGAAAAAAAAATAGTAGTATCCAATTTAAGTAGCATTCATTATCACTATAAATGCTTGTAAGAAATCATATGAATGAGCAGGAATTAATACATTGAAATAGCGATAAAAGGAAAATTATCAACAAACCTAAAGTACTAAGAGATACAAATCTACGGAACATCATAATTCGTCACGAATCGATATTGTAGTGCAGAAAAGACTAACCTGCTTTATATACACATTGCTGTCCTTTTAAAATTCAAGTGCTAAACAAATTCAAAATTTTATTTAACTTCCAAATAGACGAATAACCTCATTTAGCTTAATGTCTAGAATATAAAATTCTATGAATATCTAATGTTGGTTTGAGCTATGAAATGAAGGATGGTTGATTACGCACACACTGCTGAAAGTTCCACTAGTGGCCTCCAGCAATGCTCTATATAATTACGAGGAAAACTTAAAACTTCCATTTAAAGTCACCAAATTACAATTGTTTTTAATTATTTCAACATGAATTGTCCCAATTCTCTTCAATCTATTCCAAAACATGAAATAAATTAATTCGAAATGTTCCTTTATTTTAGGTCCTTCATACACAGAGAGACACACACACACACACACACACACACACACACACACACACACACACGTACTCACACATAAACACACACACGTACTCACACATAAACACACACACACACACACACGTACTCACACATAAACATACACACACACACCCATATATATATTACTCAATTTGACCCTTACTAGAACGAACAGGAGAGTGTGCTTACTTCAATGTAAAACCCTAAATTCATTAATATTCTAGAAGTCAGGTTTTACCAATAAATGTGTGTGATGAATATGGTGTAGATTATACGTTTTTAGTAGCTTAATTTGATTTTATGATTTACGACTCCTTGCCACCCCCTTATATTTGACTGTTTTACAAGAAAATGACTGAATATAATTTAATAATATTCTACCATTTTATTTTTAACATAATCTAATCTCTATGTTTTGATAAGATAAGATTATTATTTCAGTTGCTCACATTCTTCCTCTAATATAATACTTTATATAGTAAATTACGAGGCTCAGAAATGTTTGCCTATTTTTTGCGAATTTTGATTAATTATTGATATATGATATTAAATGAAGAAAATGTATTTATTATTACATGAATATATTTCATTTTAATGAAAATAAAAAAAAAAAAATAAAAAGCTTATTATTTCGATAATGGAGGACATAGAAGATTTCCTAGCCACACTATACGCCCACAATGTATATAAAGCTCCATCCTTTGCAAAGACTTCCGACATGACTTATGAGTATTCTTATTAAATATATATTGTAGATCAAGAAAAGGAAATATATCTAACGGAATGATTAAAAAACCGTTTTTTCACTATATTTTAGTTGTACACCTACATTGTTACATTTACAATGTTGTTTATACTTTTAACTCCTGCTACACAAATATTATCGAGTGCTATACTGTGAAGAATAGTTTAGAAAGCTGGAAATGAATGGGAGATTTATAAATCACTAAATATAAACAGATAGTACGGCATAGTGCTCGAATAAATAATGCTGCGCGGGAAAAAAAATAAAAAATGTTGAAGACATTTATAAGAAAATAATCGCTTTGGGTAGTGAAACATCAAAAGGAGCTTAGGGTGTGGGATGGAAGCCAAACAGATAGGAGGAGACAATGCCCACCGCAATGCAGACGGAACTGGCAAAAAAATCAACCCCTTCCTTTTCTGTACTACACTATGTCGAACTCAATTGCCCTGGAATAATGACTTCCTATTGGCAGCTTATAGAGTACTCTCTTTAGAAAAGGGCAGAGTGCAGTATTTCTTTCCCCAAGCATTTTCTAGTACAGCATGTAAGCCGAGAGCAGTACAATATAAATAATATACAAATGTCGTTGGTAGTATGAGTACTGTAGAGACGAAAAACCGATTAAAACACTGTGAAATTTATTGGCCATTTCAGCTTGAAAATAAAAAATTGATTCAAACTTTCCTCCGTTGACTATTGAATACAAATCTTCAAGAAGTTTAAATTCTACTTCTAGGTGGTTGCATTTAAACATCGTCAAAGGACTCTGAAACTGCCAGTAATCATGGCACTGTTTTCATCAAAAGCATACTGCATTAGATACCGGCCTAAAAATGAAAGTATGGTGAGCTTGTTTTGAAGGAAGCTAACGCAGTTCTTGGTTGGTCGAAGCTATAAAATCATATTATTCTTATGATTATGATAGAATTAACCATTGATAGAGTTTACAGTATTTAATATTTTTTAAAGATAATTTTTTCATTAAAGAAAAGAAGATTGATGTGACCAATATTTGAATTTATATGTCTCGTACTCTTGGCAAGTACCTACTGAGCGGTTTCTTTGACTATCAGCTCAAACTTAATTATTGATCACATTAATCAAATTAATTAAAAAATTATTAAGAAGAAATAATGAATATTTTTCCATCTTCACGGTTGCTTTCTTAAATACTGGAATTTTGAAAATCTGATATGGGCACCACATGCCTTCCATGTACTTCTATTGAAGTAAAAGAAATGTTAGTTTGATTTTGAAATTATTTTATTTGAAAGTGACATGAGATATCTCCGATCCAATGCATCGGATCAAAAGCATTGAACATAACACATAGATATTTTCATAATAATCAAAAAATGTCCCATACCATTTTTTATAAGTATGAAATTTGCCCTCCTCTAAAGCCCTCCTTGCCCGCTTTCAATCAAGAGGAGAGGTGCACGACTGGATATTACAGCAATCCCAAATATGAGCAATTTCAACATTCTAAGGCTAGATAGTTTTCGAGCTATGCGAGATACGTTCATACGTCACACTGAAATTAGTCAAAATAGACCCAGAGATGGTCAAAACGGATAAATATTTTGAAAACTGTTCGCTCTTACAATGCTTCGTTTACTTTGAACCAATAAGTAAAAAACAACTCAAGTGGCAATTTAGCTCTGGAAATGATAAAAAAAAAAAAAGAATAATTTCTTTTACTTTTAAACAAAATAGAGTAAAAGCAAGAATAGAAATTGAAGTAAAAAAAAGCCAATACACTTGAGATATGCTGTAACACTCAGTTCATTTTTGTCACAAAAAGTCGGCTACATGTGTACACTGATCAAAATTGAGAGGATGTTGAGATGGTAATTCTAAGCCGTACAAAATATGCACTTATTTCATCCGCTTATAGTTCACTGATGACAACTTCAAATCATTTTTTTCTGAGGCGCCTTGCTATTTCCCAGGAAAATGTGAGGTCCTTTCATAGTGTAAAGCCGTTATATTATCAGTTCAAGAATTTTAATTTAATTAATTTACTGAAACTTCTGTTACAAAAAAAACAACAACAACCAGCATTCACCATTAACTATTTAAAAAAAACTTCCTAATATTTATTACTTCTTTATGTTATGTATGTTGTGAATATTACTGAAGACGGATGGACTATGTTTAACATAACTTTGGTTGTGCCATGATGGCACCTGTTGCATAAGCTCTTCAACTAATGGCGTGATCTGTTTGTTGACAGGTTTACAAGAACACCTTCCTCGCCTACTACACGATATATGACGTAAAGAATGAGTAAGTAAACTAATTTAAAATAATCTAACATTTAATACTTTTTTGTGAATTTTAATTAACCTAGGATTGATTCCCTCCAATAGTCATTTAGTCTGTGTGTGTGTGTGTGTGTGTGTGTGTGTGTGTGCTGTGTGTGAGCGTGTATGTGGGTAGATGTGTTGCGTGCTCGAGTGTGTCTGAAGAGGATTGATGATGGAGAGGAGGCTGACAGAGCCCTCAGCGTCACGCAGACCAGACGTGTCAGGGGCCTAATACTCCCCCGATCAGAGTGTCACGCTAAACAGTCAATAAGAGCCCCGTACGCCCTCTATAGCTCTAACCCTTTGTTTGCTTTTTCCTACAAAACCCTCTCTGATCGCTATCGTTTTTCGTGAGACGCATTTATACTCTCGCTCAGACAGAGTTTACCGTTCCTATTATCCCCGACAGTGAAGTCCCATCAGTGATTTTTCTGAAAAACCTCTACACCCGTTGCTTTATTTGCTTTGAGCTTTGCGCATGATCGGATAATTTATAAAATTCACTTCTTGAAGCAAATTTACTGTTTTAGACTATATATTTAGAGCACTTAATAACGTAAGTTAAAACTACCATCTTTAGCTCCAGAAATGCTTTTTTTTTTTTTTTTAAAAAAAGCTAGCTTCGCAATATCACTTTCAAAATATGTTTGCAATTCAGATATCAGTGTAAATCCCACTAGCCTTCCAAAAAAAAATCATTGATCGAAATAAATTTTTTTATTTTTACAGTGCCTGTTCTTTTTTAAATAACTTAATAAACATTTTGTTAGTTCGTTACTTGGGTGTTTAAAAACAATGCAATGATTTTTATTTTTTTTCAGTCTTCTATCATAAGAAAATTCAGGCGATATGATAAATCGCCCTCCACTTCCATACTAGGATTAGGAGGAATACAAGAGCCAAATCATTTACTCCAGCAATTTTTGCAATAATGGTTTAAACGTAAACGCAAGAATAAATTGTATTTGAAATATAAATTTTAATCATAAAATCTTACTTGACTTACGAATTTCAAAATGACTTCTGGCTTCAGACTGGAGTTCAGTATGAATTTCGTATTACAGAATGTCTTAATTGTATTCAAACAATATGTTATATATATATATAACCCTCCTGGAGGGTTCCCCTCAGGGACAGCCTCCTAATCGGCCCAACTGGGTAATGTTAAAAAAAATATCACTTTTTTTTTTTTTTTTAATATTTCTTTTTAAAACAAGAAATTTGTTGTTAAATTTTGATGGGTCATGTGGAAAGGAGTGCAGCTTTGCATCGTGTCTTTATTTGTACAAATGATAATTTATAATTCTCGCCGAATGCTTAATAATGGTTGTAGACACTATTAATGGAGGTCGTTCGTGGATAATCCCAGTTCTTTTAGAGTTTCGGCTGTCCTTTGGGATATTGCACCTCTTGCACCGATCAGTAAGCCTTGGACACTCCATTTTTGAACTGAGTATTTTTCCTTGAAGTACCCACAGCAAGGTTCGTAAATATATATATATATATATATATATATATATATATATATATATATATATATATATGACCCCAGCTAACATGAAAAGGAGAGTCAAACCAAAAAGTCATTTATAATGTAGATATAAGTTATAATCTACTCGTTTCTGTATTAAAAGTTTATTTTTCAAAATGAAATTTAACTTAAATAATTTCAATTCCTGGCCACAATAAATTCATTTATTGTATATTTCTAATTCAGATGTTTTTGCGTGAATTCCCGTTCCCTCCAAAATAAATAATGACTTTAAACAGAATACAATTTCTTGTTATTGTTGCGGTCTGTGCTCCATTTACAAATATTTTGTTTTGTTCAATAGTGTGAATTAATACTTCGTAGAGTGGCGAGTTCGATTCCCACCTGGGTAATAGGAATTTATTTAGTGACGAACTCATTAAATAAAATCCTTAGTCCCATCCTAGCTAGAGAAGAGTGTTGACCTTTAGATAACCGCCCTACTTAGTCATACTAGAAAAACGTGGACGATAATTAATAATAGTAATTATTATTATTCGTAAATCAACAGTAAGTGACGCCATGGCTATTGTGTTTCTAATTTCTCTATTGCAAATATATATTGCATTTGAATGTTTCTTTATTTCAAAGCACAAAAACTTTACGAGGTTCAAAGAATTCTTCTAAAGCCAACAGCATACGCAAATATGAGCGTTAAAAAGAAGAACTAACAATCGTACAATTTTTCCCTAGTTCATTAAATTTCCTCTTCTTTCCATCTAAAAGGAAAAACATTGTTTGCAGTTAAACAATTAAGTTTAAAGAGATATAAAAAAGATTTTTTTATTTTCACTTTCCTTTTTTTTTTAATACTAAACAAGCAAGACTGTTGCTAATGTTTGCTTTTCAGTTTTTGCTGTAGCCCGTTTTATATTGTCAATTTTAAAGGACTGTTTCCTCCAAGTATAATAAAAAATAACCTCCTTATATAAATAAAATTTAATGGAAGACAGGTATTTTTTCTTGTTCTCAGCCAGGTTTCACATGTTTCCAACCTCCGGAAATCTTCCTCAGTTCCTTGTCCTACTTCTTTTACACCACCCACTTGTGGGTAAAGAAGTATGTATGTTTATATATATATATATATATATATATATATATATATTTCTACATAAAAACACACCTGCTATGGGCGAATCATACAACAACTTCTTGGCCACTCAGGCAGCTTCCATTAACACAATATGGACATAGAGTGAGCGATTACTAGAGAACTGAGACTTGGAGTAGTAGGATGCTTCTTTTCCTATCATAAGCTTCTTATCCTCCAGAAGTGAGGTTGAGCCCTGACGTCAAGTGACCCTCTTTCTGTTTCCTTCTGTTTCCACTCTTTTGTGGCCTACACACTCATGGTAGAGATGATGTTGAGTTGGCCAAGCATTTCCATTAATTCTGTGTTACTTCTGGCCAACCACTTTTGTAACTTCTTGACAACTTTAATAATTTTTCGCAGACGTCTCCTTTTCTCTTGCTAGAGTCCATGCTTTACTCTAAAAAAAAAGTGGACGTTTATAAATAACAATAATAAAAAATAAAAAATAAAAAAACGCTGGTAATATCCATGCTCAGGCATCAATACCTAAAAAAAAAATTTATACCTTTTTTTTTGATACCTGAAACGATTTTTTTTCTTTTTTTTTTTTTTTTTTTATTATTGTGAAATTTGAAAGTTATTCCACTTTATAATCAAATAACTTCCTGGAGAGCAATTCTCTAGCTTCAATATCAACATCTATTTTACTGCCCTTTAAGTGCCCCCCCCCCTACCCAGACATAAAAGGAGAAGGGGATTCTCCCTAAACGAAAGAATAGTATTTCTCTGTGGTCTTGACGATCTCATTATTTTGTCTTATCCTTGTTTTTAATGAGTCATAAGTCTTGCAATTGTTCATTTATTTCTCACGCATCTTTTACTTGCACCATATTCTGTAAGAGCCTATTGGGGTCTTTTTTACTTAACACATGCCAGTGATTTAACTCATTATTATATCAATAACAGTGAAGATTTTTTGTTAACAATTGTTTATTTAAATATAACCAAGGTTTCTAGTAAACATGAATATAACCATAAATGAAACTATTAGCGTTTTTCTTTAATATAGTGTTGCACAAAGTATCTCAGACCTAATCTATTTATTTTAGCTACAATTCCAAATATCTCCGTTATTATGAGCTTGAGAGTAAACTGTTATAGAACCAATCTTGTTGAACTATTAATGCTCTACAATTGTTGTTATATGCACTTTTGGGTCTTGTTTACTTAACACATGCCAGTTAAATGCTAATATCTCGGTTAATATTTACGATAGAGAAAAAGTGCATACAACAACAATTGTAGAGCATCAATAGTTCAACAAGATTGGTTCTATAACATTTTACTCTCCGGCTCATAATAACGGAGATATTTAGAATTTTTGTTACGAATACCTAAAATAGATTAGTTCTGAGATACTAACCTTGTGCACTTTATTAAAGAAAAACGCTAATATCTCGGTTAATATTTACGATAGAGAAAAAGTGCGGGTCTTTTTTACTTAACACATGCCAGTGATTTAACTCATTATTATATCAATAACAGTGAAGATTTTTTGTTAACAATTGTTTATTTAAATATAACCAAGGTTTCTAGTAAACATGAATATAACCATAAATGAAACTATTAGCGTTTTTCTTTAATATAGTGTTGCACAAAGTATCTCAGACCTAATCTATTTATTTTAGCTACAATTCCAAATATCTCCGTTATTATGAGCTTGAGAGTAAAATGTTATAGAACCAATCTTGTTGAACTATTAATGCTCTACAATTGTTGTTATATGCACTTTTTCTCTATCGTAAATATTAACCGAGATATTAGCGTTTTTCTTTAATAAAGTGCACAAGGTTAGTATCTCAGAACTAATCTATTTTAGGTATTCGTAACAAAAATTCTAAATATCTCCGTTATTATGAGCCGGAGAGTAAAATGTTATAGAACCAATCTTGTTGAACTATTGATGCTCTACAATTGTTGTTATACGCACTTTTTCTCTATCGTAAATATTAACCGAGATATTAGCATTTAACTGGCATGTGTTAAGAAAACAAGACCCGCCTATTGTATATGGAACCACCAGGATAAGCTTTTTTTTCGGATCACCACTTCCCGGGAGGGTTAAATATCACCGGTATTAAACGGCCATCTTGATTTAGAGCCCTAACAAACTCAAAGCTATCTGAGAACCCCAAACCCCGCAGTGTCATTTCCCCTACCCGGCAGTGAAGTCCTATGCAGTGTCATCAATCTTCTTGCTTTGTCAATCGCATGAATTTACAAGGTGTTTTAGCTGGGACTGCAAAGCCTCTAGAAATTGTTGCCTAATAGCAGTCACAGATCTGAGAATCACAGTCAGAAGATGTAGCGGATCAACTTTAGCATTTCTAACTTCGGCCTATTCGGCTGGGGGTGATAATATATCTTGTCCAGCGTCATGGGTGAAGAAACTCTGCACTCTACAAGTACCCTATTCTTCTATACATCAGCCACTATTAGTATCACATAGCGGGTATTTACCTATATCGTTTCCTCATTTTATTAATTGTTTTTGTTTTCTTTCTTTTTTTAATAACTGGTATAATGGCCAATTCTTGTTCCCCAGTCATTTTTCCATTAGTCAAAATACGCTATTCAGCTGATAATCCTCGATTGCCTTCCCCTCATGGTTCAGATGATCAGAGGTATCATTAGACTAAGGACAGTTATTACTTTTAATAGAAGTAATAATTTAGTATTTCTTCTGTTGACCAAGACTGCATAAATCATTCAATACACACTTAAAATCTTCATTTTGTAGAACAGACGAAAAAATATATTTCCTAACACTGATCTTCTCAATCAAACTTTTAAAACTTCAAATTTTTGTCAAAAGATTCTATTTCCCAGATCAAAGTTCATTCTAACAAGCCACTAACTTGTTCTAATGGCTTAATGTTAAGCTAACCCGGCACTTGATCGGTGCATTAAAAAATGGATGTTGGTGAAAGTTAACAATACCGTAGTTAGGACAGTAAAGTGGAAAAAATGTTTTACATTTTACACTGGCAATTCGGAAATCTATAAGCTATAAAATGGCAATTAAGAGGTGAACAAGAAGTGAATTGGGGGGGGGCGAACTGTAAAGGAAGATGGTGGAATAAGTTGGATAGGTCTATAAAGACTCCATTGAGGGAATCTTGGGAAGGCTCGATCGGACCCTCGAGGGACTCCATCTAATTTCAGACCTTTGCTCTAAATTAAGGCCGATTATGCTGATTCCCTTTGTCAGTCACTATTTCCATTTTCCTTTCGCAGCTCCTTCCAATATTTACCTTCATGCCTTATTACATTTACTTTCAAATGACTTCCTATTATGCATGCAATTTATTCATCTCTTTGACTAGTTTCTTCCTCACAAAAAAAACTGCGTGAATATAATGTTAAACGCCGTTAAAAAAAAAGGCTATGACATTTATTCATCTATTACTAAGAAGAAAAGAAGTGTATTTATTTGATACAAAATAACAAGTTGTTGTTTTTTTTCGTAAATGAGCAAGGTCATTTAATTAAGATATTTTCTCTTTGATCGAATTTTATCTTTGGAATTTATTGTGTACTAGAACGTCGGAAAGAAAAGATCGTGGCATCTGTTTCTTCTTTGTTCAGTTTTAGTCGCCACTGTGTAAGACAGCGGGATATTCATCACACCTTCCAGTAATTGAGTGATTGATATTTCAAATTCTTCATCACTATACAGTAGAAATGACTCATTCATATCGCTGAAGTAATGGGACATTAGTTGCACCCTGCAGTACGAAAATATTGATCGAATTCTTACAGCTCATAAAGTTGTTTTTACGAACCTTTATTGTCCAGGAATGATTTCGTGAGCTAGTATGAGTAGGAGGGTGGAGCGTTGAGTAACAGCTTATGAAGCAAGCCTTTGTGCCAAACCTTGCCAAAAGCTTCGAAGTTTCTGATAAACATCTCTGAGACCATTTGCGATTAAAGGACAGAAGAATGATTTCTTCTGAAACCAAACTGTTGTCATGAGATGGGACATACTTCGTCGAGGGTTTTTATGCCTTCTTGAGTTTTCAAGGGTTTTGGACATAATGTTTAAGACTAATTAGCCCATAGCCTCCTAACCATCCCATTGCATTGTCCGATCTATGCATCTATTAAAGTTCTAAATATTTTATAGTGGAACATTTTAGTAAAATGATAAAATATAATATCTCTTTATAATATCTGTTGAAAATTCATTGGACATGGAACTGCGTGTTGTGGAGTTCTAGCCAATTAAAACCACAGTCTTGTTCACGCTCAACATGCTACAACTTAACCTCCATGAAGTTCCCCTACTTGGCCATATGGCGATTAGAATGTACTGCCGAAGTAACAACAGTCTCCCACAACTTCATAATCGGTTACTACAAAACTTCTAGTTAATTTAGGAAATAGTCCGTACAATTGCTTCTAGATATCTGCAGTTGGACGTGTAATTAGAACGGAGATGCTCAGGCACATGATAGTGGGCCTAATTTATACTAAATAAACCCTAGCTGTTTGAATAAACCCTCACTAGGCGGTGCTCTGGTCGCATATCCAAACCATCACACATACCAACCAAATAGTAATGTTCCCATGGTGAAATGATCCTTATTCTCCAATAACCACCCATCATTCACTCACAAATAAACAGGACTATTTTGCCCCAACATGTATATATTTAATATCTTTAAGAAATAATTTCCAAGGGGCAATATATTTATATAATATACTATAATTAAAGGAAAACTCACTTTGCTGAAATTAATATAGATTTTCATTGAACCATGTAGCCTTGAGCTAAATGATGGTCAGGTGAGAGGTTGAAACAGTTTATTACAGCACAATTTAATTTAATATAGGATATGGCAGGATGTTTTATGTCAGCTTCCTAGGAATAATTGTTGCTACTCCTGCTTCCTCCATAACTAGGTCAAATATTCCTTCATCAACTTAATATCCAATTCAGTTCTGGCTTACATTAATAATAGAACATCATTTTATGGGACACATAAAATGATGAATTATTTCAGCCATTGAATTAATTAAGTAATCTGTGCCTAGGAGTGTCCGTAGTTGCATACTTACTTAGGACTGCTTTGTTTGAGATAAAATTTGTCATTAAGAAACTAGAAAAGTTAAAGAAGGATGAAAATAATGAAAAGAAGAATAAAAAGTAAATATTTGTTATGACCTTAATGACCAAGTGAAATTATTCTAATAAAAAAGCAAAATGAATAGAAGTAAATGAGCTACCAATAGTCAGATCTAGTCGAAATAGAGGGGATACGCCAAGAAAAGGTAAACCTTGCAGACAAGAATAAATGAACACTATTCTTGATTTCACTTGGAAATGGTTACAAATTAAAATAAATGAGGGAAAATCTTCGTAAAAGGGTTAATTAAAAGAAGGCAAGCTAAACGTGTGTGGTAGCAAGCTCCGAGGAATCTAGGACGAGCGATAAGACATGTTAATGTAGAATAAAAAGAGGGGAGGCCCAAAGGGTGTAAGTCCCATGTGACAAGAACTCTCCGTAGGCGACTTAACCTAAGCGTTTGGGAGCGATAAGCTGAGTCCCAAAATAGTGAAAAGAAATTTAAATTCAAAACATTGTACAAATATACGTTTATATATATCCAGGTGAGCACCCCTAAAAGGTTAGCCATTCAGATCAAATTAACACATACCATTTACATCAGCATGAACAATTTGTTATTAGCAATCTTTTTATGTTTATATCAACAAGAACAGTAAATAGGTACTACCAATAATGGACAGGAAACGACCAAGATTTCAACATAGAAAATTTTAAGCACTTGAAACAGAGCAGTGATCTTGTAAAGCGTTGGCGTTGCTTTTTTGATATATATATATATATATATATATATATATATATATATATATATATATATAAAGGACTTACATATATATACTTAGACAACAATGTTAGTGCAAGCGTTGAACTTACGACGCTGAAAGAAAAAAAAATGCATATATGCATAGATTTGAGACTTGAGTCTTGTTCTATGTTATTATGAAAAAAGTTTAACAGGATTCTACCAATAGTGTAGCATTAGGATAATTCTCCAACACTACTTTAGTCTAATTCACATGAACTTTTGATAATTTGTTTGAGGCTCCAAAAATGTAAGAATTTGGAAGCCGATCGTGACTATATTACAAAATATGTAAGACGAGGTTAATCTGGGCGTTTTATCCCACTCTTTGTAGACATAATATACTCATATGATGTTTTCTCCGTTCAGCCACCACATCCCTGTGCGGTTGAAGGATATGACGAAGGTGCAGCAGAGCTGGTTGAAGGCAGCAAGGTGGTGTGGCAATACGACTACACTCATCCTTGTCGGCGACGATAACAATATTTACACCCTGTCATCCCCAACTCTACTCGAAGAGACTGCCATCACGACAGATGGTGAACCCGGTATGCTCTACAACGGCGTACCCGACTGGCTCTACCAAGGTAAACACTCAAAATATAATATAATGACTGCAGAATGTTAGTAGTATATATGCATTGAAAATAACATTTATTTTTTAAGGGTTAGAATCTCCAGTATACATGATACTGTTGTCATACCTTTGGGTGGAGACCGTCGTCACTGGCTGATGATCGAGTACAGTTGGTAAGCCCTTTCGATGCGATGGCACCAACTTCAAGCCCGTCAAAAGTTGTGAAGATTGTGCCATCGCATCGAAAGCGCTTGCCAGCTGTACTCGATCATCAGCCAGTGACGAGGGTCTCCACCCTATGGTATGACAACAGTATTTACTTTTATGATTCACCAAAGACCCAACAACACTACTATCTGACATCATTTGTACATGTAATTAGTTTGAAATGTCTATAATGAAGGGGACTATTTTATAATACTAACGTCGATTATAAATCGATTGTAACTAAGTATCATTTAATGGTAACACTTAATGCCAACTAGTGAGACTTGTAATAGGCGTTGAAGTAAAGATCGCTAAACATGTGGAGTTTTAATAAAGTGAATAAAGTGGATATAGTGTTTCTATAAATTTTGACTAGGATATCAGAATTATTTTTTATATGTTCACATTAAATGTTGTAGGGGTCATTTTTACTTTACGGCCGCAAATCTATTTTCATATGAACACATGATTCTTTTCACACTGAAATCATTACCTGTTACTAACGTGATTTATTTCCCAAACCCAAAAAAAGGTCTTATAACCTCTACATTCTAATCAAAACAAACCAAAATAGATTATTAATTCAATACGTTTATTAAACAATAACAAATATGTAACACAGGCACTTTTTTATTTTATTTTCTTCTCCTCCGATTAACACTGGATTATTTAAAATGTCATTAGCATAAACCTCCCGGAGCATATTCTTCCAATACGTTGCAGTTCTTGAGCTTATTCCTAGTTCCTTACGACAAAATTTTACGGTTGTATATTCATTAGCCCAAGCATAAATGAATAATAAACTTTTTGTTGATGTTAAATGTGTCTTTTCAAACCATGTTCCACTAAAAACACTTACATTATTGCGGCATTGTGATCGATGGCATCTCCAACGAGGACAATTTCCTTTTCGTTCATATAATTTCATTTCATGTCCTTGTGGGCATTTCCTTTCCTTGTGTAGGATTCCAAATCGCTGATAAACACGTATCACTTGATTTTCATCATGAAATACGTGTGCTAGTTTGATCAAATTTATTTTTATTCCGGAAAGAAAGCAAACGACGAATCTATAACCTGAACCGTGTAGAACTGAATTTAGAACGGTTACTGTAGTAGTAACACGTGATATCAACAGAATCATGTGTTTCTATTCAAATTTTATTTGCGGCCGTAAAGTAAAAAAGTCCGTCACGCAGGGGCTGCGTAAACTAAGCAGATTTCCCCTGTGAAGTTTTACAATAGAGAACTCTGCATACTGGTAACACAATACCACCGTGATTAGATAATGAGAAATCTTTCAGTTAATTAAAATAAATACCCAACTGAAACGGCTTCTGAATTGTAAGAATAATTTATATTTTAATAACTCAAATTTCAATAGTCCAAGAACTAAAGAAGGGGGGGGGGGCGGATGAACAAAACGTATTTGCATAAATATCACAAAGTAAGGAAGGTAAGGTAAGGTTAAAAACGCCAGGTTAGAAGAAGCTTCCGCCTGAGCCGAGAAATAACGAAGATGGCCGACATAATCCGAACTATACCCCACCACAGACTTCATAAAAATGCAAATATCTCGGTTAATATTCAAGATAGAGAATAAATGTATATAACATTATTTATAGTAAATTTAATTTGCAATAAGATTGGTTCTGTACAATTTTTCGATCCGATGCATAATAACGGAGATATTTTGAATTTTCGAAAATCCCCCCCCCCTCCGTCTGGTCCGATTTCAGCCATTAACGAACTTGATCTGTCTTTTTACATAAAACGGTTAAATATCGAGTTTCGTAACGATCAAACAAATATATATATATATACATATATATATATGTATATAATTTTGAACGGACCTCATTTTCGTCATCTGGGTAGGATCGATGGATATTTGAAGAAAATTTTCGAAAATCGCGTCATGAGTACGACCTCAATAGCTGATTTCCCTTATGGGAAATCTGCTAAAAGACCCTGTTGTATTTTGCTAAGCAACTATTTGCAAGCTGGAATGGGCGCAGAATCTGAATTGTTCCCGCTGATAATCACACTCCAGGTTGTACAATCTTTCAATGAATTGATTTAAGACATTGAACTCCAGGTGCTTAGGATTACAGTAAAGGACAATTCTCCACAATATTATCATTAAGAATAATTAATAGGAAGACTCAAATTATGAAATGCTATTACTAAAATTTAATAGTTAAGGATTCCACCCTGGAGTTGAAAAGTTTTTAAAAAGTTAGGCTTAAGAAGCGCCCTTTTGATCGACTTAAAATAAATTCTTTAGGACTATGTTTCCATTTAAAAGCTATTTGTAAAAAATAAATTCATTTAATCTGTTTTAAATATTGTCATAATTTACTGAATTCGTTAAATAAAAAAATTGCTTAAAGTCTTCAATATAATAAAATTTGCAGTAATATATTAATGTTTTACACATGTGTCTTTCTCTAATATGTTAAATACAATGTATCAATATTCCACAACTCTCCCTTGACTGAATTTAAGAGGATAAACTTTTTACGCTCCTCGTCTACAATTGCACAAAAATACTGGTGTGACTGCATTTGAAAAATAGTCAATTCAATTTTTAATGAAAATTCTCTTATATCACCAATACAATTTTGGCTACTCGCATTTTCCCTTTCATCTACCTCTATTGCACCATTTTGAGAATGATTTCCATCCTCTCATTATTAGCAGATTTCCCTTAAGGGAAATCAGCTATTGAGGTCGTACTCATGACGCGAGTTTCGAAAAATTTCTTCAAATGTCCATCGATCCTACCCAGGAGATGACGAAAATGAGGTCCGTTCAAAATTATATATATATATATATATATATATATATATATATAGAGAGAGAGAGAGAGAGAGAGAGAGAGAGAGATATTTGTCTGTTAACGCTCTAGCGGTCGCAATTTTTGTTTGATCGTTACCAAACTCGGAATTTAATCGTTTTATGTAAAAAGGAAGATCAAGTTCGTTAATGGCTGAAATCGGACCAGTGGGAGGGGGGGTTTAGAGGGGGGATTTTCGAAAATTCGAAATATCTCCGTTACTATACGTCGGATCAAAAACTTGTATAGAACCAATCTTATTGCAAATTAAATTTACTATAAATATTGTTCTATACATTTATTCTGTATCTTGAATATTAACCGAGATATTTGTATTTGTATTGTGAGTGTGGTCGGCTATGTTCGGGAGTTTCCGCCGAGCGCTAGTGTGGCCGTTTCACTAACTATTCGTCCTCGTGAGAATAGGTTACTACTACTGTTATTATTAGGCAGATTTCTCTATTGTAAAACTTCACGTGGGAAATCTGCTTAGTTTACGCAGCCCCTGCGTGACGGACTTTTTTTTAATCCTCGTCGCCAATGTAATATATTCAAATACACAACTTTATTTCATAGTAATACAATACAATGATTCATTCTTTTGTTATACACCTGTGACTTTTAATAATATGTTAAATACAATGTATCAATATGCCTCATTTAAAGACCACAACATGGAGTCCCTTAAAGAAAAAGAAAAATGGACTAATTTTATTAATTTCTCAATATTTAAATATAATTTAGAATTATATTTTTATTGTTTTTTTATAAGAAAAGAAATTGTGTAAAATTACTCTCGAAAGGTATAAAAATTGAAAACAAAACTAATGAAATTAGACAAAGGAAACAATATTTTTTTTTTTAATTCATTATCCAATTCTTTTTCTGCTAAATTCTTTCAAAGATAATTTTCTAGCCAACAACTTTTATAGGGCAGCATTTTTCAATGAAATATGCCGTTGCAAAAATAAAGTTTTGTGCATTTTGCGGCTAAAGAATACATCAAATCCAAAAATTCACCAATATAAACTCATTCTAGAATTTGATTTTCTACCAGAATCCGTCATAAAAAGTAGGGCATTCTATTGGGAATTCCAAAGTTATGGTCGCTGGAGAAGGTTAGGGAGGTTGAATATGGACTGGAAAGATTTTTCAGGGGTCAAAATTATGGCACACCAAGTCTCAACCTTTTATTTATACAATTAACGATTTTATGGGGAGGTGGTACGGGAACTAAGGGCTCGCTGTGTATGTGTGTGAAAAGTGAATCACAGTTTTTCTCCAAATCACTTGATAGCACAAGAACTGTGATAATGATATCACGGAACTGAGATCATAATCCAATCTCCGTTGAAGCTAAAATGGCGGAAGGTCATCAGATGAAAAACAAATGAAATATTTTCTACTTTCTGTATTTCTCACTTTTTTACGCCTCTTCAGAAGTTGTACTTATATTATAAAATAATTCGATCCTACCACGTCAATAATATGAGGCGGTCACGTCAAGACTGCCAGACAATTAAGTCTTGGCGGTAATGTAAAAATATTTTACTCCTGAAGAGAACACATAATGAACAGGAAAAGTATAGAAATAATTAGGTGAAAGATGTTTCAGTCTTTTTCATCGGTCTACCTCCTGCCGTTTTAGATTCAATGAATATTTTATGCATTAAAATTACAAATAGTTCCCTGAGATCCAGACGAGCAACGTATAGCAACACTTAGTAAGTTTGTCTTCAGAATTAATTACTCGTTGAATGGTTCGTCAAAGTTCATTATTCATAACTACCGCGAATTAAATTAGTTAATTTGAACTGAAACTTGAAATGATCCAACACTGAAACTTAGTTTATGAGAATAGGTTGTATATCGTGCTAAGTGCTTCATCGATCCAGAAGACATTGGGCTGGAATTGGGGAGAAGAATTGGGTTAACACCCCCTAAAGCTAATGAAGTTCTATGCAGGGGTTTAAGGGGCACATTCAACACTAACCTTATCCGTTTAGTTATCGGAGACATACTAAAGTGGCCTGGGTTACAACGGGATTGGGGAGGGGAGACTTTTACAACTCCACCAGCCTCCAGAGATTGCGGAAGGAAATAGGTCCCTTTTACGTCCTTCCAGAAAGTCTTATCCTAAAAGCTACCGCACAATCCCATACAAACATTTACTTCAGCACATGTTTATCCAGCAAAGCAGGCAACATGTAGCAAGTAGCCCAAATACATTACATTTCCTGTTTTAGAATTTACTAGGGGCTTCTTATTGCATACAATACATCGTCAGAACACTTTATATGTATTCGGAAAATGCTGGACGTCAACATTTCCATAGCTAGTGAATATTGAAGGATATAAATTATATGAAATGAATAAGCAGAAATGAATAAATTAATAACTATACATTGATTGCCAGGATATTCAGACATCAAGGAAAACATTAAGGCTGATAAACTTACAAAATTAGCTACTTAACTTGACGTATTTCACGCTGACCAGATTACAGCAAACTATGCAATCAAACTTATTAACAATAAGAGGTAAAATTAAAATTGTAAGTGGAATGGCGTCAGACAAACACAAATCTACGTGAAATAAAAGACTTTATTCGTGAATGGATACCAAGTAATCAGAACACTAGAAGAGAAGTAGTTCTTCCTCGTTTGAAGCACGAGCCGTTCACGGATAACAGGCCAACACCTCATGACTAGGACTGAACCACGTTTTATGTACACTGTCTAATACACAATTAACTATAAAACACTTACAGACCGTACACGAATAACTGCCAAGAACGTACCTACCAACCTTTCAGAACTACTACAAGACAACAGTCCATGCAATGCAACAATCATGAAACATCTCCAAGAGATACAACTTATCAACCAAATTCTGCAGCACACTGAAATGAACACATTGAACTGTATATTTAAATAACTGGTTTTCAGCTCCTATTAATATCCACAGGAGAAAACGTAACGGTGCTTTCCTTTTACTACTACTGTACATATTCTTTTATAATCAGGCGGCATTATTAACACTTTTAATTTTTATAACAAGAAACAGTGTGAATCGCTCGAATTGCGACACATCTAAATGAATAAATATTATTTAGATGAAGAAGAGAGAGGGGGAGAGGTATGTTACAAAATTCTTTAGAGATTATACTCATGGCATAGCTCAAATTAACAAATCAAGACCGAATATATATATATATATATATATATATATATATATATATATACACACACACACACACACACACACACACACACACACACACACATACACACACATATAGTTTCGCAACAATTAAACACATATTGTCACCGCTAGAGCAGTAACAGACTCGTGTACCTATTATATAAATTAAAAACTTCAATAAAAATAAAAGGAAGATTTATAATAAGAATGATGGCTCATGGTTTAGACTATTGAAAAGTCATTAGCACAGGTTTTTCAACTATATGAAAGAGAACTTCGATATATTCTCAAGACGTCTGTCTCTACGGATCTCGAAGTTTAAGAAGTTTAATATGCCGTCTTTCTCAATTTCCATAGCCAACTTATAAACCCTTCTCCTCAGAAGCAGTGGCCTGCTGTAAGGTTGTCAAAACACTCCTTTTCGCGATTTATATATATTTTTTAAATATTTTGAATACGTAAATTAAGGCTGCGCTCTGGCAGCATGCTCGTGATTTAAAGCTTTCCTTCATCTTACTGAGGGTAGTGATGGACGGCCACCGTGGTCTCGCCCCCCCCCCGTATGTTTGCGTGCGTGAGTGTGTGTGTGTGGGGGGGGGGTTGTGCATAATTATTTATGAAATTGTAGCGGCGAGGTACTCGCGAACGTGATGAATAACCTTGACAGTTAGTCATTGAATTGCCATGTGTTCTTTTTCAAATGTTATTTTGGTGAATATATTTGATTAAGTTTAACAGGCCCTGTCTTCATTCGTCTCACACACCTTTCACAAAATAGGGGAGGATTAGACAACATGGCGTTCAATGTTTTTAATATTTCTTAGGTTAACTTATGCCTATCGGTTTTTGCTGTGCCCCTTAGATGAGATGACTCAAAAATACTATCTGGCAGTTTCACAAGTTATTTATGTTCTATCAATACTAATTTAGTACATTGTAGTAATTATATTTACTAATTACTGTGATTTGCTATTTAGATGGTATAGAGTATTCGACTTCACAAAGACAGGATGAAATCTACAAATTCTCAGCGTTTACTATTTGAAGAAGAGTCGATGTCCAAATCCAAGATTAATGGAATAAAATGAGTTTGAGAACAATTGGAATCCAAACAATGGAGAATGGGACACGGGTCAAATGAAGCTGATTAATGTGAGTTTAATAAGTTTCCAAGTGGTACTAACCTGTTAAATTGGAGAGAAAGAGTAAAGAGAGAGAGAGACAATGGGGCAGTTGAATTGGTGGCTAGCGGGCTGCCGGATAGAAACAATGACAGAACCCATACAACAGCAGTTCAACAATGGAACCACACACCAATGTTCCACCTCCAGAGAGACAAAACAACAATCCATCTACCCTCTCAAATATAGAAAAAGGAAAAAGAAAAAAGAAAATGAAAGGGAGAAAGGGATGGAAAAAATGGAGTGCTTTCTGCGCCTCCTATTCTGCCTTTGAAGGAAAATTTCAAAATAGGCATTTTGAATATTCAGGAATGACTACGTCTTATGACAGTTAAGGGCTACCTTATGAGCAGCTTAGAGCAGAAATGGTCGAAGTGATTTTGTACTTTGAAACGACTAAAATATTTTATTGACCTTTAATTTACAATAAGTCAATATTCTACACGACGATGTCACTCTTCGTAAGAACTTTCCAAAACCTCTTCTTGATAGTGACCAAAAATGAAAACCACATTTTATCTGTAAATGGGTTAATTACAGTTTTACTCTGCATGTCCAAACTTCTGCAGTCACAATTTTCCAAACAGGAGTTGGAATATCATCCTGGGCATTTCATCTTAAGCCTAAATATAAATGTACAATTTCCCAATTACATTGGTCGACTAGGTTTTCTTAGCAGGGCCTAAAAATAGAGCTTAGCCGGCTTCGTATCAGACATTATTTTCTAACCTGTTCAATATGCAGAAGGAAGAAAAGTCAATATGTGCAGAGTGTCATGTTGTCCTGACTATTAAACACCTGGCTGCACTACATATGCACATACTCACAAATACCACAAGAGTTCTGCGACTTACTTTCTGACGGTAGTCCATACCTGGACAATATTTTCCAATATTTTGAAAGCTTAACCCATTAAGGACCAAACCTTAGATTTTTAATTTATCTCAAAACTTTTGTTATTTTCTTTCTTAGGAGATATAAAACAATGAGTTTAATATGATTTTAGAAAAAAAAATAGCATATGAGGGGTTTGCCAACGTGTTCCACTTCTGGAACATTGGTTCTGAAAGGGTGCATATAGAATTCGTAGATAAATTTCATTTATTTTCAAAAATACCTTTTATTACACACAAAAACAACTTTAGATTTATTTTTAAAAAGTTTTAAAATCAATAATAAGATATATAAAAATTCAAATAATAAGAATAAAGGTGTTTTACAAATATGTTAATTTTTTCTGTTATTACTTTTTATAATTTTTATGGAAACTTACAAAACAGTTTACATGCGTTGGGATTCCACATTTTGTACACATCATTTTTGAATTTTTTTTGCAACATCCACATCGACCCTGCTTCTTCCCTGGGCTTATAAATTGGCCTTCTTTATCATAGTGGACTTCATCAGTAACTCTTTTATCCACTGGTCTAGACATCCCTCCAAGTACTGGTTGGCTGAGATGACTTCCCTCCGGAATTTCTGCAGATATGTCAAGGTGATGGGCCGAGTGAAACCTAGCAGGTCCAATGACTCCTCCTTATAAAGATTTGTAAATTTATAAAAGTTCCAAGCATTAGACACGGAAGCATTTAGGGGAAACATCAACACCTGCCAATACCATTTTCCTCCTAATATTTATTCTGTACTTGCCAATATTTTGGTCCAGTCTACCAACCCCTCCCATATACTGGTTGTACAGAGCTCCAGAAGAAGGTTGGGCGATACTAATTTTTTTCTTGTCAACTCGGCTCCACCTTTTAGCCTTGCCGACTGGTTGCACTCCTGCTTGGCTTGAGGCAATGGTAACAATATCGTTGTCATTGTAACGCACTAACGTTATGTTTGTTGAGGTGTCGGTAACTTGGGTATAGTAACCTCGAGGATTAGTCTTCACTCCTTTAGTGGTTTCAAGTGGTTCTTTTCCGATGCGGTTGTTTCTTACAGTACCTGTACCATAGAATCCGTGCTTCTGGAATTTTTCAAGAAGGGGAAGGGATGTAAAAAAATTATCAAAAAAGTAATTGTATTTCTTTTTTCTTTCCAATACTGATGTAATGTCAATTACTACTGAACCGCCTACTCCAAGTGTGGGATTAGTGTTGCCTGTCTTGGCTCCTTGATATGGAACTCCTTGCACAAGGTACCCCAATCGTGTGCATATACACCAAATTTTGTAACCAAATCTAATTGGTTTACCATGAATGTGCTGTTTAGCCCCATGTCGTCCATAATATGTTATCATGGCTTCGTTGACAGCAAGACTCATTTCGCCTGGAAAATATTTATTCCATTTTTTATTAAGATCATCCCATAAACGTCTGCCCTCAGAAGATGTGGGCTTTCTTCTCCCAAAATACTCAATATTTCATCAACTGTATATCCGTAAATCAAAAAAACATTCTGAAAAAATGATGCGCCCATAAGGGACCATCGTTCCACAAGTGGAACATTCTAATTTGTTAGATTATAAATTTTAGAGATATCACTTTTTAAATTAATAGCATCTATTAAATAATAAGACATACATAACCCTAACTAATTCTAACATATAATCTTTTATAAATAGTTTTTAAACATATATTTGCTCACCTTCTTGAAGTCATGTCAAAACCCACTAAAGAGACACATGTAAATAACCAATATTGCTGATGTAATCTTATCAACAGAAAACCAAGCACCATTATTCATTGCAGGGAGGCTAATACTATATTATTACAATGAGATACAATTTTTACAAGGTTTACATTAAACAGAAAAACATTTTGAAATCACGTTCCACAAATGGAACGTTGGTCCTAAATGGGTTAATATACCTAGCAAACCCTAACTCTCCATATATCCACTAACATAACTAATGTGTTTCCAACTTATCTATTATTATGTATTACATACAATTATCATTTATTTATTTACTTAATTCCCATTTTATTCTTTCAATTATATTTATTATAAATTGAATCATATTGAATCTTTAATTCAGTTTTCAATGTTCTGTATATTTATTATTAGTTGTTATGTTTATCTCTTAATTCAATATTTATGTCATTGGTCCTTCAATATTTAAAAACATTTTGTTGGGTTTATTTGATATTTTATTATTTTTATTGTTTATATTTCGGAGTTGAGTGAGCGAAATCGCCTTGTTGTAGAAGGTCTTATATAGACAAATATTCATGCTATTTGTGAGTTACAAGCGTCTTTCAAAAACACAAAATGGCAAAAGGTTGCAAAATTTCAAACTTATTTGTACCTATTTGAGATTCAAATGATTTATAGGGCATTTATTGTTTATCATGAAAAGCTCCATGAATTATGTTCTATCATATGTTTTGGTATGATGCATAGAGTACACGGAAATCACGTGGATCCCACAAAATATTATTTTTTTATTTGGGGGCTCAGGTTAGCCAAGCGAGTTAAAGCGTTGACATTAATTTCACAAGGTAAACCTAGAGTGTCGAGTTCGAGTTCTAAGTTGTCCGCTTGGGCAAAGGAATTTATTTATTGACGGAATTCGCTACATAAAATCCTTAGTCCTACCCTGGCTTAAAAAGGGTGGTAACCTGTAGATAACCCGTCCCAATTATCTTTAGTTGCTAAAAGTGGGCGATAATAAATAATTTTATTTATTTATTTATTTATTAACGTCCACTTTTTGCAACTTAGGCTAATCGGGACGGGTTGTCTACAGGTTACCACCCTTTTCTAGACAGGGTGGGATTTTAGGACGTTATTTAATGAATTTCGTCTCTAAATAATTTACTTTGCCCAAGCGAGAATCGAACTCGACACTCTAGGTTTACCATGTGAGATAAAGGTCAACGCTTTAACTCGCATGGCTAACCTGAGCCCCAATAAATAATTTAATTTAATTTATTTTTATTTGTCACAAAAGGATAAAAAGCAATAAACGGCTCAGGTTAGCCATGTGAATGTAACAATTAGCCTTAATCTCACATGATAAAATTCGAGTGGTGAGTTCAATCACCTCCTGGCGAATAGGAAACTATTTAGTGCTGAACTCATTTATTAAAATCGTTAGTCCCACCCTGGATAGGAAAGGTAACCTGTCCAAATGGATAACCCGTCCCAATTAGCCATAGCAGCAAAAAGTGGGCGTTAATCAATAATATAATAAAAAGTAATAGCGTGTAATAAACGGAAAGAAAAACTAATACGGGTAGTTTCAGATATCATTTTTATGTTTTTTTTTCTACTGCAGTCTCTTAAATATGATACCTTCGAAAAAGTTGTATGGACCACTGAGATCTCACAGAGAAAGCTGTCTATTAAATGCAAAAGCTATACATTAAGAGATGGTTATAAAAAAGGATTTGGGAGAAGGGGACAGACGCGAGAAAAGTCTGGTCGAAAAGTCTCGGGCCTCTGAAAGATGGCCTTGCAGATCCTAGGAGGAATTAAATTTTAATGAAGAGAGCTAAGTAGTTTGTAGCTGGCGGGTGGCGGTACTTAGGGGAGCAGTAACTCGGCTAGGGGACGCCCCTATCGCCGTCCAGAGAGGTCGTTAGCAGCCTCGTCGCCATAATCCCCCCACAGCCTCCTATATCTCACCAGACCACAGCCATACTGTACACATCTATTAGCGCATTTCCTATCAACAAATATCACCATTAGACAAACCCCACCGGATGTAATTATGTTCTCGTTTTAGCAGCCTGTTACCTACACGGGGATTCCTTCCTCTATGGTTGAGCCGAACTTTAGAGCAAACACCTGAAAACGACCTCATCCATGGTTTTACCACTCTAAATACAACCACCCACTGGACAATAAAAAATGTACAGTTTTAACAAAATGAAAATACCCCGCTACAGCAAACTTCTCGTACTTCACTAATATCAGTCCAATGCCTACAATACTAAAGCTATGTGAATGGAATCTGACATTTAACCTTTCGATAGCAACTGGAGTGATGCGTCACTTCCTCCAAGAGAACTTAGTTCTGCTCCGATGGTTCGCCCAAACTGAATGCCCCTAGCGACAGCTAATCTCCTATTTCATCAGCTGTCTTCCATTTATAACCTTGGCTTCCACGCCCTTCCTCCAAATCCTATGAATTAAAGTGTTTTGAGTTGCCACCCCTATTATCAAATTTCCCCTAACAGAGGTTGTAGTCATGACCCAATTTTCGAACAATTTCTTCAAATGCCCATAGATTCTTCCCAGTAGATATTGAGGTTCGTTCAATATTTTATGTATATATATATAAATATGTGTGTGTGTGTGTGTGTGTGTGTGTGTGTGTGTGTGTGTGTATGTGTGTTTGTCTGTTAACGCTCTAGTGGTCGCCATGTTTGTCCGATCGTTACCAAACTCAATATTTTGTAAAAATCAAGTTCAAGTTTCTAAAAGGCTAAAATCAGACCAGTGGGAGGTGGGTGTAAATTTCGAAAATTAGAAATATCTCCTTTGGTATGCGCCGGATCGAAATTTGTATAGAATCAATCTTATTGCAGACTAGCAAAGGTACCCGTCTTCGCCGGGGAATTCATTTGAGGCTGAATGGTGATGGAAGTTTTTTGGCAAGGCTTTACTTTGCACAATATTTTGACATTTACCCGTCCCAGTGTTTAGGGTTAATACCCGTCGTTGCTGTGGATTTGTTAATAATAAAATTAATTGTTTATGTAAGACTTCACTGTCCTCCATATTTTCAAATGTCCCGTCTCCTGTGCATCTTCGATATTTTTATATTACCCGTCTCTTATACATGTAAATATGGTGACTTTTTATTTCAGGCCTCCCTTTTAACCCCCACTCCCGTTCGAACCTAAAAATTTTAATATAACTTATAATCATGGAAGAATTAATGCTAATTGACATACAGAGTTTTGTTAAGTTCGGTTCAGCCGTTAGTGCCCGTTAAAGTTTTAACGTATAACTCATTTATACTTAGGTATACGACAAAAGTGTATATAACAAAAGTTACTCCAAATAACAGAATAAACAACTTTTGTTATGTTTATATTTGCGGAAAAACCAATAGGAAACGAAATATCTCTATTTTTAATTTCGGGCTTCCCTTATAACCCCCACTCCTGCCCGTCCATAGAAATGTTGGTATGGCTTATTATAATGAAGGCCTCACTGCTAATACACATACCGAGTTCTATTTAGTTCGGTTGAGTCTTTTTTTGGCAAATAATATTGTTGACTCCCGCTATCAGTTTTAGCGTATAACGCATTTAAACTTCGGTATACGACAAAAGTGTATATAACAAAAGTTACTCTAAATAACAAAGTAAACAACTTTTGTTATGTGCATATTTACCGAAAAACCAAATGAAAACGAAATATCGCTATTTTTAATTTCAGGCTTCCCTTATAACCCCCACTCCTGTTCGTCTCAGAGAAAATTAATATAGCCTAAAGTCTAAGTTGGGTTAGTAGTAATATACATACCAAGTTTCATAAAATTCGGTTCAGCCGTTTATGCGTGAAAAGGTAACAAACAAAGAAACAAACAAACAAACATACACGAAAGAAACAAAATGCAGATATGGTGTCTATGGCATGTGAAACGAAAAGTTATCGTGAAATTTCGCGAAAAAAATCAATGTACAGACAGAGGTTACAATTTTATATATATATAGATGTAATGTTCTGCAAACGTTGTTATATTTATGTTTTCTCTATATCGAATATTAACTGAGATATTTCCATATTTTAGTTTTTGGCCATCAGTAAACCCTCACTCCTACTCCTGTCTATACATAACTATAAGCTGTTATATCATGAAGTGCTTCATACAAAGGTTTTATACCAAATTCGATTTTTGGCGCTGACTTCATCAATTACAATTTTTCGTTCTTTACTCGAAAATGTTTATTTGATCTATACCATACTGGATATTTAGTCGTTTCGGTCAACTCTCAAGATCTTATTTGTTATACCTGGAATAGTGATGGTTTAGGAAGGGAGAGTATTAGAAACTTGAGAATATCTTCGCTACTGTGTGTCGGATCATAAAATGTTATAGAACCAATGTTGTCATACTTTTGGTTTTCTACAATTGTTACTCTATGCATTTTTTGGTAACTCAAGTATTAAGCGAGGTATTCGTACTTTCTTGTCTTTTGCCTTCAGTAATCCTCGCCCCCCTTCTACACATCGGGTTTTTAGGAGATTTCCCTTGAGGGAAATCAGCTATTGAGGTCGTACTCGTGACGCGATTTTCGAAATATTTCTTCAAATGTCCACCGATCCTACCTCCAAGAGATCGGTATTTAATCGTATTATGTAATAAGAAAGATCAAGTTCGTTAACAGTTAAAATCGAACCAGTAGAAGGGGGGAATTAGAGGGGGGAATTTCGAAAATTCAAAATATCTCCGTTATTATACGTCGAACCGAAACATTGTATGAAACCAATCTTATTGAAAATTAAATTTACTATAAATAATTGTCATATACATTTGTTCTCTATCTTGAATGTTAACCGAGATATTTGAATTTTTATTAAGTGTGTACGGAGATGAGGTTAAGGTCCGTTCTATTCGTTTCCGCCGAAAGCTAGTTCGGCCGTTTCCGTAACTGTTCGGCTCTCGCGTGGAGCTTTCTCTATTGTATAACTTCACGTAGGGAATCTTCTTAGTTTACGTAGCCCCTGCGTGACTTTATATAAATAGAGAATACGTGGAGAGATGAGATACTGCCGCTGTAGGAGGAAGATAACTTTTGAAATGATATCACTCAAAATGGAAGTAATTCAGTAATTAAGACCCCGTGCTTTAAATATCAATTCAAAAAGTCATTTTCGATAATATACTGTTTTCAAGTGACGCACATTCTCAAGTTAATTAGTACTAAGAGGAGAAAGGTAATTGAGGAAGGCTTTATTTTATAGGTAATAGCGGTGGAGAGAAGGTTGTCAGTAAGCCATTGTAGGGGAGGGACTGGGCCGAGCACCTCTAATACCGTGACAAATGGCCCCATTATCTGGGACAAATGTCAGCCCTCCCCGCCAGATAGCTCTGCTCCTCTAACGGCTCGGGAATAGACACATTTTAAATCAACACTCAATCAACAATAATGGAAAGAATCCTTCTACTCAGCCTATAATCTAATAAAAGTCCGTCACGCGGGAGCTGCGTTAACTAAGCAGATTTCCCACGTATTTGCATTTGTCTCAAAACTTTAAAGTTCAATGAGAACAACATTTGGTATTTAAGCTTCAAATAAAGGCCTTCAGAACATATTATTACTATTTATTAACGTCCACCTTCAGCAACTCAGGCTAATTGGGACGGGTTATCTACAGGTTACCACCCTATTCTATCCAGGGTGGGACTTAGGATGTTATTTAATAAATTTCATCACTAAATAACTTCCTTCGCCAAGGCGAGAATCGAACTCGTCACTTTAGGTTACCCATGTGAGATAAAAGCCAACGCTTTAACGAATATGGTTAATATGAGACGAGTAGGAGTGGGGCTTTACGGAAGACCGAAAAATACAAAATGCAAATATCTCAGTTAATAATCAAGATATCTACTGAAAAAATGCACATAACAACATTTAAAGAATATTACATTTGTAATAAGATTGGTTCTATAAAATGTTTCGATCCGACGCATTATAACGAAGATATTAGGAATTTTCGAAATTCTCCCCCTTTAAACCCCCCTCCCACTGGTCCGATTAAACCTGTTAAAGAACGATCTTTTTATTATTATTATTAATTATTAACGTCCACATTTTGCAACTCAGTCTAAAACTTCATCTTTCTTTTTAAATAAAACGATTATATATCAAGTTTGGTAACGATAAGACAAAAATTGTGACCGCTAGAGCGGTAACAGACAAATATATATATATACAGTTTTGAACGGACCTCATTTTCGTCATCTCCTTGGTAGGATCGATGGACATTTGAAGATGGACAAAAATTTCGAAAATAGTGTCATGAGTACGACCTCAATAGCTAATTCCCCTGAAGAGAAATCTGCTAAAAGTCGCATTGTCTCTAAAATTCCGTATCTATAGGTCTTACAGGTTATGTTAGGATGTTTTATAATTTATTTATCCTTAAGGGAAATCTGCTAATACCATCATTAGTCAGTTAACAATGATTACACGGTCATCGCCGGGTACCTTAGCTAAATTGTATAAACAAAATGCGTAAATAGTAGATGATATACAATTATAATAAATGCTATCCATGATTATTATTTGAATTATTCACGGTGTGTCAAACAGTGGAGAGGGAATGATTAGGGACTTATTTTCATTTATTCTTCAAATCTAAAATTTGTTTTCTTTAGGTCCCTCAACTGACCCTTACAATGCGCCTAGACGGGAAGTGCAGTTGAACACATAGAAGCATTGACAAACAAAATAGAGTCTTTCCGCCTCAAATGATTTCCCGAGCGAAGCCGGGTACCTTATCTAGTATATATATAACTTCTCTCCAGTAGTCCCTAAAAATGGAGATGTTGTTCTCGTGGATTAAAATGGATAGAGGGCCTGGGTTCATAATACGCTTCTCCACCGTTATGTATGTAAACTGTTACCGATAATCAAAGTTTGGTGGTTCCCGTATGTGGACTTGTCCCCGCTTTCAATTGGGATGACTCAACAGGTGACCTCTGCTCTAACCTAACAATCTCAGTCCTATAAATGTTGTTACTATGCAGCTGTAGATTTACCCTTTTCATCTTTAACACCCATTTCAAGGTATGTACAATTAATTATTTTTCTTTTAATACTTATATTTGGCAGATCTAATATTTACGATATTAAAGTTTTATGTGAAGTTATTATTATTTATTCACGTCTCCTTTTTCTCAATTGTTATCTACTGGTTGCCACCCTTTTCATAGTGTGGGGCTAAGGATTTTATTTAGTGGGCTCGTCACTAAATAAATTCCTTTTGCCCAGTTGCGAATTGAACTCGAAATATAAAACCGTTTGTATATCTGTTCATACTAGTCGAAAATAAAACTTTTCGGAATGGCCTGACGGTACTACACTAATTGCACGTGCCAGCGTAAGGACAGGGCTATAGGTACACTGAGAATAACTAAAAAGGCGCTTGAATTTTCCATTTGAAAGGACTTTTTTCACCTTGTAAAATATTTTTACACTATAAATGTATACAAGGAGAATCGCACACGAAGGCACTCTAAAGGTTGGATATAAAAGTATTCAAATATTTTAGTTTTGATGTATGAGGACACTGTATATCAAATAATCAGAAATAAATGTATTCAGAAATCAATTTCGTTTTTATTCTACAAAGGTAGCTTTTTATCTACGTAAAGTCAAATTGTTTTGAGATTTTATATATATTTTTCAGTTCTCTAGTGAAAAAGATTTCAGCATTTAAAAGCTAAAATCATCATTTGAGAATTTTTAACACCTTATTTAACTACATTTATTTAATGTTTGTATTTATTAGACTATATTAATGAAACTTAATATTCTGCGCCACCTTGAGAGAAATCAGCTATTGTTGGTGTACTCATGACGCGATTTTCGAAAAATTTCGTCAAATATCCATCGATCCAACCATGAGGCCCGTTCAAAATTATATATATATATATTGAATAGAGCCGTTAACTCTCTAGCGGTCCCAATTTTTGTTTGATCGTTACCTAACTCGATATTTAATCGTTTCATGTAAAAAGAAAGATCAAGTTCATCTATAGGGGGGTATTTTCGGAAATTCGAAATATCCCCGTTACTACACGTCGGATAGAAAACATGTATAGAACCAATCGTATTGTAAATTAAATGTACTATAAATATTGTTATATGCATTTATTCTCTATCTTGAATATTAACCGAGATATTTTAATTTTTATTAAGTCTGACGAGATGAGCTCGGCTATTGTCGGTACGAAAACTAGTTCAGCTGTTTTCGATACTGTTCCGCTCTCGTGAAATTGGTTTAGAGACTGGTGTAAGCTTTTACTTTGGGTGATGTATGCAAATACCTTCTGTTGATCCCACCCTTTCTTCAGTTTTCGTGCTACTAAAATTTGAGTTATTAAAATATAAAATATTCTGATTCATTATAAATTGCAGTATTATTTTTACTCTCAGCTTGGAGAGAGTGGTGGATGATTCACCCACGATTTATACCCGGACATCGGTGCATCACATATTATACACAATAAGTATACAATGTATAATTTCGTTCGGCAAATATTGTTTTGTTGATACAGAAAAAGAATTTTCTATACTAATTTTAAATACCAGCATTTTTAATTATTTTTATATTTAGAGAAAAATATATAAGGATAGAGAAAAGAGTGTTATCTGCGATCTGAGATAATTGCTTTGAAAATGAGGTTGGTTCTAATAAAAGAAGATAGATTTTTAGTCCGGGAAAAAGTTGAAAGACGTTCTTATCCGAGGTTGGGGGATGGGAAAAACCTTATCTTGAGGAAATGTCGGCATCGCGCCACGCTCAATAAGAGAGGCTAATCTCAATGCTAGGAAAGAATAGCTACTACACACAATGAGATCTAATCTAGACGAATTTTAACCCTTATTTTCTGTTCATCTTGTCACACTCCTCCTTCCTCTCTATTATACAACAAAATTACCTGTATAATAGGTCAACTCGAAAGAAATAGCAGGGATTTTTGTGTTCTCGAGATAACGAAGGATTTAGCCACCTTATCTTATCATAACTCCATCGTTTGTTTATTCGTCCTCAGAAAAACTGAATAATAATTCATAGAAAGAGTTTTTAAAAAATAGTTGTGTTTATTTTATTTCTAAGATCTTCGCAACATAGGTGGGTCGCTCATTTAGTTTTTTTTAAAAATAGAATACAAAATATAACTACTATTGGAATTATTTATTTATTTATTCTTACAATATTCTTAACGACGAATCAGTTTCCTATAATCACTTTATTATATTTACGTAAGTGTGCTCACTTCTGCAAATATTTTCAGTATTGTAATTTTTTGAAAATGTTGTTGTTTCAAGTAGTGTACAACGCGGTTTATATACTGGTTACGGTCATGTAATAATTCAGTCAGCAAAACGTATAGTAGGCCTATGTCAGTCCTTAGATAGCAGATATTTAGTAGGTATATGTTTTATAGTGTTTGCAGTTACAGTGTTGGCAGTAGGGTTCCTCTTCTCTAGTAAGTGTGAGTCAGTCGTGAATGACCAATTCTTAACCTCGTTAAAAGTACTTCTTTTCTAATAAGCCTTTTTGATGAAGGCCATTCACCAAGTATATGTTTCAGTTATCGAAGTTTGTTATCAGTTGTTATCTAGAGTCATCAAGCCGACGCCCGATCGCTCGGGCGTTTATCAGTTGTGGGATAAATATATATGTTTATATAATTTTGAACGGACTTCATTTTCCTTATTTCCTGGGTAGGATGATGGACAGTTGATGAAATTATTCTAAAAATAGCCGATTTCCCTCGAGGGAAATTGGCGAAAACAATGAATCCCGTGTGTAACTCAAAATAAATAAAATAACTCATCTATAATTCTGAAACCACGAAAGGTATCTCTAAATTGCCAAGTATTGTGAGAATGGGCGAGAAAAAACTTGAAAATAAGATGTATGTTAAAAATATTTACTTGTACAGAGTAAATTACAGGCTGTTTGTTAAGGCTTAGAGATTTATTTGTCTGTTCATTGCTTAAATTACCAAGGTTCAAAAGATTGATGGACTTCTAAAGATAAAGATAAACAAATAGTGTTGTTAGTGTACTAACAAGATCCACCACCAGTGCAAACTACGTATTCCAATTGCCATACATAGAAAATCACATCAACAGATATACACACATCATTTGTGTACTAGAAATGGAAAAGGCTGAAAGTGCCACGAAGTAAAATATCCAGTATTCAATAAAAACTATAAAACTTATAATGTATACTTAAAACGTCTATAATTAATTCATTATAAAATACATTATATGTTTATATTTAATTAATAATTTTTTTTATTTAATTGAACTACTTGATTTTGTATGGGTAAAGCTGAAAGTGCCATCGTATCTTTTTTTGGGAAACGCTGTAAGTGCCATGCCTTTTTAGTTGAAAGGCTTTAAGTGTAGCGCTCACTATTAAAATAAGATGAATGTTCATAGTGGTGTTGCCATTTTAAGCGTAACATCTTTTTTTTAGGTTTTTTTTTTTTAACCATAATGGAAAAAAATGTTAAAAAATGGATTTAAACATTAAAAAAATTTAAAAAAAATTATTTGTTAGGCTACATTATTTTTAAGAGGTATTATAAGTTGTATATGTATTAAATATATATGTATATCATTTGTCATGTTATCATTTGTTAGTGCTAGCATTAAGAGCTGCCACTAGCATACCTAAAGCATGACCACCAGAAGAAGCCGGTTGGAAGACCGGCGAAATATCGTGGGCCACCACAACTTAGACACCGCTGGAGATATGCCGGAAAAGACAAATGAAATAGATTCCCAGCGACGGAGCTTAAAACAACGTATATATGTATAGTATATTAAAATATATGTATTAAAATATTATCTCTCTCTTGTTTCCTATTCTCCACCGTCTTCTAGAAGTCGTCTCCTTCTTACTCGTCCACGGCAGGGTGCTCCTCTACGGCAGGCTGATTAGGTCCATGAACGATATCCCTGTAGAATGCCTTGTCTTCTTCTTTTCCAAGTATTCAATCATTCCCTGTATATCCTTCTTCTTTTCTTGTGATATCTTGCACTTCAACTGAATTTTTGGCAACTTATCCACATCAGGGAGGTCATCAAGATTTGTATTCTTCTTAAAAACGTTTACCTTTTCCCAAGTTACCATATCACCGTCCGGTGACAAAACTGAAACTACTTTTACAATGCCAGGATTCTTGTGTGAAATAGGAAAATGTGAAATTTTACTTATTCCAAGATTTTTAGTGTTCAGGTACTTTTTAGCAAGCACTTTGAAGTCAATAAAATCCTCAGTGTGCATTGAAACAACAGTAAAGGGGTTTTTTGCACACGCAGTCGCAACAACATGTTAAAGATCTTTTGGAACCATTACTCGTTACTAGACTCGTGAAAAAAGCGTATACTGCACTCCAAAGGCACATTCATCATGGCGGACTTACAGCCTTCTCCACTGCCGGTCAGCGGGCGCTTTCACAGTGCTGTTCCTTGTAACTGCTCGAGGAACTAGTAGGTATTTCTCCGGCCCACAGTGGAAAATATGACCGATTTAGGTGGACAAAATTCTGAAACTGGTCCTTATTGAACCTTTGGGGTCCCAGATTAAGGAAAAAAAAAAAAAAAATCGAATTAATTTTTTGACACGATTGGCGAGCGCATAGTGGTCAAAAGTCAAATTTAATGCAAAAATCTAAAACTTTCCTACATTTAACCTATGAAGTCCCAGAGTACGGGAAACATAATACAACAAATCTATTTATCGGCTCAGAGTGGCGTAAACCTGCTAATAAATGTATTTTAAATCATATGAATGGCAATATGAAGCCTTTGTTAAATTGCAGTCGAAAAAGAGAGCCAAAGCTTCTTCAGGGGAAAAACGTCGAATGTTGGTAGAGGTCGACTTTTTTGTAGAAGAAGATGGCTGTTGAGAGGTAGATACCTCTTTCACAACTTTGGAAGCACCACGCTTACCAGAAACATAAAGCACGTGCTGTGCAGCCAAAGTCAATTTTTCACTGTCTACCTTCAATAACTCGCTGACTTTTCTTTTCTTTTTTTTTTTTTTTTTCTCACTAGAACATTCGAAACATTTTTCAGGGCGTCCTGAGCGGTGACAAGTAGATTGGGTAACTGAAATATTAAAATCCAAGTCATCTGAATTCAGCCAACTAGAGTATTTATTGAAAAACTCTTCGTTTTCTGTGACATTTGTCCCACCTTTCCGAAATTTTGTCGGAAAGACGGGAAATTCTAATTTTCAAAGGCCCAATCTCCACATCTTCTTTATTATTTATTTGAGCGGAAGTAAGAATAAATTTCAGCAAGTGTTCTTGGCGGTTTTTTTTGGGGAAACTTAACCCACTCTTCAAAAAACTTCCTCCTCGAGATTCGGAGTGTTGTGTCTGAAAAAAATTATGTAACAGCCAAAACGCAAAAAATCGCAAAAAGTCTTTACAACATTTAAAGACTATAAGGATTGATGAAACAAATCCTACAAACAAATCCTTGGGGTAACTTGGGGGTTATATAGTTTTTCGCTATTGAAAAGGGGCATAAATTTACAAATTGCTATATTAACTCTACTCTGTATATTCAATAACGAGTGTGGAAAAATAATATCTTACCTGTCTTAGTAATGTCCATTGTTAAATAAAAGCAAAAAGACTTTGCGCTACACACACCTTGAACATAATAGATGGCCGTCGAATAAAGATAATCCGACTGCCGGTTATTAGGCACTTGTGTAAACAGGATGATTCACTCATTTACTATTTGTTTATAAACACGGTATGGCGGCAAATATTAGTATTAAGCGTCTTACCAACTAATAAAAAAAAGGTCAAGCATCCAGAAATCCAAAATTTTTGACTTGACTTTTGTCCATCTAAATTGGTGATTTTGCCGTGTGTGCGGCCCTTACAACATTCTCTACGTTATTGGCGATGTCTTTTACAACACAAACCACGCAAAATCGGGAAAAAAATGTTTTTGGAACTGTCAGGCTTTCCCATTTCTAGTACACATTTGCAGGTAGCTGAAGTTTTTCATAATACAAATTAATTCATAATACTCTTACAAATTAAAAATGACAACGGCATTTTTAAAGAAGATACTGTCATTTTTTTTCCATTTTTAGGACTGATCAATTTAATTTTTTTTGATAGGACGTATAATAAAGGATTAAGGAAAAGGAATAATAACGGATAAGGATATTTAAAATTTTCGAATTTAACTCCTCTAACCTCCCCCCCCAACTATCCCAATTTCAGACATTAACGAATTAGATCTTTAATTTTACATCAAACATTTAAATATCGAGTTTGGTAAAGATCAAACATAATTTGCGACCGCTAGAGAGTTAAAAGACACACACACAATTACATAGTTTTGAACGGACCTCATTTTCTCATATTCGGCCGGAGTACGATCGATGGACTCTTGATGAAATGTTTTCAAAAAATGCGTCATGAGTACAACCCTAATTACTGATCTTCCTTAAGGAAAGTCTGCTAGTAAAGTGCCTTGAATAAAATTCTAAATTCATATTTATAATGGAAATGGATTTTTTTTTTTTTTCAGAGGAATTCTTGGAGATGGGAGAGAGCATGTGGTGTTCAGGTGACGGGCGGAAGCTGCTGTACGCCTCGTATGACGACAGAGGAGTCCGTGGCTTCCAGTACCCTTGGCTTGAACCAAATGCTCACTCAGGGGTCCTCTTCCCCTCTTCCAATACTCTCAAATACCCAACAGTAAGTATTGGGAGCAGCACACCTTAGAGGGATACCTGGCAAAACAATATTTTTTTTTTATAAATTAACTCCTCTCCAGGCATTTTCCAAGAGTAAACAGGTCACGTGAAGTACTTGGATACAGCAAATATCAGGAATGATATTTGAAAACAGTTTTTGTTACACAAGGCCTTTTAGATCATGCGGAAGAGAACAAAGACTACTTTGGTGATAGGAACCACCGACTTTCTGAATACTACACAACTATAATGTATGTTTAAAATCTGTATGATATTGAATATAAATGTAATAATCAGAAAACTATTTTTTAACATATATTTTACAAGTGTCAGCTGGATCATTGGTATGAGAATGAAAAAGTGTGGTATTGGAAAAGAAAAACATTTGGAATGCTCTTTTTAGGAGGATTCTAAAAATCAGATGTGTAGGTCGGGATACTAATGAAGATATATTGAGTGGGAAGAGGGAGAAAAGAATCTCAAGGCATTATTTATTAGGGGAAAGGATTGATTGATACGACACCCTCTAGGTTTGGTTTATTCGGGACTAGGAGGGGAGTTTTTGAGGTATAAATAATAGGGTGCAAATAAGGACACATCTACTACCCCTGTCAAAATGAATGGCTAACACATGACAGGGAACCATGTTGAAAAAGATGAACATTTTACATTGCAAGCTGTCAACCTATTTCTAAAGATAGTTTTTACCTCGAGTTTCACGCTTTTCAGTAGACAGATAGAACAGTTTTATCCTCTATAAAAGATTCATAGACGACTCTTCCTAAATAAAGACTCCGTAATGAACGATCTAAGCTTTTGAGCACTGAAAGCCGTGGTTTCAAGCATGGCGAGTCCTTTACTTGCCGTTTCATATAAGAAACCAGTGACGCCATCAAGCTCAAATAATTTTATACTCACACGTTTTATTTATATTTGCCATATGTTTTCGTTCTTTTTCAATTACCCCACTGATCAGTTTAAATAAGACAATTACCAATGTAATAATTGTTTATTTTCTGAGTCACAGCACCCTGATAAGGTGTTTTTTTACAACACCAATCGTTTATTAAATGGAAGACTGTAGCAGGACACAAAATGAGCTCCTGCTTATAGAGTAAGCACAGTGATAATTATAATGAATATATTTAGAACTCAGACACATTGAAAGAATGTCGTCTTCTTGTAGAATTACGTTTTACACTCTCGATGCGGGGTTCATTTTCTGATAATACCCCAGATCCGAGTGAATCCTAAGGAATTCAGAAAAACAAAACAACACAAATATCTAGTCTTAAAAACGAAATACACCGCTTGTAAACTAAAGGGGTATCGAAGGCACCTGTCAAGGACGGGAACTGTAAAAGCAACCCTTCACTACTAACCAATATTAACTGCATGAAAAGAAAGTGGCAAAGCTTGTCCTACCCAAACGCCCGCCCGTACGTTTTGGAGTGGTTCCAAAAGAACCACACACATCAAAGCGTGTTAATTGCACGGGAAGTGGTTATCTATGAATAATTAATAATAAGTGTTTCCACTGAGTGGCAGAAAACGTATAAGCATGAAGCAGAAAAGGAGGCCTCTCTGTCCCAAACAGCCTACAATATAGCCAAAAAGATTCTTTAAAAATACCCATTCACGAGATCCGATATCTATTGAATAAAGATATCTGATCAGAAATTCTGCTGCTCAACAGCTCATTAAAAGTTGTGGTTTGCCTCGGCGTTTCCCAGTGAATCCTACCGTATATTAAATTACACAACACAGATTAAGTGTTTCACGAATCGCAAAACCATGTTAAATCAAAACAGAAAAAATGGATAAAGGACTAAGAACGACCACTAATTTAAAATTTAATTACTTATGTGAAAAGTAAAGTTTAGAGGTCTATTTAGTATGAAGAATTTGTATTAAACTACAAATGATAAAGAATCCAGGCCGTACTCCCAGACAGTATATTAAAATATAGCTAGCTAGACATTTAAAATTTGTATACATAAGCACACTAACTTCAACAGTTATTCAAAATAACTCAATGAATACATCATTCACCTGCACATCGCTTACATAAATAAAGTATTATATTATTTGACTTGTAAAGTGTTCTTTATATTTTTCATAACAACAAGATAAAGCAATCTTCTTTGTCCATATATGCAATCATATATTTATAATTTACTTACGAAGTATGGATATGGGTCTCTTTGGATGGAAAAGAAATGTCTACAGAAACATTTTAGTGTTATTAGCACTTTATTAAAGCAATAAAATATATGAGCGAAAATAAAATCCAACATTTTCAATGACATACTTATAATTGTTTGTCTAGCCTGGATCGCCGAATCCTCAAGTGAAGCTGTGGATGGCAGACTTAAGTAAGCCAAAATCAGAACATCAGCACATCCAGCCTCCAGTAGTTCTGCAAAACAAGTTAGTATTATACACTATGCTGCTATTCACATAATATTTTATGAGACAACATTTCATTTCATTATATATATATATATATATATATATATATATATTTATTTTATAAATAAATATCTTTTATTGAGTTATTACAAGAAATTTAAAAAATAATTTGTAGTGTTCCTTCTGACCACTAAAATATTTCAAAAAGAAACATAAAAATAAGATTTTCTATTTAAACAGAAGAGTGTTTATAAATACAATTGACCAGGTATGGACAACCTTTGACATGTTGCGGATCAAACATCAGTGTGCAAATACTTTCGCGGGCCGTTTATAAAAGTTGTGGATTTTAAAGTAGTGTTCATAATTGTTAACGATAGATATCAGATATGAAATTATATCGACAATGGAATTATAATACAATTTATTAAAATAACAAAATGAAATGAAAAACATATATAAAACATGTTAATTAAATCGTAGAATTTGTAATCATTACAAACAACGAAAGTTAAATAGCGACACCGAAATCAATGAGCTTGAATATGGGAAAGTAATCCATCGATGTTCGGATTAATTCCACTGATATGAAGACGAAAAGATTTTTCCAAATTATCGTCAGTCAACCTTGTACGATGTTTTGATTTATTAATGTTCATTAAGGAAAAGAACTGTTCGCATTTATAAGTACTGCAAAATGCACAAATCTCTCCTCATTTGGAGTTAGTAGAGTAATAATTTGGTTTAATTGGGCTTTTCGGGGCTCAGGTTAGCCATGCGAGTTAACGCGTTGACCTTTATCTCACATGGTAAAACAAGAGTGGCGAGTTCGATTCTCGTCTGGGTAAAGGAAATTATTTAGTGACGAAATTCATTAAATAACATCCTAAATCCCACCCTGGCTAGAAAAGGGGGTGTATCCTGTAGATAACCCCTCCCAATTAGCCTTAGTTGCACAAAGTGGACGTTAATAAATAATAATAATAATAATTGGGTTTTTCAAAATGCCTCGCGGGCAGGATCAAACTTTACCGCCGGTCGGTGGTTGCCCACCTGTGCTGGGGGCTATAAGTTGGCTGTCATATTGAACTTAGTGAATATTACAATTATTTTAGAAAATTACAAATTTAAGTGACTTAGGAGCTAACAATACTAAAAACTATAGAATTTCTTTTTTTTATATCGTCACTCGACGAAGTGTAAATATGACTACAGGTAAAATAGGGATTAAGGTAAGGGTGTTTACTTGTCTTTAGTCTAGGTTGCTGGGACTTAATTAACTCTTTTTCTTATGTTCGAGTAAAATGTACTTAGTTCCCTTGTGCACGTATCTTGGAGTGCTTTGTTTGTTATAACTACCTATTTCATTGATGAGTGGATTATTTTGGGGTTTACAAGATTTGAATATATTTTTATCAGTTTGAAAAATGATGTAATTTTCTTATTCTTATATGATTGGATGGATTATCCATAATTCTCAGTTATTCGTTTTGAAATATTTATAGCTTTCTTATATTTTGATTATTTTTTATATATTCTTTTTTTTCTTTTGAGCCAGTGGTATTGCCACTTTTGTAAGTGGTTCTTTCCAGGTGTGAATGAAAGGCTACATGGATAGCAACTAAGATCACTACATAAATATAACTTGATTACCTCATTCCGAAATTTATCGGCTCGTATTAGTGAGGCAAGAATGGGCGTATATTAAAGTCATAGGAAGAAAATTCTTTCGGAGTAATTTCCATAGAAAGCCAGCTTCACAGACTACTGAGGGACGGGTTTTTTGATTTTAATTTTTTTCATGAAAAGTACTCCTCACAACTTTATGTTACATTGTCTCTTGCAAAAGGCAACTCTAAACTCCTGCAAATCCTTATGGCCATCTTATCTTGCTCATTTTCGTGAAAATCGTGACTTACTGTTCATTGGAAAACCATTAGTTCACAGCTAGAAGACACAACAATGAACTCAACAAATAAGATGTTAAATAAACATATTTAACTAAACCTTGTAGAAAGGACAAAGGACTCGTTATTTCCAAATTATTAACCCAAAATAGCATATCGTTGTTTAATATTCTGTGAGGCATGTATTTAAACCCAAGTGGTCATTTTGAATTTTGTGTGGAGACAGAATCACGAACTTAGATGGCAAATTTCAATAACCTATCCCGACTAGTCGTATTTCATGAAGTATACGTAGAACTACTCCCTCAAAAAAAAAGTGTAAAAACTATATGTGTAAATTAAACAGAACACCTATTAGTTTAATTATATCATTTAAATAATAAATTCATCGTGTTCAACACATTCTGTTTGAATCCACTGCAATTCAATATAAAAATAGAAAGAAACCAAACAGGAAACTAGTCATGACAGCTCAAAACATGATGTATTGTAAGAGATTGTATACTAAGAAAGAGTAAGTTATTTGTCTCTCTTTCTTTAAAAGCTTATAACAACTACACATACTTAAAAGTTTTCAGCTTTCCCATTTTTCGTTGTTCCGACTTCCTCCCTTATTTTCTTTTTCCTTTTGTTTTGTTGAGTATTTCTTTTGCGACGTCTGCAATTACCCCAGAGAGCTATTTTCTATTCTTTGGACTGAAGTTCTAGCGAGCCATCATATTTAATTAAAGGATCCCGAAAGTAAACTTTGCAATAAAAGAAACAACTTTTATAATACTTCAGAATACTGCAACAAAATTGAAAAGGATAAGAAACTTTAGTGTAATAACGCTATTTAAAGGACAGTTGGCGAATATTAACATTTTTTTGAGTGAAGGTGGTATTTTGCATTTACTTTCACAGTTCTTAAGAATGTTTCGTGACAATGAAATTTGCTACATAGGCATACATTTCGGATAGGTGCATATTTCTTCACATAGGCTATTCCTTCTATTAATTTCGCTAGCTTTGTTGTAAGATGCATATAATGAACTCACAAACAGATGAACATACAATACAAGAAATAAGAACGCGTTTAATACTTCAACTTCAATCTCAGTAGATCAATACCATCCCAAATAAAACTGAAATTATTGGAAATAATAATAATAAATAAATAATAGAAATAATTGTGATTTTTTCATTAAGAATAGTCCACCTTCATGTTCTAGCAGTATTTAACCTTGGATACCCCCGCCTCCAGGCAATCCTCCCAAGCGTCATGTCTGAGCACTAAAGTTCAGCAAATAATCTCGAAAGTCATTTAGAAATAAACTTTTGTAAGTGAAAGTGTAGCCTGATTGAGGCAAAAAAAATCTAACGGTTTATAGACAAACAATTAAGCTTAATACACATATCCATGAATATAGCAGGCATTCAGAATAATGTCCCGTCTCAATTTTCTATGCGAAATATCTTTACAACTATACTTTGTCTCTAAAACGTGCTAGGATATAGCAATGTCGTTGGTATTCGTTTCTCTAGTCTGCAATGCTGGGGAGGAGTCAAAAATTCAATCTTTTCCCTGCTATCTCCTCCAGCGGTCAGGATCCTACCTGTCAATGTCCAAATAACAGCGAAACCATGACTGCTGGTGCAGAACGGAGGAAACATAGAATTTTTGTATTTTGTGTATAACAGTATTCAAAGTTTTCTAGTTTTATACATCTCCAAGCTAGGAGTAGCCTACATTGATGGAGACCAAAATAAAAATGATGAATTACAGTACATTAACAGAAATCCTATAGGTAAATATCTCCTAGTAGATGGTGGATCTAACGAAATCGTACAATATTTTAGTATCATCCTCAACTTAGAACCTATTCCAGTAGTATTTATACAACTTCGTCCAAACATTTTGCAATGCAGTAGATAATTGCCAATGTGGTCGGGAACTGTCCACATAACATCTTGCTGGTCACAAGACGACATCGCCGAGTAAAGCATGCTATCATGGAGCTCCTGAAAGCAAAGAATTTCACTCGCTTTGAAGAGGTGTACGCTGTCGATGACGCAGGGTCTACGAGGTACGCGGGCATCATTGCCTTCAAGGAAAATTATAAACTTGCTTATATCCTGGAGCCAGAGATAAGGTACGAGAGTAACGACCCAGATCAAGCGGAGAAGATCCACGTGGAAAAGAAAAATATTTATGGGAATTGTATTAAATTTTACTCTGAGAAATTTAGGGAAACATTTGGTGAGGGGGATTTTATAGTTATAGGCTTGTGGTTCGGTGCCCGAGGAATGGTCCCTAAGCTTACCCAGAAATTTTTTGACGAGGTGGAAATAGACAGGAAGGTTCTTCAAACCTTGGTCAAGAGTATCATTATTTATACTTTAGGGATTATTTTCCACCATATATTTTAACTTTGACCAGTGATCTTATTATAGATCGTCGGATCATGTTATTCTAATAATAGAGTTTGTTAATTTATATCTAGTGACATACACCTTTTAGGTTGCTGACCGTGTTAAAATATTTTAGTTATTTAGCTGAGTAGATACAATATGTATTATTTACTTAGTATTGGTATTATCCTAGGGATTGATTTCAGTTGTTGTGTGCTTCAGCATCTCAATATAGCCCCACAAACTCTATATAGCTTTATACAATAAAATGATTCTCTCTCTAGTTTATTTCAAGTCTACTAATGTTTTGAAGAATAAGGCTACTTTTTCGCCTTATATTCATATAATCGGAAAATATATCAGGTAATTACAACAACGGCTACATCATTATATATATTTTCCTACTAGCTATGCCAGTCAGAGAATCTCCTTCCACCATCGAAAATTAAATAGGTGCGACTTTTCGCAAATACAAATTGATATTTCAACTTCAAGGAGTTAACCAAAAGTGATAAATTCCATGAAATACTTTGTTCAAATTAAACTACTTTCATGGACAACGCAAATTCAATCCATTACTTAACTCCAGCATACGTTCCAAAACGAGCCTTTTGATGTCATGAGCTGGGGCATTTATTACGAAATGAAGTTCAAGGACTTAAAAGTAATAAAAGTAGAAGCATTGAAAAGAAGAAAAAAAAGCTCAAAGGTCAGTGGTTAAAAATTCCTGCTAAGATCACCTTTAAATTTCCGTGCAGTTTAAGATAGATATCTTATCAGATGTAGAAGTAAACGGCCTTTCGTGAGTGTCCCATCGACTTTTTAATCAGACCTTGCCACTCTGACACAAGGTCAATAAAGCATGAAAAGATTTTCAAAAGAAAAGGTCACTATAATACATTTATTAAAAAAATTAATAATTGCCACAGTATTGAAAAGAAATGAAGAAGCGATATTTTATATCAATCCTATTGCAATAAAGCAAGCAATATAGTTATTTTTCTGTAATCGTTGAATAATGGTAACATTACTAAACTGAAATGAGTGAAGAAAGTGAAACATTTTGCAATAGAGTGAATAAAGTGAATTGCCTTCTTAATTAGTAATAAGTATAAATTAAAAAATATTTTTAACTTTCGTCACTTGTATAATAAATAACTATTATTATACAAGTGACGAAAGTAGATCATTTTACAACTCGAGTGAAACGTTTACCCACACGAGCGAAGCGAGTGTTGTAATTTCACGAGAGTTGTAAATTCTACTTTCGTCACGAGTGTAATATTAATTTTTTTCTGTAATCGTGTAATACATGATCATATCTAACCAGAATATGAACAAAATTAGGATGTTGTGAAGATTATGGTATGTTGTTGGTAGGTTATAAGCATGGTTGTGAAAGGTTATAAGCATAGTTATAAAACAACTAGTGATGATTGTGAAGTAGTGCAGTTATAAACAAGTGCAGGTTATAAACAAGGAAGGTAATTATTATTATATTTCAATTTTAAAATATATTGATTATTTCCACCAATAATTCATTCACATTTCAATTTATTTTGTTAAAATAAATTCTTACAATGTTAAGAAACATTTAAAAGCATTTAATTTCCAACTTCAAATTATTTTTTAATTTATACTTATTACTAATTAAGAAGGCAATTCACTTTCATCACTTGTGAAGAAATTGATTACTTTCTTCACTCTATTCCAAAATGTTTCACTTTCTTCACTCATTTCAGTTTAGTAATGTTACCATTATTCAACGATTACAGAAAAATATATTTATGATCAGACAATAGAATTATTCTAAATGCCTGAAATTTTGAATTCATTCATTTAACATAGAGCCTGTTATCTGGTGAAAAAAAGAAAAATAGGAAAACAATCCTTTATAAATTGTGGGATTTGTGAATTGATTCAAAGTACCTAAGTAACGAACATTGATTCTCCAGAATTCTGTGGTGCATGTCGTATGAACCACATACATATGACGAAATAAATCTATACATTTTGGGTTGTATTTCAGATAAAGAAAACTGGGTCACGGAAGGGCGGGTTTAGAAGTTCCCTGTTGTATTGTAGCGACATAACAAGATCACTACTTCAGTTTATGTACTAGTATATTTTATTGCTATAACATAAAAAAGAACAATAACCATATTGTTAATAATAAATGTAACTGGAAGAGTGGGAAAATAGATCTCAAAGCAAGAATTATGTGAAATCCTTTCCTCCTTCGCCTGTGGTAGCTTCCTAGTGGTAGACATTAGCCAGTATGTGTAATTCAGGATCCTGTATGCAATAGGGGCAATGAGATTCCCCTGCAATTTTCATATTTTATACATTCCCCAGATCATTGGGTTTACCAACTGTATTCGACCATCAATAGCTCTCCACCCTTTGAATAGCTCACTTTACGAGTAGTTAATCCCTTTGGCTTTGCAGTCTTCATATTGTCAAATACCATCACTAACTCAAATAGACAACTATCGCTTCACTAAAAATTATCACCGTGCTCCATTATCAACTTTCGTGAGTCTCTCATTATTCATTAGTTGCTTGAAATGCCCTTTCCGCGTCTAAAGTGTGTTCCTACATTTAGAGTTTATTTTAAACAGTATGCTCTGTTCTATGTTGAACGTTCTATCTTTCTTTCCTTATATTAGTTTGGATCAGGCCACTTGTCATTCTGCTGTGATTTCCATGAATTCTATTGGCTACTCTTTGAGAGACCTACTGTCATCGCTAGTTTCCTCATTTTATTTACCTGAACTTAGGATATTTAGTTATAATTCGTTCAATGAGAGCATTGTGGCACCTCTCCGTGGACATTTCTTTGTGTTACGAATTTTCAATAAACAACGGTTCCAGAAAAGGGCATATTTCTCTTGAATTGCGTTTTGATCACTACCCAATGATTAAGCCGCCAAAATAAAGGTAACCGAGGTGTTAGAGTTAATTAACTCAAATCGGTAAGCCAATTTTATTATTAGCAGATTTCCCTTAAGGAAAATCAGCCATTGAGGTCGTACTCATGGCGCGATTTTCAAAAATTTTCTTCAAATGTCCATCGATATATATATTATGCGGACTTTTTTATTTCCCACAATGCTTGGGATTCAGACTCTACTAACCTACGGACTTTGAACCTCATTCTCCACAAGTACCCTTCAGTCTTTTAATTCCTTCTAATCTGTTAGTTGAAGTTCATTCTAACTGATAGAATGTTCAATGTTACTGTCAGTCCCCCCCCCCTTAACTTTCTTCAACATTTCTAGAGAATATTGACTCTTCCACATATCCCCAGGGCTTGTCCCATACATCACTATGAGAGTACTTGGGATGTATTATTAATTATCAAACTCTTAGCAGCAGCAAATATTGCCCACCCATTATTGCTTCTAGTTTCGTCCGAAATTGAGGCTCTCCTTCATGCCACTGTAAGTTTTAACTTAGATTGTTCCAATTATTCTTCTTTGTGCTTCATAAGTGCATATGACTTTATGATCAAAACATTCCATCACGAATCCATGATTTTTAGAACACCTTTCCGGTCTTTCACTGGATACGAAATTCAGACTGACTTCCAGGCCCAGAGAGTTGGAATAAATGGAGGTCCTCCCGTGGAGTTTAGTTCATTCCCTCTGGCGTAAAAAACTGTTTTTCAACCACTACCGAATCAACTCACATATTGACTGTTTTCTTAATATACAGTGAACCTTGTTAAGTCCATTTACCACCGTACGTGAAGCATCAATATAAGATCTAAACACATCGGCAGCAGCTTTATACCTTTTCTACAATAAGGCAATCTTTTCTGGTGAGGTAAATTGTTTGGTTTCGTCGCCTGTCCATTCCGTACCGGCGCATACCTCCTTAACCTTAAATGAGCTGACATGAAAGATCTCCAATAAACAAACTTGGCCCAAATCATCCAATCAGGTGTAGGGAAGGGGTTGGGACAATGCCGCCACACCTAGAGTACACACAGCACGAGGTTCGAAATTAATCAAACAAGATTAGACCTACTGATTCAATTCCTAATGAATTAAGATTCAGCCGAAAAGCGAATCGTCCAATATTTTCCCATAGGTAACTGATGAACATGTAAGCCCGATTTAATTACTATATATTTCTAACAGGTTTAAAAGATGATTAATCTGGCTAATCCTTTTATATTATCAACATTCAGGGGAGAATAGGTATTTTAATCACATTTACTACCAGTTTTTCTTTTTGCTTTGTTTATAAATACATATCATCACATTGTTCATAAAGAGTGTTCAATATTCTTTCTGGTGAGGTGAAGCAGTTTCCAGGAACAGGGCTTTTTCTACTTATCAAGCATAAATAACCCTCTGGGAAGTAATATAGTCTGAATGTTGTTTACTCTACAGACTTTGGCTGGGAAATGGGACGAGACTTTCTTTCATTTGACAGGAAGAGCAGAATGTTTCACTCACTAAACTTCGGTGTTCAAACACTTCATTCAAGCACAAGTGCCTTTCATTAAGCCCTTAGCTATTCACTCATATTTTAAACCTTTTCCTTAATGAGGACCAGTTGAGGAGATACAAGTATTCATTTTTATGTTGATGTTCTTGGTTCAATGAATACTTAGATTGTATATACTTTTTTTTTCATAGCTGTTAGAGATATTTTAACATAGTAAATTACGAGAGATTTTAATAAATATAAAACAGTTTTTGCATCCTACAATTTATTTTCTAAATTGATTCATTTACTCTAATGTGTAGGGCATTTACATTGGATACACAAAAAATAAGACTTTTGAGTTTTTATTGAACTGATCTGTGTCATCATTTAATTCTGATTAAAATTGAATAGAAACATTGATTTTGACTTACAATTAGTATCATATGGCTAATATGTGACAGACAGTTGTTCTGTTGTAGCAACCTTGGAATCAATATTTGTCCAGTAATCCATTTTGAACTGAATGTACTTTAGCAATTTTATTATACAATTAATTTATAATTTCATTTTATTCTCTCCCTCCTCATTCATAGTATTCATGTGAACAAGCCTTATATTTTTCATTTATCTTTCATGATTAAGAGAATTTACATTCTCGATTAAATACTAATACATTATTTACAGATTAAAAAACATAATAGAATAAAAAAGAAGAAATAAACAAAACAAAATAAGTTAATACATATATCTTAGAAAAATTAGTTAACTATTTGTTAATTTAGAGGTTTTTGCAGTAATAATGTTTTATATTCTAGAGAGTATTATCTCATCTCTGCTTCATGGGTGTCAGATGAAGGAAAGGATGTCGCTGCTGTCTGGCTGAACCGTGCACAAAACCTTAGTTTAGTCACAGTATGTGCCGCACCTACATGGGTTTGTGTTGAAGTAAGTATTTCAAGATAAAACAGAAAACAATGACTCGGGATTTGGGCTGGCTGGTGGAGGTTCATCATCAACGGAAGGATAACAAGGTCAAAAACACCTCCACTCTTAATAAATGAAGTATTAAGAGTGGAGATGTTTTTGACCTTGTTATTCTTCTGTAGAAAACAATGAGCTCGTAGAATAAAGGTGTGCAAAAGTTTATGATGGGTTTATTTAAAAAACAGAATCATCTGAATATTTTTGGAGTCCTAAAAGAGCAATGAATTACAGGAAATATACTTAAAAATCTTATTTACTTTAAAAAAAATCTCTAATTAGGAATATAAATACAGAACACATTAATAAAAATTACCATTGCCAGAATAGTAAATTCAGTGATTAATGTATTTTGGAACATAAAAGACAGGGACAAATGTCTCCATACTAGAAGTTCTCTGATATACTAAAGAAGCTACTGTAATTAAGTAAATGAATGGCCAATTAAAATAGTGAAATAGTTAAAATGGAAAAAAAAAAAAAAAAAAATGTGAAATCAGAGTATCTCCAAATGAATTACTGTTTTTAATTAAAATAAATGTATATTCATAAAGAGGATATGTTTTATTCAGGCCCACTATAGCATAACTAACCTATAAATTAAGTCAAAAATAGTTTTTAACAACTCTCAAATACAGAGCTAAAAAAAAAATAAAAAATAGTCGCTACGAGCTACAACCTTTCAGTCCATAATTTCATATGTATTCATAAAATACCTAGTAAAAAATATACAAAACTTGTTGTATATCAAAAATTTATTGATCAGGATAGAACTCAATTACTCCTTTACAATTTTAGTAAATTCATCATTAATAATGTCTTTAATTGATGTTATTTGCATAACATAATCATTTTTATTTGGGTTAGATTCATGCTGAGAGAGCAACTGAGGGTGGATGGGTGATGCCGAAAGGTGCACCACTCTTCGCTGGTAATAACGAGTCATTCATCTTAGTGTCTCGACTTCAAGAAGGAGACAGGGGAAAATTCTCCAGGGTCAAGCTGGTTACCTCCTCCGATGGCCAGCGGAGAATAGGTGTTATATCTCACGGGAGGATACACGTAGCATCCATCCTCGCCTGGGACTATAATAATAAAATTGTGTAAGAATATCAATTTTATTATTATTTAGTTATTGAAAGCACTGGAATTTATTTAAGTAAGCTCTTACTTCTTTCTAAACTAATGGGGATAGAGCTTGTCATTCATTTTTTTTTTTTTTTAAATTAATTTATTAAATAGACCAATACAATAATTAATTATTTGATGTAAGAATTCAAAGGTAAAATAACAATATATTGTAATGTATGAAGGTATACAAAAGTTTTTAGGATATAATATATTTATACATCAACTAACAGATCGAAATCAATGTGTGGTTGTCTACCCCCACCAATAGATTTGGTAATAGCAAATGAGTATCATTAATTTTATTATTTTAGATGATAATAGTTAGCCAAGAATAATCCACAGGTTGGATAAATTATTGGAAATTGGGCAATCTTGTAAAAAGATCTGTGATTATTTTAGGACGGGTTGACAGTATGTCTTCTTCAGTGAGATGGACTATGTATTAACAGCTTAGCTTTAATATATTGAGTCCACCATACTGTTCTTCTTCTACTATTAACTGCCTACTACAGTCTGCCAAATGCAGTCGAAACATCACAAAATAGGCACACATATTTTTGCAAGATCCAACTTGTGTTTTCATCATTGCCCAGTCAATACCCAACAATTCATCTCATCTTTAATTATTTGTCATTTTTTTGGTTACGAAAAATAATAGCTATTTGAATTTTTGGATATTTAACTACACACAATAATAGTTAGAGAGTTTTCCAATACTCAAGGAAAAAAATTGATGAACCATTTTTTCTATGAACTCTTAAAGGATACTATTAACAGAGGGATTTTTTCAGAACACATGTAAACATGAACATGTAAAAAATATATAACCAAGAAAATTTACTATTGCTAGTACATTGTATTTGTACTTCAAATAAATAGTATCAAATTGACATTAATATTATTCAAGTTCATTTGTTGTATTGTTAGCCATTGGATATAGCAAGCTAGTAGAGGATTGTTGGTTGTCGGCTAAAAGAATGGTTTCTTAATTCTACTTATAGAGAATTTTATTTGGAATTTTACTTGAAATGCTTACAGTTTCGGGCACCATTGGTCCCCTTCTTCAGAGCTGAATAATGAACAAAACAAAAGAAGTGAGCTAATTTGTGAACGATTGTGGGATAATATTCTCTTTTAAATGTACAATGGCCGTAAAATTCAATGACATTATTTTATATGAGAAATTACAGGTCACTATAAAACAAAACAAGGTGGTTTCCATTGAATGCAGTTTGTGCTCTTGGTTTTCCTCTATATGAATCTGGTATGTACCTACCTTAACTAATTCTTTCAATTTATTTATTTTTTATTTTTCTGATATAGTGTTTAAATCCACCCCCATCTTGTTTTGTTTTATAGTCACCTGTCATTTTTCATATAAAATAATGTCTTTGAATTTTACGACCATTGTACATTTAAAAGAGAATATTATGTTTTTTCCACAATCGTTCACAAATTAGCTCACTTCTTTTGTTTTGTTCATTATTCAGCTCTGAAGAAGGGGACTAATGGTGTCCGAAACTGTAAGCACTTCCAATAAAATTCTCTAGAAGAAGAATTAAGAAACCATTCTTTAACCAACACCCAACAATCCTCTACTAGCTTGCTATAATTATTCAATTTTATCAATTGATAGACACTGAAGAAAATCCAAGTCCATTTAGTTAAAATATGCCAATTTCAGAATATACTTTTAGATTTATGAATGTTTCAATTGTAGATGTTTCTGAGGTAAAAATCAAAGAGAAATCTGGCTCTATGTTAAAAAATTACTGTGCATTCACAGAATAACCTTCTTAGTGAATGAATTAAATTTTGATACATTTTTATTATTGAAAGCTGACATTTTCAGTTACTACCTTGGGCTTGATGAGGAACGAGCTGGGCAGAGGCACCTGTTTGCAGTGAGCACTCCCCAAGCAGGGCAGACTCCTCGGCCTGTCTGCGTTACCTGCAACAATACCCAAAAGTACTACGATAATTGTACCTACTTCACTGCCTACCTACCCCCACCACCTTACCCAGGTACACCCCTCAACTCAACACATTCTCAAGTATGAGCCATTAGTATTAATATGCAAGTTAATATATTAAGTACATAAAGAAATTAAGTTGATAACACCATCAATATAACATATATCATTCATAACTGTTCCAAGTTTTTGAAAAGATAGTCTCTTAGGGGCTGCAAAAGCTAAGCATAGTGACTCCTGAATAAAACTGAAATTACGCTAGGTATGAGCCTAGCTAAACAGAAGCTTTGAGCTCTATAACTTACACTAATTCTAATGCTAAATTTAATTATCTTATTGTTGTCACTAAGTGCTCAATATAGCTCGATCTAAAAAAAGTCTGTCATGCAGGGGCTGCGTAAACTCAGCAGATTTCCCGTGTGTTGGTATGGCAGAGTAGTGATCTTATTTTCTATTTCTAAGTAAAAATCTAACGAGTAGAAATAAGGTATACTAAAAGTAGAAAACAAGGAAGTATGAATAACTAATTTAATATTCGGGTTACGATAAAAAATATAGAACAGTTGTAGTTCATCGATAGTTTAACAAGATCTAATATTTTTCGATCTGACTGATAATAACAAGGATATTTTGAACTTTAGAATCCCCCCCACATTACTTGTCCGGTTTCAACCTACGACCTTCAAAGTTGAATAAAACAGTTATATATCAAGTATGACATAGACCAAATAAATATATTCAAGTTCATAGCATAATATCTTAAACATAACGTCAACACACAATGTAGATTTAGATGAGATTTTGTCGGGGCGATCAACTGCATGGTTATTACGCCCATCACAATGTACACAATGTAGTTGCAAGTACCTCCCATAGTAAAAGTCTAATAAAAACAGTATTTGGTATTTAAGCTTCCAATAAAGTGGCTCATCAGATTACAGCTTATTGGTAATATGAAATAATTGTGAGTGGGGGTTTACTTAACGCTGGAAACTTAAAAATCCAAATATCTCTGTTAATATTTGAGATAGATAAAAATGTATAAAACAGTACTTATAGAACATTAACTTTACAATAAGATTGAGTCTATACAATTTTTTGATTTGACCATGTATAACAGAGATAATTCAAATTCTTGAAATTCTCCCTCTAAGCCCCTCCTTCCACTAGTACAATTTCAACCATTAACAAACTTGTTCTTTAGTTTTGCATAAAATGTTTAAATATTGAGTTTGGTAATGATAAAAAAAAATTGTGACTGCTAGAGCAGTAAAAGACAAGTATACATACATACATATATATATATATATATATATATATATATATATATACAGGTACATCTCCTGAGTTGAATCGATGGACATTTGAAGAAATTTGTTTTTGTGCTATGTGAGATATGTATGTACAGATACCGCAACCTAATTAGTCAAAATAGCTTCAGTGAGGGGCAAAAAGGATAATTTTTTTGAAATCAGAAAACCAAAAGTTTTTGCGATTGCAATACTTGCATAAGTAAGTAACAAAAAAGAGATTCCCATCAAAATATAAAAATTGGATTAGTCAAACGGTAAATCATCCCTTTGTTCACATTCTTGTCATAAAATGATGAGACATGGGATGGCTATTGGATGAAAATAAATGAATTTGTGAAATATACTGATTATTTTTAGATAATAATGGACCAACTACATTTCACTTTAGATAATTATAAAATTCATAGAATTCGATTGAGTTAAAGAGACAGCAAGTCATTAATGCCTTCTGCATGCAACTCATTCTACCTTTCCTCAATATTTTTAAAACATACTTGCTTCCAGAAGGCGGTATAAAGAGGTACATTGTGGAATGCCTGGGTCCTGGTCTGCCAGTGGCTGCTGCTCATGCTCTCCCAACTCATGGGCCAACCAAGATCCTGTACACTGCGAGGGTAGGTGCTCGCCTCAGTGGCCTAGCTCTACCTACACAGCGCACGTTCCATGTTCCCCTCAGCCATGGGTTCGGCAGGGCGACTGCTCAGCTCCTCCTCCCACCCTCATGGAGGGAAGAGCTCAGGGATGCTGCCTTTCCTGTTCTCGTTGAAGTGTAAGTATTTCCCAATAGTGGGAAATTACCAATATCAATGGTTATGATGATATAATACCATGTAATCTAATTTTTACAAGTTTTAGGAATCAATAAAACTATTAAACACAGCAAAACTATTTTTGCAAAATATGACCCCACTAAACTTATAAACATTGGGGAAAGGTCAACACCATAAAAAGTCCATCATGCAGGGTTGCGTAAACTAAGCAGATTGCCCGTAGTGAAGATTAGTAATAGATAAATCTGCATACTGGTAACACAACACAACCGTGAATAAATACAAACGGAAATAAGAAATTTTTCATCTAATTTCAATAACCTGCCGACAGGAAGCGTTAGAAATGTAAACAAACGGGTCTGCCCACCTCACACCGTAAAGAAAAACAATTAAATTGAAATACATTAGAATATAACATATTAATTTTATTGAGAACTATTTACTATATTTAGTACTGCAATTAATAATGAGTCAGAATAATTTTTATCTCAATCAATCAAATTTTAGTAGTCCAAAACCTTATGACGGGAGGGGGGGTACCAGGACATATTTACATGTATCTCGTATAATAAAGGTCTCTTTAATACAACTTTTGGTATTTAAGCTTCAAATAATGTGATTTATTATGTAGCAGAGTATTGTTTATGTAACATGAGTAGAAGTGTCGGTTTGCTGAAGGCTGAAAACTGAAAAATGCAAATATCTCGGCTAATATTCAAGATAGTGAATAAATTAATATAACCCTAATTATAGTACATTTAATTTACAATAGATTGGTATACAATTTTTCGATCCGACATATGGTAACGGAGATATTTCGAATTTTCGAAAATACTCTCCTCTAAACCCCCTCTCCCCCTGGCCCGACTTCAGCAGCTGTTAATGAACTTGACCTTTCCTTTTACATAAAATGACTAAATATCGGGTTTGGTAACGATTAAACAATAATTGCGACCGCTAGAGCGGTAACAGACAAATATATAAATATATATACAGTTTTGAACGGACCTCATTTCCGTCATCTTCTGGGTAGGATCGATGGACATTTGAAGAAAAATTTCAAAAATCTCCCCATGATTACGACCTCAATAGCTGATTTCCCTCAAGGGAAATCTGCTAAAACACCAAAAAAAGAAAAAAACATCCAGTATCAATTTTTTTTTTTTTGTAATCGGTTCTAATCTAAGTCAGATGACAATTTATCAACCATCTTATTTTCGTTAGTCTTGACTTGGCCTTGTACCTGGAGGCCCTATCCCTCCTTGTATCAGGAGGTAATATCTCTATGAATCAAGTGTGTTCAATTGTGAATAAATTTTGATCCTGAAGATTGGTGTCTTTTTATGTAAAACATAAAGTACCAATAAAAAAATAAAGAAGATTTTAGTGTTTTAATGATGTTGGACTATTGGCACAAGTTGAAGTTGCATAAAATGATTTTTAACTTCGTTAATAAGAACATTTTACTTTAAACTATTGAAAATACATAAATGGATAATTTTTTATGATAAGAGGCCGGGGTCTGTATTGTAAACAAATGAATAATACAGAAAAGTCCGATTTTTTATGTAAAGAAATTTTTTATTGAAAAACAATATTCTAAAATTTAAACAAATTAATCTTAATGTGGAGTATTACCTCCACTTGCCAGTATGATAGCCTGCATTCTTCTTGGTATACTCCGGATGAAATTTTACACCGGTTAAAATGGAATTCTCTCCCATTCTTCGATAAGAGCTTCTTTAAGCTGCAGGTCATCAGAAGGGGTTTAGTCTTCCCAGCTCATTATCTTGTAACAAAAGAAACTCTTCACCAACTGAGGCTGCAAATGGCATGACCTACCTTTCTAGGATGTTCGTAATATGGTGTGAGCATTGAGAGACAGTCTCACGAAAACATGAAGCTCTGTATTTCCATCTTAATTTATTCCAGCCCAAAACCATCACAGAGCCACCCCAAACCGCACACTTCCCACTATGTTGCAGATCACATAGGACTTTCCCATATTAAGTTAACCTGGACTCATTGGTAAAAAGAACATTGGCTTATTCACTGTTTGTCTAATGTTAAAATTAAAAATAGCGATATTTCATTACTTATTGTTTTTTTTGGCAAATACGCACATAACAAAAGTAGTTCATGTTGTAAGGCCATGCTCACTGATAGCGAAATAGTGCTAACATTTTTATTTTGCAAGATTCTGCAGAAAGACATTTATACAGAAGTTGTCAAACTTGAGCATCAATTTAAAATAATGAATTTCAATGAGTAAAAAACTATCGCAAAGTCTAAAACAATAAATTAATTTTACTGATAGTTACCTAAACTACAAATTATTAAAAATGACCTACATGTCGGAAGTACTATTGATAATAAGAAAATGTATATATATCATATTTTTGCTATTACTTAAGCAAAACCATTTTTTTCTGTTAATTCTATAAGAATTCCAGTCATATCCAAATTATACCAATCTGATTATGAAAATATTGATTTTTTTTTTTTCTTAACTCCTTTTTAGTAATGGAAAACCTGGTGAACCGTCAGTAACAGAAAAGTTTTCTATAGACTGGGGAACCTATATCTCATCACAATTTGACGTTGTCTACGTCCGAATAGATGTTCTCGATGAAGGGAGTTTGTATGTTGACACTCGACTTGTTGGAATGAGAATACAGGACTACATTGGTGTTATCAGGTAAATTTCATTACTTAATTTTACATGAATTATTTGTGTAGTCAAACCAATAACAATCAACCAAGTTTTCTTACAGGAATTTTATTAAAATAATTACAAGACATTTAAACAGCCTATGCTGTTGAGTGCAATAATTTAATAATAAAAATTGCCTTTCTTTGTGATTTATAGTGTGATATTTGTTATATAAATTTGTATTTTTGTCTTTCTTGAGACATTCTAGAAAATAAGCTTTCTACATACAAATATCTGGACATGGAAGCATTTTGTGTCTGTGACCCTTGTGGTTTTTTATCTTCCACGCTATTGCTCCCAGATAATTGAATCTGATATGACTATAATTCTTAATACTATGACATGACTATAATAATAATTAACTCCTGATATATAGAAATAATATGACTTATTGATGAGGATTACTTGGTGCTTACCCCTTGCCTGAGTAGTGGCTCCATTATTCCAAGTGCAGGGGATATAATATATTCTAGCTTATGTTGCCAGCTTCTTTATTATATTACATAAAGGGTAGTAATAATTCAGTGTAGACTTTTTTTTGTCCAGGAATATAAAAAATATTAATATATATATTATATTAATTATTATAATTTTTGTGTTATTTGGATAACTTCAATATTTTCTTTTAGCAGATTTCCCTTAAGGGAAATCAGCTATTGAGGTCGTACTCATGACGCGATTTTCGAAAATTTTCTTCAAATCTCCATCGGTCCTGCCTAGGAGATGACGAAAATGAGGTCCGTTCAAAATTATACATACATACATACATATATATATATATATATATATATATATATATATATATATATATACTAGCTCAGAAACCCGGCTTCGCTCGGGAATTCATTTGAGGCTGAATGGTGATGGTATTTTATTGGCAAGGCTTTACTTTGTACAATATTTTGACATTTACCCGTCCCAGTGTTAATACCCGTCGTTTCTGTGGATTTGTTAATAAAATTAATTTTTTATGTAAGACTTCACTGTCCTCCATATAGTCATATTTGCCGTTACCTGTGCATTATGCATAGATTTGAATTATTAAGAACAAAAATTAACATACACTTGAATTAATTTTTCCAGGTGAGGTACCTAGTAGTTCATATTGAAAAGAATTGTTGAGCCAATTTCTCTAAATAACAAAATAAACAACTTTTGTTATGTGCATATTTGCCGAAAACCCAATAGAAAACGAAATATCACTATTTTTTATTTGAGGCCTCCCTTATAACCCCCACTCCTGCCCGTCTCTAGAAATGTTAGTATGACTTACTATAAGGAAGGCGTTAGTGCTAATACACATACCGAGTTTTATTTAGTTCGGTTGAATCTTTTGTGCCAAATAAAATTGTTGACTCCCGCTATAATTTTTAGCATATAACTCATTTATACTTCAGTATAAGATGAAAGCATATATAAGAAAAGTTACTCTAAATAACAAAATAAATAAATTTTGTTACGTGCATATTTACTGAAAACCCAATAGGAAACGAAATATCGCTATTTTTAATTTCAGGCCTCCTTACAACCCCCCCCCTCCTGCCCATCCCTAGTAATGTTCGTATGGCTTATTATAACGATGACGTTAGTGCTAATACACATACCGAATTTTATTTAGTTCGGTTGAGTGTTTTGTGCCAAATAAAATTGTTGACTCCCGCTATAATTTTTAGCGTATAACGCATTTATACTTCGGTATATGACAAAAGTCAATATAACAAAAGTTACTCTAAATAATAAAATAAATAACTTTTGTTAAGTGCATATTTGCCGAAAATAGGAAACGAAATAACGCTATTTTTAATTTCTGGCCTCCCTTATAACCCCCACTCCTGTTCGTCTTTGAGAAAATTAATATAGCCTAAAGTCTACGTTGGGTTAGTAGTAATATACATACCAAGTTTCATAAAATTCAGTTCAGGCGTTTATGCGTGAAAAGGTAACAAACAAAGAAATAAATAAACAAACACACACCAAAGAAACAAAATGCAGTTATGGTGTCTATGACATGTGAAACGAAAAGTTATTGTGAAATTTCGAGAAAAAAATCAATTTACAGACAGAGATTACAATTTTATGTATATATATTTGTCTGTTAATCCGTCACAATTTTTGTTTGATCGTTACCAAACTCCATATTTACAAGTTTTATGTAAAAAGACAGATCAAGTTCGTTAACGGCTGAAATCAAACCAGTGGGAGGGGGGGTTTAGAGGGGAGGATTTTCGAAAATTCAAAATATCTCCATTACTGTATAAGCAATCTTATTGAAAATTAAAAGATCTATAAATGTTGTTATGTGCATGTTTTCAATATATTTAATATTAACCGAAATATTTACATTTTTTTAGTTTTCGGCCTTCAGTAAACCCTACTTCTACTCTTGTCTTATCAACAATAAGCTGTTATATTATGAAGCATTTTATTTGAAGCCTAAATAACAAATATTGTTCTCATTGAACGTTTACGTCATGAGATAAATGCAAATGTGGGATGCAAGTGGGAAATCTGCTTAGTTAATGCAGCCCCTTTTGTTTTTGTTTTTTTTTGGAGGAAAGTGAAACTTCTGACAAAAAAAAAAAACAAATAACATCTAAACCACAAACAGATTTTTTTTTAGTACCACACAAAATTGATTAAAAATATATATGCCATGCTATGTACTTTATTCTTGCTGTGATTAACGGAAAAGGCAGAGAGTATCCACAATATGATATGTAGATGACATCAATTCTTTAAGTAACTCAGCTTCCTGCAACCTTGTGTTGTCTGTGAACTTGTTTGATTATATAAGCTCGATACATAAACATTTTATGTAATACTTTCAAAATCAAGGTGATATTTGATGGGCCGGTTTGTGGAGTAGAAGACACGATAAGACAATTTTATCTGCCGCAAGTATCTATATTTTTTACACAAAAATGTTTACAGTAGAGCCTGCTGCTATCATCGGGTCCTCATATAAAATTCTAATATCACTAACTATTGTTTTTCCGTCTTCAATTTTATTACATAGGTTACTTAATAAAGGATAGATTTTGAACAAAATGTGTATGTGCAAAACCTAATTAGTTTATGCGTTAAAGCGTTAACCTTTATCTCACATGGTAAGCCTAGAGTGGCCAGTTCGATTCTCGCCTGGGCAAAGGAAATTATTTAGTGACGAAATTCATTAAATAACGTCCTAAAATCCCAACCTGGCTAGAAATGGGTGGTAACCTGTAGATAACCCGTCCCAATTAGCCTTAGTTGCAAAAAGTGGACGTTAATAAATAAATAAATAATTAGTTTATTCATAGTCTACATGACAGACTTGTTTTAATTTTCTAATCATTGTTCAAATGCATCTCTTTATTCTGATTTTTAGTGAGAATTAATCGTTTCTGTATATAACAATTTCTTTTTTATTCATAGAGCATGTAAGTTCAGTGCTCCTATATACATACTACAAAATAAAAAGGCAAAAATGTATACTTCTGGTAAGGTAATATTTAAACTTTTTTTTTTCCTCTTTTTACAAAAGGAATATTAATATTGAGTACTGAAGAAATGCTTAAAATATATATACTTTTTGTCACAATAGAATTGTAGTAATTTCATCAAGACTTTGGTTATTTGAAAACATAAATGTTCTATTCTGAATCTTACTTTAAATAGGCCAATTTGGCAAGTCCTGTGTACAATTAGTTACTCTGCCTGTTAAAACAGCTTAAGTTAAGATTCTGGTGCCATTATTTATTTGGCTCGGGAGACAGAAATTAAACTAAAGATAATAAGAAAACAGAAAAAGAAGATAATCTCAAGTACATAATTACCCCTAAAATGAACTTACATTTTAAGCATATAAATAATATTGCATTTACTCTTTCAGCTAAAAAAGCAGAAACTGTGAGTAACACTAGAAATATGAAGAACTAGTTTAAGGAATTATCATAAGGTTTTTCATTGAGTTATTTAATACAATTATTGAGAAGAAAGATTAGCAACATAGTTGTCTTAGTAGAAGGTCAATTAATTTAGAATAGTTTAGTAATTATATAATAAAATAATTTAAACTCTTAATGCGCTAATTAATTGTAGGATATAATAAAAATTAGATAAACTTGTGTAGTCTCATATACATAACTCATTTTTAATTTTAGATAATATTATAACCAACTATATGTTTATGTGTCTAATATAATAAAGACAGATTAAAACACATCCAAGAATATATCATTTTATTTTTTATTTTTACAAATTTTGTTCAGAAGGATGTGTACATTTATTTAAATGTAGTTGTTTTTATGATCATAAAAGTGAAATAACCTGCATTTAATTTCTGAAAATGTTTGTTTAAATTATCTTTAGATGTAGGTAGCAAAAAACAAATAACAAAGATAATTATATCTCTGGAATATGCTGGATGGTAGAGGAACAAATGTATAAGGATCAATAAGAAGGCCAAGTCCTCTACTGGATTTTAATATAATGCAGAGTGCACTTTCGGAGTCAACGCTCCATCCTCAGTGCCTGCTGACAAACACAAACCTCGAGTTAATTTAACAATTCACAGCATGGCCAAAAGGCAAAATAAACAACAGTCATAAAAAACAAACACAATATAAATAGTAAAAACAATGTTAATTCTTAAAACTAGTCAACTAATAAAAATATAAAATCTAATCCTAGTCAACTACTATAAATTAAAGCCGAAACAATCAAAAAAATTTAATAACAAGTCAAATAATAAAAACAAACAACGGTAAGCATATGTCAAAAACTATAAATAAAATTAAAAACTAAAAAACTACCTAAATTTCAGATTTATATCACAGTGGGTGAGAACCTCGGAAAAAACTACCCAGAGGAACTGTAAGAAACATCTAAAAAATAAACAAAATCCCCATACTAATAATAATAGAGAGAAGATGAAGGAGGTACCTGATTAAAGCTGCGTTGCCTGGACCACGACTGCCGGGCGACTGAACCTCTGCCCCCGTAGAGAAGACAGGGCCCCGTCCCCGACATGTCGCAGCCTTGCCACCTCCTCCTTCTTATTAATATTCCTATCTCCATTCGCCTGTCTGTCCAGCCTTATATGCAGCCCCTCAGCCGTATTTAATCTTTTGCCCTTCTTCTCCTCAAACAGCAATTGATATTTTATGCTGGACATGTCATGGCCCTCTTTCCTGGTGTGTGCGGAAAACTCAGTGTCACGAGTGATGTGCTCCTTAAGACGTGTCCTTATCTTTCTACCACTTTGCCCCACATAAGAGGCATCACATCCCGTGCACGAGATCCTATACACGCCAGATCTATCCAGGGGGTCCACATAGTCCTTAACACGGGGCAAACAGTTTTTCAGGGACCGCTTACTCCTGTAGGCAGTAGCCAATCCAATTTTCCTCAACCTGGATCCTATCTTTTCTGAAACCGGACCCAAGTACGGGATGGAGACAGGGAACGACTTATTTTTCTTCTTTTTGGCCCGCTCTTCAACCGTGGCATCCTCCAGCTCCTTGGCTAGCTTCCTCTTCAATCGGCGTTGGATAAGCCTGTCCACCAACTGTTCCTCGTACCCGTTTGCTTTAGCAATATGCTTAATGCAGACCACTTCCTTGGCGTAATTATCTTGCGCTAGTGGGGTACTAATCAGCCTCTCCACTAAATAAAGCAACCCCGCCATCTTGTATCTTGGGTGATGAAATGAATCCGCAGGTATTAATAAGTCGGTGGATGAGGCTTTCCTATAGATACCAAATTTATGACCCCCTCCATCTCTCTCTATCTCCAGATCTAGGTAGCATAGCTTCTTAGCTTTTTCGTTCTCCAAGGTGAATTTAATTGTCTCATGGCAGCTATTTAGGTAGGAAAGCAACCCATTCAAATCGTCCCTAGTACCGCTAAAACTGACAAAAGTGTCATCAACATACCGGGCCCAAAAATCAATGCACTTATAGAATGGGTTGCGTGCCGACAAAATTATTGTCGGCCTGTCTGAAACAGAATTATTTTAAGTTTGGCGGGAAATGCTTTAGGATGGACCGGGGATTGATCATGGGCTCTGCTATTAGCCCACTTGCCGCCGACATGTTTATGAATTTCTTTGAGGAGAAATTCATTTTGTCGGCACGCAACCCATTCTATAAGTGCATTGATTTTTGGGCCCGGTATGTTGATGACACTTTTGTCAGTTTTAGCGGTACTAGGGACGATTTGAATGGGTTGCTTTCCTACCTAAATAGCTGCCATGAGACAATTAAATTCACCTTGGAGAACGAAAAAGCTAAGAAGCTATGCTACCTAGATCTGGAGATAGAGAGAGATGGAGGGGGTCATAAATTTGGTATCTATAGGAAAGCCTCATCCACCGACTTATTAATACCTGCAGATTCATTTCATCACCCAAGATACAAGTTGGCGGGGTTGCTTTATTTAGTGGAGAGGCTGATTAGTACCCCACTAGAGCAAGATAATTACGCCAAGGAAGTGGTCTGCATTAAGCATATTGCTAAAGCAAACGGGTACGAGGAACAGTTGGTGGACAGGCTTATCCAACGCCGATTGAAGAGGAAGCTAGCCAAGGAGCTGGAGGATGCCACAGTTGAAGAGCGGGCCAAAAAGAAGAAAAATAAGTCATTCCCTGTCTCCATCCCGTACTTGGGCCCGGTTTCAGAAAAGATAGGATCCAGGTTGAGGAAAATTGGATTGGCTACTGCCTACAGGAGTAAGCGGACCCTGAAAAACTGTTTGCCCCGTGTTAAGGACTATGTGGACCCCCTGGATAGATCTGGCGTGTATAGGATCTCGTGCACGGGATGTGATGCCTCTTATGTGGGGCAAAGTGGTAGAAAGATAAGGACGCGTCTTAAGGAGCACATCACTCGCAACACTGAGTTTTCCGCACACGCCAGGAAAGAGGGCCATGACATGTCCAGCATAAAGTATCAATTGTTGTATGAGGAGAAGAAGGGCAAAAGATTAAATACGGCTGAGGGGCTGCATATAAGGCTGGACAGACAGGCGAATGGAGATAGGAATATTAATAAGAAGGAGGAGGTGGCAAGGCTGCGACATGTCGGGGACGGGGCCCTGTCTTCTCTACGGGGGCAGAGGTTCAGTCGCCCGGCAGTCGTGGTCCAGGCAACGCAGCTTTAATCAGGTACCTCCTTCATCTTCTCTCTATTATTATTAGTATGGGGTTTTTGTTTATTTTTTAGATGTTTCTTACAGTTCCTCTGGGTAGTTTTTTCCGAGGTTCTCACCCACTGTGATATAAATCTGAAATTTAGGTAGTTTTTTAGTTTTTAATTTTATTTATAGTTTTTGACATATGCTTACCGTTGTTTGTTTTTATTATTTGACTTGTTATTAAATTTTTTTGATTGTTTCGGCTTTAATTTATAGTAGTTGACTAGGATTAGATTTTATATTTTTATTAGTTGACTAGTTTTAAGAATTAACATTGTTTTTACTATTTATATTGTGTTTGTTTTTTATGACTGTTGTTTATTTTGCCTTTTGGCCATGCTGTGAATTGTTAAATTAACTCGAGGTTTGTGTTTGTCAGCAGGCACTGAGGATGGAGCGTTGACTCCGAAAGTGCACTCTGCATTATATTAAAAACCAGTAGAGGACTTGGCCTTCTTATTGATCCTTATAAAGATAATTATGTTTAATAAACTTTTCCTTACTGGATTATAATAAAAAATTAAGACATTTCTAGTTATTCTGCTTTGTCTAAAACAATTCAACTCTTTCCTAATGCAATTTTTTTTAAGTAGCTTTCAGTAAATTGTTCTTTTTTTAAATGCTTAAAATATAGTTATATATTTTACTAACTAATAGATTGCATGTCTCATGATTACTGTTCATTATTATTGTACAAATACATTTAATATAAACCAGACTTCCGTAGGATTTACTTATTTACTTTCTTTTTTTTAATTAAAATTCATGTAGAATTAAAATTGTTCAATAATATGAAGTTTGGCTCTAAATAAGTGTCACATTTACAAATACTTATTTCAATTCAAGTAGAAAAAAATATTAGATCAATGGGTGAATATACAACTGGTTCATTGACATAATTTATAAATTACTTCTGGTTCAAATATAATACACAATTAAAACATAACTCTACCTTTCAAGTTTTCTACATAAGCTACATAATTTTAGCCCAGTTATTGTAATTAATTTGTTTCTAGCTCCTCTGCCATTGAGAGAGGGGTTTCCAGCTTCCCTCTTTACATGCATATATTATATATATACATTAATATGAACTATTACAGATCCACATGCAATGAAGTTTTGCCCCTAAAACTCACATGAATTAATAATGAGTGATAATATAGTCTTGAAGCTCAGTACTAAATCAATAAAAAAAAATATTGGTATATTTTAGCAAATGTATAAATTAAGATTTACATTATAAAAGTAATTTTGGTTTAATTTATTAACTGAAAACAAAAATTAAATACAACTTCTCAAAGCATTATCTCTGTTTTCTGAAATGAATTATAATAGGGCTAATACTATAGTACGGTTCTGAATAAGTAAATCAAAATAATTTTTCTGTTGATGCGCTAACCTGAGTAATATATGTTATATTGTAACAATAATCAGTTTTAATTTTGTGTATTTACTTGTACAGGTACCTCCTTGAAACGCTAAAGTTCCTGGATAAAGAAAGAATTGCAGTTTGGGGGTCTGGTTACGGAGGTTATATCACTACAATGATGCTTAGTTCACAGCATCATATTGTAAAGTGTGGAATCGCCGTTTCACCTATTACTGATTGGCTTTTTTATAGTAAGTACATTTATTATCATGTTTTACATTTCATCAAAGAAAAAAGTAATTAATTGTTTTAGAGAGAAGAGAATAACCCCAAAATAAAAATTAATAGGATATAAATATATATATATATTTGTATGTGTGAATGATAAATATTAAATACGTTTTCCTTTTTTGGTTAATCTATTTTATAGGATTCTAGAGCTAGTAAATATCATTGCAGACAAGAAGAAGGTTCGTTTAATGTGACCGAACAAGTACTTGGTTTATGCGCATAGTGAAAAAAAATAAATTATAAAAAAATTATAACTCTAGGCACTTAAGAAGTGGATTTCATATACAACATAAAACATTATTATTATTATTAACCAAATCAAATAAGGAAGGAGCTTTCCATGGTTAAAAATATGAAGAAGATAAACAGAGAGCATGAACCCAGTTTGGGCCTATAACCAAGAGGTCCTATAAGGTCAGCTTTTAACCTTTGTAATATTTGCTTGGAAACATATGTGTGTATTTGTTCTATCTATATATATATATATATATATATATATATATATATATATATATATATATATATATATATATATATATATATATAAAATTTTGAACGGACCTCATTTTTGTCACCTCCTAGATAGTAAGATCGATCGACATTTAAGGAAATTTTCCGAAAATCGCGTCATGAGCACGACATCAATAGCTGATTTCTCTTAAGGGAAATCTGTTCATTAACACTGCAGTACGACTGGGCGCATGTAATCTCTCAGATGACTTACCACCTTTCCTTAAGTGTTAAAGTAAAAGGTTTGTTTTAATTAAGCCTGTACTAATGCGGGTATTTGTATGAAATTTATAATTGATACATTATATGAAGAATATACATGATTTATGATTATATAATATGAGAAAAAAAAATATTTCACACGTTATCTTGGCTTACACAATATAAAATTGATACATAGATATGTTATACATACACCTTATATAGTCAGGTTTATAAAATAAAATAAAATAGTTAGGTAGGTTTGTTTATAAAATAAAATATGGTCATTTCTTAAATAAATTACTTGAGAATTGATCCTCGCAAAATTCAGAAGAGAAAAAAATACTACCATAGGGCACCTTTTGGTATTTCTGAGTACATTATAAAGTGAACACATTTCATCCAATATGTCCAAACACCTATCTTGGTTTGATTATAATTTGTTATAATGGAAGGCTTTTTCTTTTCTCCTGTCCTCACTTGGTCTGTTAGGGTCCTTTGTTTGAATTATACTAGCGATTCGATTGGATATGAAGTATGCTAGTAATTCTATAGGGTATATGGACTCTATATTAACACTAATTTATTTACATTCTTACCTTTTTAAATGTTTCAGATTCAGCGTTTACTGAGCGAATTTTAGGACTACCTTCAGAGTCTTACAAAGACTATGTTGAAGCAGATGCAGTCCAGCGAGCCAAGCATATAGATGGAGGTTCATTGTACCTCCTACATGGGCTCGCTGACATCTCTGTACCTTACAGTCATAGTCTCTCCCTTGCAGCAATGCTGGCCCGCTCCTCCGTCCTCTTCAGGTATCAGGTATGCAAATAAGCTTTCAAAATTAATTTTTTTTTTCGGGTCATTGATCATTGTGGGTGCTCATTCATTTAATCTTTATAGCATAACATATTTAATCTTTACTTATGCTAAAAAAAAAGTCCGTCACGCAGGGGCTGCGTAAACTAAGCAGATTTCCCGTGTGAAGTTTAACAATAGATAAATTTACATGCCGGTAACAACACCACCGTGAATATTAAGTGAATAAATACAAACTATAATAAGAAATCTACCGACGGAAAGCTTGAAATGGTCAGTAAATGTACAAGTTAATAATCCCTACAACAGAAAGCGTCTGAATTGTAAACAAATAAGCAAGCCAGCCTCATAGCGCTGCATAGATAGACCGGAAAGACAAACAATTAATGAAATATATCTGAGCAAAACATATTAATTTTATTGAAAACAATTTACTAAAGCTAGTGCTGTAATTTGTACTGAATCAGAGTCAGTTTTATCTCAATCACTAAAATTTTAGTAATCCAAAAACAAAAGAAGAGGGGGGGGGGGTCAACAGAACATATTTGCATATATCTCACAAAGTAAATGTTCAATGAAAACAATATTTAGTATTTAGGCTTCAATTAATATGTTTTATTATATAACAAAGCATTGTTTATTATGCTGAAAACTGAAAAATTCAAATATCTTGGTTAATATTCAAGATAGAGAACAAATGTATATAACAACATTTATAGTACATTTAATTTGCAATACGATTCATTCTATACTTTTTTTTCGTTCAATGTATAGTAACAGAGATATTTTCAGCCGCTGGTCTGATTTCAGCCGACGAACTTAATCTGTCTTTTTACATAAAACGTTTCAATATCAAGTTTGGTAACAATCAAACTGGTAGGATCGATGGACATATGAAGAAATATTTCGAAAATCGCGTCATGAGTATGACCTCAATAGCTGATTTCCCTTAGGGGAAATCTTCTAAAAAAATTAATTTCAGAAAATGTCATTCTGGATCCGCACAAACTAAGCAGATTTTCCAAGTACAGAAATAACACCCTCAAGATATTTTTGCTCTTAGTAAGATCCCAGTGTAAATAAGACTTTAAATATAAGCTGGCAAGAGTTGTTTAGTAAACTTTCTTAAGTGAAACATTCATGAAAGGAATAGGTTTACTGAATTCTCTTTTATTATTAGAGTTTTTAAAAAATGTAAACAACAATTATAGGATATAACTGTTCATTTTTCCATTGAGGCATTTCTATTTCATTTTCATGCTCAACGACACTTACATTGCTTAATCCTTTTAGCAGATGTTTTTAAAATGTAAGTGAAATAATATCAGCTTAGCTTAGTTTTTTTTATTTTAATTTTATAATTACTCAATGAAGTAGTCGATATACTTTGATTATATATACTAAGGTATTTATGAAAATTTAGATTAATAACTGTGGGTTTTATGTAATCTTTCTATGAAAATCCTAGTCTGGGGTAATGATAAATTAGTATATTGAATAAGTATGTTTCCAATTAGGGAAATAAGTCTTTTTTTTATACAATGTGAGTTACATTTGATGACTTAGCCATTCTTTTACAAGTTATACACAGAAATTATTTCAACCTTCAACTACTACCATGTTTTAAAGTTACATTACCATGGGTCTCTAATGACCCACACAAGAAAAATTTAAATTTTTTAAATAAATCTTTTTAATATAATTTTTTAATGGAATACATAAGAAATGTGACACATTTTAAAATACAATTGCAACAAAATAAATTGTTTTTACACTTTCCAAAAAAAACATATTTGAATTAGAAAAAAAAGTGCAAAAAAAAAAAATCCAAGGGTTCAAATAGTATAAAAATCAATATGTAAAATTGAATTTTAAGAGTGCTATCTTTCTTCTTATCATATTTAAATGTGTTCTGCTCATTCTGAAAAAGAAAGTAATTTAATATCTTAAATAATGAAGAAACTATAAGGGGCTCTCTGCTACACTAACAAATAAATTTAAATTTTACTTTCACAGTTCCGGCAGAGTCATTTAGATTCAGAGTGATTCTTGCAACCTGTGTTATTACATTTATAGCATATTGTTGAATGTTTCTGGTGAGACTTTTTGCACAATTCATCCTCATTTAGCTGTATTTCTGAATCTGTATCATGATGGAACGAATGGAATGATTGTCGCTGTAATTACTCATTAGATCCTCATTTTCATCAGACACAATATTCTGATTTCAATCATCTTTGTTCGTATACGCCAGCCAATCCTTATAATGTCTGCCCTCCACAATAAAACCCTCATTAGCCATATCACTATGAATACTTTAAACAACGTTTTAATAACGTAATTACTACTTACTTATTACGGGTCAAAAATGCCCCCAAACGTTAATTAGACAGACACAGGTAATCGCAGAAACAAGACGAAGAGGTTAGCTGTTACTAAGGGGAGAATACATGGTACCTGGAGGCGCTGCCTATCAACAAACCAGAGAAACCTTAATTTTTATTTTATGCTTGGGTCGTTTTTGACGCATGGTAGTAGTTAAAAGTTAAATTACATTAAAATTATTTGAAAGTAAGGTCTTACAAAATATAACAAATAAATACAAAGCTCTCAGTTTCATATATTTATATATAATGGTTTCATAAGTATCCTTACTTAATGAAAACAACTATGTAATAAGTGTAGCTCATTTAACATAATTTGTTGCAGAGCTATGCGGATGAGGGTCATGAACTGTCAGGTGTAAAGGAGCATGTCTTCTTGTCGATGGAGGAGTTCCTTTCAGAGTGCCTTAGCCTAGACAACAACGAGCAAGTCGGCCTCTAGATATCAATCCCACTTTCCTGGTCAACATTGAATTTATTCAGCTTCATTTTGTACTCATAAACAATTTTCTATCAATTTTAGATTAGTAAATAAAGTTACTCAACAAATTTTAAATAATTTAGGTGTCCTCTATTCATTCATTGTATTTTAATGTCTTATTTCAAACTGTTATATTGGTGCACAAGTACTTATTTATTCATTTGTAAATTTCTGTTATGAAGGTATTTAAAATGCAATTGAATAACCAATGTCCTCTATTAACATAACCGTTCTCACTATGCAATAAATTTGAGAAATCAATTTGTTATTCATCCTATTAATCAATTAACAAACAGTGAAAAATTTAATGAATAAGACAAATTAACAAGTATATTAAAATAAAAGTTCTTAATGATCTACAGAACTTTTAATTCTCTTTCCTTAACTCTATAATTACAAAATTATTTGACAACATTGCAAAAATTAGGTTTTTATGAAACACACATGTAAAGTACTGCTACCAAATTGTACAATTTTTTGTTCTAACTGTGAAAAAAAAGAAAACATTTTATAAAAAAATTAATTAGTCCACTACATAATTTAGCAAAACATTTTTGAGAATTGTTTAATTAAGAATACTTGCTAAATGATTAAATTTAATATTTATTTAATTTGTCATCCTATAAATTATTTATTGTATTTATGGATAGATAGGTGAATGTTCACCTCTAAATAACTATCACCTACAGTTGGGAAAAATTAATCTTACGTAAAAAAAAAAATATATATATATATTTTTTAAAATTTCATCCTTTGTTTTGAGGTAATAAACATGAGATTTTGTGTCAAATATCTCTCAAAATCAGACTTCAGTTTCTTACCTAGAGGAGTATTTTTTATTTTTTTGGTAGAAGGGTGAGGATGCCGACAGGACTTAATGTTATTGAAAGGAGACCTGATTTGTTGCCATGTTAAATTAAATGAAATTAGTTATTAACGTCTGCTTTTTGCAACCATGGCTAATTGGGATGGGTTATCTACAGGTTGCCATCCTTTTTTAGCCAGGATGGGACTAAGAATTTTATTTAGTGAATTCTGTCACTAAATAAATTCCTTTGCCAAGGCAGAAATTGGACTTGCCACTCTAGGTTTAGATGTGAGATTAAGTTCAAGGCTTTAACTCACATGGCTAACCTGAGCTCCCGTTGTTGCCATGTTAGCCAACCCAACAGTTCAATTACTAATATTACAAATTTCTATTTTACTGGAATGTTTTGTTGCAAAAACATCATAATTCCATTATTAATTACTAATACTATTACCACCCTAAATATAAAAACCGGTTTATTTTCGTCGTGAATCAGGAAAATAGTAATAATAAACCATTGAGCAAGACATGCATTTCTTCTATTCTACAAACTAAAATATCAGAATTTTTCCCCCAAAATTATTGAGAAAAGAATGTACTCATAGCAAAATGAATAAATAGCTATGTGCACTAACAACTTGAAGTAATTACATTTTTTGTGTGAAGGAACTGAAGCTAAATAAATTCAGCCTGTGTCATACCAAACTATAGTGAATGTCTTTTCTTAAATTTCTACTTTTTTTTTCTTATTAATCAATCAAATGATCTTAATAAATTTTTTGTCATTCATTACATGAAAAGACTTTCACAAGTTTGGGTCCTAATTGTCACTAGACCACCCCATTTTTACCATTCAGTCCCCCTGCTAGTTTTAACAATTTTTAGCTAATATATTTGGCTCGGCATTTTAGAAGTATGGTTGTAAATATTTTTATCAAGGAAAGATAATTAACTTGGACAGCAATGTTTTCATGAAATAAGTTTAAAAATATATATTGTATGTAAAATTAAATGTGTCTTAGGAAAAAAAAATATGTTAGTAGGAACAGGTTGGGTTAATGTTTAGAAAATGTTGTTATTATGTCATTTGTATGTAAAATAAATGTTATTTACTATATTTATCGAGGCCTGGGTTAATGAAGAGGAGAGCACAAATGATGTTTGCTGAATGTCATGACAAGAGTAAAAGCATTATCAGACGTATCAACACCAACATTTAGTAGCAATGGCTGCAAAAGTCTAGACTTATGAATGAAATTGGGAAAGTAAAGCTAGTATATGAAATATCATGTTATAAATAGGTTTATTAACTTAAGAATAATTCTAGTAAGAGGAATTGATTATTAGCGAATCATTGGCCCCTTTGGAAAAAGTTCAGATTTTGTGATGATTCTAGATATTAATAGTTTAATTTTTTTATAATTATATATTTACTTAATTTGGAATTATCAAAAACTTTTTTTTTACTCTGTAACAATTATGAGCAAATTATTTATTATACAATATTCAAAAGTCACTTGTAATAAATTATGAGTTACATATGTGTAGCTCACTGAAAACCTTTGCATTAAGGTAGCATGGGTAATTTATAACCAAAAGATTATATATCAAAGTGTTTAAATTAAAAATTAACTGACCTTTTCACATAACTACTTTGGTTGTCATTTTCTACTTTATTTAATTTAAAAAGTGTAATATTCTTCTTATAATATATTGTTCGGATTATTTGTTCAAAAATATTATTGATGAAAAGAATGATTTTCATTACTGCAATAGTCTGAACGTTTTTAGCCATTGTATTTTCAATCTATAGAAACATGGATATATACTGAAAGAAGGAACGAGATAAGGAATGAAGGCGACAAAGTTGATTATCGTGTAAAACTCGTTAAAAAGAAAGGCATTTGGTTCAGCCCCTTTGTCTTAAATTCATTTGTAATTATGAAATCAAGGCTACACTGTGATATATAGGTAAAACATGGATTAATAAGTAGTGAAAAATGTATATAAAATAAAATCATCGTTTCATACAATATTAACTCGTATTGTAAATTTTGTATGAACAAATAATGATTTCTATCAGAATTGATACTTAGCATGAGTGAGTATAATTGTGGCATCATGATTTCTGTGTGTACTAGAATACTATAAAGGGACAATTAAAAGTCTTCTTTTTTTCCTTCTATCCATTCCCAAAACTAATCTTTCTATCTAATGATTAGAGTAAAATTAGAACAGAAATATGGTGTACAAGTCTTTTATAGCTTTCATTAAGTATGACGATTAACTTTTTAATGAAATTGATTGATTTGCTGTTATATTTTTTAAGAAAATCAGATAGTTCCCAAGGAAGTGTAGACAACTTTGAATAATACTACATATATATATATATATATATATACATATATCCTCAAAATTTGTAGGTCTGTTCTTTAATTAGCATATGCTATGAACTTCTGTCCCTACTATCGATGCAGAAAATATGTAGAAACAGAAATATTTGTGAGTGATTTTGTTTTCCCACATCCCTTAGAACCTCCACCTAAGTTGGCTACAAAAAGTTAGAGACTTTCATTCAGATAATATTTTTGATAAGTTGGGCTTGTTAAGGTGTTAAGTTCTATCAGGTAATTTCCTTTAATATAATGAAGTATTGAAAATGGTATATTCAAAATGAAATTTACTGAGATACAGGTTTTCCTGGGTAGTAATACAGCATCCTTAATTTGTAAAATACCGCATGACACTAATTTTTTAGATGGATTTATCCTGTTTTAAAATGTTATGAAGAACCTTCTTCAAGAATATTTATTTAAAAGTTTGACAGCTTCAAAAGGCTATACCTTATCTTCAGTGCGGCAATTACAAGAATAGGATTATGAGCCATATAGTGGCTTAGAATACCATTCTAAAAGTGTAATGTTCTGTATAAAAATAAAAGTTTCATGCTTAACATTTTTAAACTAACAATAGATATTGAACAAAAACCGTTTTTTGTTTTAAGTCTAAGTAAAAATAAGTGTGTAGATTAATGTTACCACTTTAAAATGAACGAAGTTGATCAAATTTTAATATATTTATGAATTAAACTTCATAAATATAAGATTAATTAGAGAGAAATAAAATGAATTTTTATTTTTAGATGGCAAAAGTAAGGATATAAATAATATGTAAATCTTTTAACCCTTGAATTCCAACTGTTGACAATATTAAACAAGGGCAGGGCTAAAACTGTTGTATTTGCCTAGTAGCTTACTGATTTATCATTGTCATTTTCTTCAAAACGATTTCCACACTGAATAAAAAAACAAACCAAACCCTTTGTTGTTTTGGCGACTCCTTCATCAGACTTCCAAACATCAGGTATGAGCAAACAACCTAATTTGAAAAAAAAATTGAATATCTCAAGCATTAATGGTTTTAACAGATAATTTAAAACCGCAAATTGTATTTAAACTATCATAGATTTGATTACATATGCTCACTGTATTTTTTTTCCCCCTTTCATTATCTACTATAGGTTTCAATAGAGAAACAATAAATAATGAATTTGTTTAAAATAGAATGCATTAATTAATAAAACTAACAGAAATTTTACCATTGGTTGTAGTAAAATCTTTTCAGTAATATAAATTGATTAAATGGCCTTTTAATAGCATCCAACTATACATTGGATTATGATCATTTTGAATATTTATGAAGTTATTTATTATTATTTATTGTCTAAGTGGTGGGTGGGAAGGGAAAATGAACAGACAGATATCTTACAGTATGAGTGATTATTTCTAGATTCACTTTTAATTCAATTGCCAATGAATGAAATTATTTATTTTTGTTAGTATGAAGGTTACCTTAAAATGTGGATTGAAAGACCATAATATTCATCCAATAGCACAGAACAAGAGAAGAAATTTATAAAGAACAAACAAATGGAAACACAATTACCTTGCATTGGCCGCCATGACTTTGGACTTAGTATGACTCCTGCTCTGCAGGTTAATAGCTAAACAAATCTGATTCACAAAAACGGAACTTACTATATAATGACATTGTGAGACATATATGAGACCGAATCATAGATTAGTGCTAACCAGAATGGATGAATGCAAGCAACCCCCTCCATAGTGTCATATGTTTGTTCAAGGGGTAGCCATGGAGCCATAGAATTACTAAACAGGAGGAAGTTGCTCTTGCCGAATTCAGAATTGGGCAAACACATCTGATGAAGGCACTTAATGAGAAGGATCAACTCACCTACCTGTACTGACACTGATAACCACATATTAACAGACTGCAACTAATGAAAAGACCTGAACGTACCCCTTGACATGACTAAACTACTAACTGATGGCAGGCAATATATTCTGCTTATCTCAGGACATCTAAAAAATAAAAAAAAAATATCGGAAAATATAGAACAATTTTAAAATATATCCATAGTGTACTTAATGAGATTAACAATGGTGGAACTTTTATTGTATACTAATAGAAAAGAAATAACTTGAGATATATTTAGCATTTTTTTCTAAGTATATAATTATTATGTTCTCCTTAAATAGAGTGTCACCTCTATCTATCTCATGTGAATCTTCTCAGATATGGGACATTAATAAATAATAACGCATATTGACACAGGATATTTTACGGAGTACCTGCAAGTTCTCTCTGCAATGTCTATAAACCTCCTCAAATTATAAATAGCATTTTTATCCATTAATGTTTTGCATCATTTTCACCTAGGTAAATTGTCAGTAGTATTGCTTATCAACACAGTTGTTTGTTGGAACAGCATGTCATCTAATTGTAACTGTTTTAGGGATATTATGTTGTTATAAATGTTTATTTTTACTTGTTTAATAATGAATTAAACAATAAAGTGTTCCTATAAGAGCTTTAAAAATGGCTCTTCAAATATATAATGGAAGAAAAATATTTCGTAAACTTTATGAATTATTGATTTAAAAACCCTTTCATGATGTTCAGTCATGTATCATATATTTAATCTGTTGATAATTAAGTCTTTCCATTTTGTGCTAGAGATCTGATATTTTAATGCAGTTGTTTTTGTATTAGAAAAGTTTTGGATTTTGGTATCTAAAAGCTTCAGCTGATAGCTGTTCCGATGAACAGAAACTATTCATATCTTTGGAAACAAATAAAAATCCGTCACATGGGGGCTGCGTAAACTAAACAGATTTCCCTCGTGAAGTTTAGTAATAGATTAATCTACATACTGGTAACACAACAACACCGTGAATTAAACAAACAGTATTAAGAAATATTTCCCCTTCCGACGGGAAGGGTTTGAAATGTAAACAAACAGGTCAGCCAGGCTCACACCGGAAAGAAAAAAAATTACTAAAATATATCTGAATATAACGTATCAATTTTATTGAGAACTATTTACTGTATCTACTACTGTAATTTATAATGAGTCAAAACAATTGTTATCTCACATAGACATACACTCATTGTTTTCTGAATGAGACTATCCAACAATAAAGATATTGGGGACAGTGAACAGAACTCTAATGAAGACCTTTTGCACATAATCATAAATGCTGGGTGACTTCCATTTCTGCCCCCCCCCTTATTTTATTGCTAATTTTAACTATAAAAAATTTCATGAGTTTTCAACGTTTCATTATTGACCACTTCCATTATATTTTTCATGATTAGGTTGATTAACATAATAAGCAAACACCCTCTACAGAAATTTAGCTTTATAAAGCTGCTTCCAAAATCATATCCCCTCACTGCATATAAAGTTTGTAGACATCCTTTATAGAATGTTAAGGATGGGACTGTGTCAACTCCTATAGAGCTGAATGTTTGCAGAGGGTATTGCTGTTTATTCTGATCAATCTTATCATTCTTCTTCATGATGCTATCAACTTTTATATTTCATATAATATTCTATGGAAGACTTGTGCCATTTTAAGTATTGTTGTAGTATAAATTTATTAAACCAACCATAGAGTAATTTATTTCTCGATGTTATTTATCATGATAAATAAACTATGATATTCAGGGAACATTGCAGGTTTTGTTTGCCGAGCCACAATAGATTGTAAGTAACTTAATAACATAATCTATGTTAGATGATTAGACAAATGAGATGTAAGGATGTATGTTCAAGCAAACTTGTGAGAATGTGAACAAGCCTTATGCTAAAGCCTTTCATAGGATTATAATAAAACCAATTGAGGCTGTGCTCAGTTCAAGTCAGATTCAATCTTTATATTAATTAGATCAATCTTAAATTATTTAATATGTATTTATGAGGCCATATTTCATAATAATAAAAAAAAACATATTATCCTTCAACTATATACATATTTCATAATTAATTTTTTAATGTTTGTACAACTGTTATTAAGGGTACAAGTATAGAAGGTGAAGACATTAAAACACTCACTTATTAGTTGTCTTATTGTACACTATAAAAGCGTAGTGTATGTTTGTAGATTTTTCTCCAACTCTTAAATATAAATTAAAGTACATTGTGGAAATTAATAAATAATGGACTGTAATAAAAATGAAATTAAAATGGCTTATTGTAGAAAAACATGGGTCAGGGTGTGGTATTTTTAATTTAGGTCTCATCCGCCTGATCTTCATTATTCGCCTATAATTCTGTGTTTTAACTGTATACATTTTTATAAAAATCAGCTGCAAAGTTTTTTATATAAAATATATAACCTGTGCAATATTTATAGTGGTAAATTTTCATTGTTCGTATAAATAAATTACTTAATTCAAATCAGAAATTCTAAATATTCGAGAATACAAAATTCTTAATTAAAGGCTATGGTTGGACTCTCAAAGGTAATGCTTTTGTGGAATTCTGATACATTTTGATCACTCATGATTCATTCATGGACACTCTACTTAATTTGAAATAAACTGGGGGTAGAAACCCAAAATATTTGGTCATGTGTAACAGTCAACAGTACATTAATTATTAAATAAACAAAATACCTTGTCACGAGAAGCGGCCATCACAAATTACTATACATTTATTCTAATTCATAATGGAGGTCAACATTTTAATAATAAAATTTTAAAATAATTGGCTTGATGTACTCCCTAATCAAAAATTAGTTTAGAATATGTTTTAGTATCAAAATGGTAAATAAGAAATTTTCTTGTAAATATAATAATTATAATACAAATTAAACTAAGTTTATTATGTTTATATTAATACACACACACATGTATTCATATGATCCCTTTATGCAAATACCACAACCAAATTAGGTAATGCTTTTTATGTCGAACATGGGATACTTATGCCATCTAATTTACAAGAATTTGCACTATGTTCCTCCAATTGAGAACCCCTAAATTTACTGAAATACTTCCGTGGGCACAATGAGGTACATCAAATCATGAGAAATGGGAAGAAGTCCAACTTTATAGCCCACTGACCACACTGCTATATACAAATACAGTGCGCCCACCCACACCACAAATGCCTGATTATTTTATAATATGATTTATGATAATAAAAATTAATATGTAAATAAAAGAAAATCCCTCACCCAATTTTATGACATTTAAAATTAACTATTTCAAAGTAATTTATTTATTATTGTAGTTAAATGGGGAAGAAAAACATAATTAAATAATGAAAAGCTTGGCTGCCTAATAAAGTTGAGTTGTATTAATACGAATTGAGAAAGATAAGTAGTTGTGTATTATACTTTTTCTTGAAGCACTATGTAAATTATACAGTAAATGTTTAATGTGCATGCACTTCTTAGAGGCCTTTCATATAATTAGTAAATTCAAATAATTTGTTTTATTACTCAATATTAACTTAAGAAAAATACAAAACAGGAAAAATCAATTAATTTATAGCCAACAGATCGTATTATATTGAGGGATACATCTTCTATTTTTATGTATTTTTTTGTATAATGAAGTTTGAAAATATGTTAATGAGGACTCATTCTTACATTTTTAAATTCTTACTAGTCAATACATGCTTGGTGTGCATTATTTAGACTCTTTCTTTTATAAATTTATAGTTTTTCCTTCATTTAGGTCCTAACTCTGTTCTGAATGGCCCACGTCAGGAGTTGTCAGAGATATTTCTTTTTCCTTTGACAAAACTAAAAAGTTATATTGAAAGGAATAAAAAATGTAATTTTACACAAGAACAATGATACAATTAAAAATTAGAATTGTCAAGAATTCTGGGAACTAGCATATTAATTTTTATATTATATTAAAAGTTCTAATACAAAAGTCCACCCTTAATACAATTTTAAAAAGTGCCTCATATTCAATGTTTTAAATTTTGAAAACATTAATAGCATTTGTTGCAAATGAATAACCAAAGCACAAAATTTCATTAAATACATGTTTACAATAAATAAGCATTATCTAAATTAACTCAGAATTAAAATCAACTATTCAGCAGCCTTCACCTTCCAGCACCGAAGGACGAAATAATGCTTTTTTAATTTCCGCTACAACTGGTATTCAGATTTTTGTTAAATATGGTTTTGATGACTGGTCTCAAGATATATGAAGTCGTTGTTCTTTCGCTGTTCCTCTGGAGAAATGAAGAGGGGAATACTGTGGCGATAAGCTCCAATTTACAGACATTTTAAGAAGTGTCTGTATTGAAAGCCAAACTCAGGTAACAATATTCGTTTACATTTAAATTCAATAATTTCTCATGCAAGTCTTTGATTTGAAATGAACGCAGCCTTTCTCCATAATTAATGACTTTAAATGTTTTAGTATGGTAATATTTTTGTTTAATGAGTTTTTTAATTATCGTTTATGTTATTTGGTCAATTATCTTTTAAGCAAAGAGTCAATTATTAGTAAAAGATGAAGGGAAAACACAGAAAGTGAATAAGGGATTGTTTTATTAAAAAATATAACTGGCATCATTGTTTGCCCATTTATAGTTAAGTACATTAAATAAAATTTATTCATGTCTATAATGGATCGCCGTGCCTAATTTTATTCCTTCACAATTGTGAATTACAAATTATAACTATTGTTAATTGTTTAAACAAATATTGAAAAAAGGGTTATAATTGAAGTTAGCTTTAATGTAGATAGTTTTATTTTTGTTTGTATAAAATAATGTTGATTGTGTTTTGTAATAAATGTGATTGTTGGTGTAAAATAGTTTAGTAGCTATGAAGATATATGTAAAGATTGATGTCTTTAACACCCCAAATGTTTGTGTTATTTTTAAATAAAGTGGAAATATAACTTATATGATCACTTTTTGATAAAAAAGAATTTAAAATCATTAGTATTTGTGCTTCATTAAAAATATTTAATATTTGTTTCATCATCTAAAACCATAGTACATGTCAATAGTGGCAAATGAGACAATCGATATGTTTTATAATTCATGCCATAGTTTTAGAGGAGCAGAAAACGGTTCGAAATTAGAAATAGAAAGCGTAAACCTACGCTTTGGAACTCAGAGAGCAGTCTGTTTTTTAACAAACTTTGCTGATAGAATAGCATATGAAATTTTTTTATTTTCAATGGGAAGCCTTTTATCATAAAATAAAGAGATGCAATTTTATTAATATATGTAATTAAAAAGAGAAAAAAATATAAGCCTTTTCAAGGCATTAAGTCATAATTAACACAAAAGCTCATTCAATTTTGATGATAATCAAAATAATGTTGAAATCTTTTTTATAAAACAGAATGTAGAGAATATCATTGTATGTATATATTTAAATATGTAAGTAATATAAATATATATACACAAATCACAAGATGATCTATTTGAAGTTCGAGCTTTTTACTACTGACAATGATATTGTGATTTATTAATAAAAGCCTTTTGTATATGTTGAGCTTACTCTGAATGAGGAGTCCGCTTCTTGTTGTATTCTTTGTAAATGTTGAATGTTTTTGACTGTATTTGCCTAAAAGCTGTTTTAGATGTACTGTTCAGCTAAAAGGTATTAAAAACTAAGAAAACAGTTTTTTCTTTTATTTTCTTGTATCTAACCACTGTAATATTAATAAACAATTTAAAAAATAATTAAGTTTGTTAACTAAGCGATTAAATTATACGTTCCTAATGCTTTAAATCAAATATTTCCGCTTCTATTATAATAAATAAACCATAAATCATATTGTGAATTTTTAATATTGCTTATAAATGAAATAATTATTAAACTATTTGAAGTGTGATATACTTACAAGTACTAGTTGACTTATACATAAAGAAATCAACTGCTGAGTAGTGTTGTAAAAGAGCCCAGTCAAAAGTCTATAAGATAGGCTATTTTCTAGCTCTATTCTTGACTCAACTCGAGCCCTCAAGACATAAAAAGGCTCAAGTATTCATTACAAAAAGCAACTTTCAATGGAGGAAACCTTAATAATTACTATTGATTTGGTTTTTGATTGATGTTGTTATTTAACATCCATTTTGTGCTTCTACGGCTAATTGGGATGGGTTATATACAGGTTACCAACCTTTGCTAGCCAGGGTGGTTCCAAGAATTTTATTTAATGAGTTCTCTACTAAATAAATTCCTATTTTTCATACTGGAATCAAACTCGCTACTCTAGGTTTACCATATGAGATTAAGACTAATGCCTTAACTCACATGGCTAACCTAACCCCCCCCCCTTAATAATTACTAATTAATATTAATCGAGAAGAGAAAATCGAAATCACACTTTTATTTCTCTAAATCAGAATCAATTCCTGTTTCTTTTTTTAAAAACAATTATTATTACTTTTCCACCAAAAGATAACATCAGTTTCTTCTTGTTTGTGTAGCATCTCAAGGAAATATTCTAAATCATAAATCTTTCCTTTGAAACATGATTTATTTTTAATACATCCATCTTCATTTAGTTTATTGTAATCCTGGGTTTTATTTCAATTCCCTAAAAGTCTATGCTTTGAAAATAATTATTGTTCAATCAAGGATCAAGGTATGGTAAAAAAAAACATTTATTTGTTTTCAAGTTGATATATATATATATATATACATATACCCGGCTTCGGGGCCTAACCCCACATATTTTAACCCCCCACTCCTAATAATTATTAATTTTAATTTAAAACGCTTTTAGGACAGACTTCACTAGTATCTAAGGAAAACAAATATACTATTTAGAACGTAAAATAATGACTTTATTAGAATAGGGTGAAGCTTAAACTAAAACAAGTAAAATTGATAAGGCGCATTCAGCCTGAGAGGTCCGAGTTAGACTAGCACTTATTTCTCAAGATATCGACGAACTTCCGTATAGAATAGCATTAATGTTAGTAAAAGGAACGATTGCAATAGATATATCTTGAAAAAACTCATCTTCAAAATTAAGGAGCAATTGGGCACAGTCAGCCTCACAAGTCACCTAGGGACCAGACGTGCTGGATGATGGATGCCAATAGACAATAGTAGGGGATTCTAAGCATGAACACGAATCAGGAAACTACTGGGAATAGTGTCTCACAGGGGAGGCAGGATGAGGCTGGGCATCCTCTTGATCCTACCTCAGTTAAGAAGGAAATTGAGGTCAAGGCCTGTGTAAAGGAAGCAGATTTCCCACATGCAATTATAACTCACTACTGATCTCATCTCACCATATATTTTATATTTCTAAGTAAAAATCCGATGAGTGGAAGTGGAGGTATACTGAAGATTGAAAACAAGAAAATAGGAATAACTCACTAAATATATGAGTTACAAAAAATGTATAGAACAACCATTGCAGAAAACCAATAGTTTGACAAGATTGGTTCTATAGAATTTTTCAATTTGACTCATAATAAGGGAGATATTATAAATTTTTGAATTCCAATCCCCCTTCCGTCCTGTTCAAATAAGGTATAGATCAAATAAACATTTTTGAGTTCATAATATAAAATCATAAAGATGATATCACACAACTTATTTACATGTAACCACCCCCACATTATAAGTTCAATGAAAGCAATATTTGGTATTTAAGCTTCCAACAAAGGGGTTCATGATATAACAGTTTATTGTTAATGTGACATGAATAGGAGTGCGTTTACTGAAAGGTGAAAACTAAAAAATCCAAATATCTCAAGATAGAGAAAAAATGTCCATATATATTCAAGATAGTGAAAAAAATGTATATAACAATATTTATAAAACATTAAATTTGTAATAAGATTTATATATATATATATATATATATATATATATATATATGTATGTATGTATGTATGTATATATACACTAGCTAACTTTTTTTTTTTAATACTTCAAACCATAATCATGGATAGCATTTATTACAATTAAATATCACCTATAATGAACATATTTCCTATCAAAAACCAATCCGAGCACATATATTTTAAGGATCATTTTGTACATAAGATAATATTCATAATAGTAAATCTCAGTGGTTTCACTTCCAGTGATGCCAGCATTTCACAGGAAATAAGTAAACTCAAATAACTGTTTAACCTCCCGTCAACTTCCGCTCCCGCAATGAGGGTTATCAACATTGTTTGCCTTAAATTAATGTTTCAAAATATTATTTTAATTATTTATCTTCCAGATGAAATTAAATAATAGTGGTACATTTAAATTAAATTCATTTATATTCAAAGAGCAAGATGAGGGGAAGAAATCATAGTCCTCCCTGCACGCTAAGTAATATTTTAAATAACCATGTCGAGTTTAAACAAAATTAAAATGAAATTCACATTCCTGAGAATAACACTACATTGCTAAAAGTATAAGCATCAAATAACATGTAAACATAGACCAATATAAGGTTGGCCAGAAAGCGGCAGAAATGATTGGAAAAAAGAAGTATACCCCACAGATTTTTATTAAATAAAGTATTAACCCTTTCCTTGCGCAAAGCCCCTAAAGTGGCTTGATTCAAGCCACTATAGTGGCTTTGCGCAAGGAAAGGGTTAAATACCTTTAAGAACAAACTGGCGTTTCTCATGAATTAATGTTTGGAAGAAGAGAAGGGAAGGGGGCAGTATGCTTAACTTGATGTGATCTGTTACTGGCGTTAAAAAAATAACATATTTGAATTATTAAGGATAAAATATTAACATAGATTTGACCTTTAATCAATGAGGGCCTTATTCAATTAAACTGTAATAAGAAAACAATACAATTACTAGCCTCAAAATATATTAAGGAAAATATTTTCTGTTATTGAATTTTGAATGGAATAAAATAATAATAAATAATGACAATTTTTATTCATTTTACATAAAAAGTTATCAAATAATGAAAATAGTATTTTAATTAATTTAATTAAATTTCTCCTGCAAGGAATAATCTAATACAGTAAGGCAAATGGAGGGGCTTGGCCCATGACGAACAGGAGTTATTCATGTTGATACATACCAAGAGCACTATTTATTCAAATTCATATTTATATAAGTTCATTAACATGAAAACTTTCCAATGGAAATTTCAGTATCCTTAAAAATTGGAATATAACCATTTATTAAAATATTTAGACCAAAGTACATTAACCAGCAAAATTAGTTTGTGAAGGAAAAGAGGAAGAGATTAACAGGCGATGAAGTCACAAAGGTCCCTCACGCAGGGGCTGCATAAACTAAGCAGATTTCCCTCGTAAAGTTTAGTAATAGATAAATATACATACTGCCAACTAGGGATGGGTATCGATTAATCGTAATAATCGATTAATACTCCAAATAATCGTATTTTTAATCGATGTTTACGATGCTTGATTAATCTGGTAATCGATGCATTAATCACGATTAATTAATCTTTTTTTTCTTCTTTTCTTTTTCTTAAGTGAGAGTTAAGACTAATTTATCATATTTTGAAGCTAATTGTTCAACTTTTCCACAATCGATTTTTTTTCAATACTAGCTACATTTCAATCAGTAAAACTTTGTTTTTTATTGTTATTGAGGATTAACTAACCTCTTTCAATTATATTTTAACAATTGCAGTTACCAGACAAGCGAAGGTTTTACACCTCTTTTAGCAGATTTCCCTTAAGGGAAATCAGCTATTGAGGTTGTACTCACGACGGAATTTTCGAAATTTTTCTTCAAATGTCCATCAATCCTACCTAGTAGATGACGAAAATGAGGTCCGTTCAAAACTGTATATATATATATATATATATATATATATATATATATATATATATATATGTCTGTTACCGCTCTAGCGGTCGCAATTTTTGTTTGATCATTACCAAACTCGATATTTAGTCGTTTTATGTAAAAAGAAAGATCAAGTTCGTTAACGGCTGAAATCGGACCAGTGGGAGGGGGGTTTAGAGGGGAGGATTTTCGAAAATTCGAAATATCTCCGTTACTGTACGTCGGATCAAAAAATAGTATAGGATCAATCTTATTGAAAATTAAATTTACTATAAATATTGTTCTATACTTTTATTCTCTATCTTGAATATTAACCGAGATATTTGCATTTTTCAGTTTTCAGCAAACCACCACTTCTAGTCATGTTACGTAAACAATACTCTGCTACATAATAAATCACATTATTCGAAGTTTAAAGACCAAAAATTGTATTCAAGAGACCTTTATTATACGAGATACATGCAAATATGTCCTGGTGCCCCCCCCCCCCGTCTTAAGGTTTTGGACTACTAAAATTTGATTGATTGAGATAACAATTATTCTGACTCATTATTAATTACAGTACTAGATATAGTAAATAGTTCTCAATAAAATTAATGTGTTATATTCTGATATATTTCAGTAATTGTTTTTCCTTCCGGTGTGAGTCGGGCGACCCGTTCGTTTACATTTCTAACCTAACGCTTCCTGTCGGCAGGTTATCTTATACGTACCTTGGGATGAAACATTTCTTATTTCCGTTTGTATTTATTCATGGTGTTGTTGTGTTAGCAGTATGTATATTTATCTATTACTAAACTTCACGAGGGAAATCTGCTTAGTTTAAGCAGCCCCTGCGTGACGGACTTCTTTGTTTGAGCTTACTAGCACATTTGAAAATTTAAAAAAATATAAATTACAATTCAAAATTAAAATTTAAAATTAAAAACCTTAATTCGTGGATGATCCACAAAACATGTACCCTGCTGAATAAATATTTTTAAAGCAAACATAGATGTTTTTAACAATATTTAGATTAAGTTTTTTAATTTTAAATTTTTGAAACGTAATTTATATATTTTTTTAAATTTTTTTTATTTTTTAAATGTGCTAGTAAGCTCAAACAAAAAAGAGGTGTAAAACCTTCGATTGTCTGGTAACTGCAATTGTTAAAAGATAATTGAAAGAGGTTAGTTAATCCTCAATAACAATATAAACATAACTAGCAATTAACATATATATAAATATTGAAATTTGTTTTTCTTGGTTTTTGTCAATTAATCGATTAATTAGTGCAAATATTAATCGGTTCCCAATAATCGATGTTTTGTAGTTCAATACCCATCCCTACTGCCAACACAACACCACCGTGAATAAATACAAACGGAAACAAGAAATGTTTCATCCAATTTCAATAACCTGCCGACGTGAAGCGTTGGGTTAGAAATTTAAACAAACGGGCCTGCCCGCCTCACACCGGAAAGAAAAACAATTACTGAAATATATCAGAATATAACATTAATTTTATTGAGAACTATTTACTATATCTAGTACTGTAATTAATAATGAGTCAGAATAATTGTTATCTCAATCAATCAAATTTTAGTAGTCCAAAACCTTAAGACGGGGGGGGTCACCCTGGTGACCTGACATATTTGCATGTATCTCGTATAATAAAGGTCTCTTAAATACAATTTTTAGCAGATTTCCCTTAAGGGAAATCAGCTATTGAGGTTGTACTCATGATGCGATTTTCGAAATTTGTCTTCAAATGTCCATCGATCCTACCCAGGAGATGACGAAAATGAGGTCCGTTCAAAACTGTATATATATATATATATATATATATATATATATATATATATATATATATATATATATATATATATTTTGTCTGTTACCGCTCTAGCGGTCGCAATTTTTGTTTGATCGTTACCAAACTCGATATTTAGTCGTTTTATGTAAAAAGAAAGATCAAGTTCGTTAACGGCTGAAATCGGACCATTGGGAGGGGGGGTTTAGAGGGGAGGATTTTCGAAAATTCGAAATATCTCCGTTACTATACGTCGGATTGAAAAATTGTACAGAATCAATCTTATTGCAAATTAAATTTACTATAAATAGTGTTATATAAATTCATTCCCTATCTTGAATATTAACCGAGATATTTGCCTTTTTTTGCCCCCCCCCCTCCCCTTGGCCCGATTTCAGCCGTTAACGAACTTGATCTTTCTTTTTACATAAAACGACTAAATATCGAGTTTGGTAACGATTAAACAATAATTGCGACTCCTAGAGCGGTAACTGACAAATGTATAGATAGATAGATGTGTATATATATACAGTTTTGAACGGACCTCATTTTCGTCATCTCCTGGGTAGGATCGATGGACATTTGAAGAAAAATTTCGAAAATCGCTTCATGAGTACAGCCTCAATAGCTGTTTTCCCTTAAGGGAAATCTGCTAAAACACTAAATTTCCCCATATATATAGGAAATACAGAACCATAGAATAATATCTATTTCATCTATATATATATAAATATATACTCTGGATTTGTGCTGGCTGGTGGAGGTCCATCGTCAACGGAAGGATCAAAAAGGTCAAACAATTTATTTGTTTTATTTTATTTTGTTATTTGTTGCTTTTAATATTTATTTGTAACGTTTTAGTCATAAGTGTAGCATTGCGTTTTATATATTTGTTTGTTTTTTAAATGTTTTTAATATTCGACTACCTTTGTTGACTTTTACATTTATTTATTCATATATATTACATGTTTTTGAAAGTATAAATGTTGTGTCACAGAGCACTGATGATGGGACTGTTCGCCCCGAAAGTACTTTGCCTGTAATAAAGAAGTATTAAGAGTGTAGGTGTTTGACCTTTTTGATCCTTCCGTTGATATATATATATATATATATATATATATATATATATATATATATCAGAATGTTACAATAAAATCTCCAAAGCCCACGTAAAATATATGTTAAAAGCTCATCTAACTGAAAAATGGCAACAGCAATGGACTGTAACTAATAAAGGACAACATTTAAAACTATTCATTCCAAACATTAACACATATTTCAACAGCAAATACATACAGACAGACTTTTACATTACACAATTAGTAACAGGACATGGTACATTGAACTCTTACTACCAACGATTTAACATAAAAGACAACAATACTTGCCCCTGTGATTACTCAACTCCACAAACAAGTCAACACTTAATATACGATTGCAGACTACTCACTGACGAACGACAAAAACTAAAACAAGACATAGAACAAAAAAAGTCCGTCACGCAGGGGCTGCGTAAACTAAGCAGATTTCCCCTGTGAAGTTTTACAATAGAGAAATCTGCATACTGGTAACACAATACCACCGTGATTAGATATAGAGAAATCTTTCAGTTAATTAAAATAAATACCCAACTGAAACGGCTTCTGAATTGTAAGAATAATTTATATTTTAATAACTCAAATTTCAGTAGTCCAAGAACTAAAGAAGGGGGGGGGGTGGCGAATGAACAAAACGTATTTGCATAAATCTCACAAAGTAAGGAAGGTAAGGTAAGGTTAAAAACGCCAGGTTAGAAAAAGCTCCGCCTGAGCCGAGAAATGACGAAGATGGCCGACATAGTCCGAACTATACCCCACCACAGACTTCATAAAAATGCAAATATCTCGGTTAATATTAAAGATAGAGAATAAATGTATATAACAATATTTATAGTAAATTTAATTTGCAATAAGATTGATTCTATACAATTTTTCGATCCGATGCATAATAACGGAGATATTTTGAATTTTCGAAAATCCCCCCTCTAAACCCCCCCTCCCTCTGGTCCGATTTCAGCCATTAACGAACTTGATCTGTCTTTTTACATAAAACGGTTAAATATCGAGTTTCGTAACGATAAAACAAAAATTGCGACCGCTAGAGCGTTAACAGACAAATATATATATATATATATATATATATATATATATATATATAATTTTGAACGGACCTCATTTTCGTCATCTCCTGGGTAGGATCGATGGACATTTGAAGAAAATTTTCGAAAATCGCGTCATGAGTACGACCTCAATAGCTGATTTCCCTTAAGGGAAATCTGCTAAAAAGGCAAATTTCCAATAGAAGAAGACAAGTTATTTTTAAAATATAATAATGCTTTTAAAATATTTGCAGAACATGCTTTTAATACAATTAATCGGTTAAATACTTATTATGGCTGATACAACTACAACACTTAAAATATTTATGGATATTCATTATTTCTTTTTTCTTTTTCTTTTAAGACTAATAATCTTCTCTTTATATGTTTTTACTTTAATTTAACGTTGTTATTGTTAGTTCTTTATATATGTATCTCATACTTTTGAAATAATCTATGTATAAATTAATTGTAACCCACTCCAAATGCATGTGATATGCTAACTTGCATGGGACATGCAGAAACTAATAAACGGCCTTCTTATAGGGATACCATAGGAAGGAAACAAATAAAATATATATATATATATATATATATATATATATATATATATATATATATATTAGAAAAACATTAAAAAAATAAATAAATGTAAGGCAGGTGGTGAGGACAGCTACACAGTAATTTCATTGGGCACAAAAGACTGAAGAGAACTGAACAAAACAACTCCCTCTGTGAATTAGCATAAACTCATCCGCCAAAGTAACCTATATTAACTTTTCTTTGGACGAGTAGAAGTGGGGGTCATAAAGGAAACCTATAATGAAAAATTGCGATATTTCATTTGGTATTGTTTTTTAGGCAAACATGTGAATAACAGAAGGTCTTTATTTCGTTATTTAAAGTTACGGTACTTGTGTATTATATCCACCACATTATAGTTCTACGCTAGAGTGCGCTACTGTTTTAAGTATAGGGTTGGCAAATAAGTCCTTTCGGTTTTTTAAGTTGAAAGAAAACTATTGTATATTTTGAACATAATTTTTATTTTAATCTACAATGTAATGTCCATTATTGTCAATATTGCCAATGGAATGTCTGTGGCTTATTAGCGAAAAAATGATCAAGGTGCTCCCTGAAACCCTGTTCGTTTTCAAACCGTTTTCCACCTAAAGGCCGGTCCAGACGCTCCGTTTTGCACAACGTATTGTCTGCGCAGTTCAAAACGTTGCAGATAAAACGTTGCGCGTGGACTGGAAAACTGTGCAGTTTTGAACCCATTTCGAAGACGGTTCAGTTTTAGTAAAACTGAGCCAGAGAGCATAGATTTTCTTGAACTGCGCAGACAAGTCGGCGTGTGTGGACGGTAGCACCGTTTTCCGATTCATTTTGATACTCAGTTTCAATTCGTCAGGCGACAATGGCTGACTTTCGGCAATGATCTAGGGAGTTTTTAACAGATTTTATTGCTCTGTATGAAAGTTTCCCGTGCATTTGGCGTGTTAAATCAAAAGAATACAGTGACAGGGATAAGAAGGGGGAAGCGTATGAAAGTTTAGCAAATAAATTTAAAGAAATTGATGCAACGGCAATCATTTTCATAGCTTCATCACGGCAATAATAGCCTTTCATGTGCTGATATTGCTGTTCTCATACAAGTATTTTCTTTGTTGATATGCGGTGTCACTAATTCCAATAAATAAGTTTATGTGTCAACGTCCATTCGCAAGTAGTTCCGCCAATCAGTAGGTTCATCACGTAATTCACGCTGTAATATGATATGGGAAAAGTGATTCCTTTTTAGAAGCCACTTCCGCGACCACTTTGAACGCCGGGTACTTCTGAGCTGTTGCAATCTTTTTTTTTTTAACAAGACACACCGCGAAAATCGACCAGAATAGTACCTCCTCCATGACGATCTCACACAAAACTGAGCAAAATATACAGATGGTGCCGTGTGGTCGCTCTACAAATTGCAACGTTTTCATTCCGTCTTAAAGGCCGGTTCAGACGCTCCGTTTTGTACAACGTTTTGTCTGCGCAGTCTTAAGACGGAATGAAAACGCAGTAAAGACCGGAATAAGTGGTAGTCACTAGGAGCAAGGTCCGGTGAATAGGGAGGGTGGGGCAAAAGATCCCATCCAAGGGCTAACAATTTGTTGCGGGTGACTAACGAAGTGTGGGGCCTGGCATTATCATGATGGAAGACGACACCCTTTTGATTTGCCAGTTCTGGGCGTTTTCGTCGAATTGATTCATTCAATTTTGTTAATTGTGAGCAGTATAGAGTGGAATCGATTGATTTACCTTGTGGCAGCAGGTCATAAAAAATCACACCCTTGAAATCCCACCATACAGAAAGCATTATCTTCTTTGGGTGCAATCCCGCTTTAGATGTGGTTCCAGGTGGTAAGTCGTTTATGTCAAAATTCCCTGCCCTAAACTTGGCAAACCAATTTTGGCACGTGCGCTCTGTTAAGGCTTTATCCCCATAGACCCCGCATATTTTTTTTATGAGCCTCTGCAGCTCCCTTTCCTTTTTTGAAATAATACAGCAAAATATGCCTATAATGCAATAAATTACCGTCCATCTTCTCAGCTGGATCACAAACGCAATACTGACCTAATCTTAACGTGTCGACAGACATAACTGTTTACATATTACAAATAGGATAAACAATCCTCTGTTGGGATTAATTGCATCAGATAAATGTGACATATTGTAAACAAAACATGAATACAAAAACCGAAAGGACTTATTTGCCAACCCTATAGTACGATTCATTGCCCGCAAGGCAGGTTATACTTACCTTATAACCTTCTACGGAATTATAATGATAAATAAAAGAAAACACAATTTTTAAAAATAAAACATTTTATTCACATTTAGGCGGGAAATGTGTGGAAATACAATTTAAAATGCACTTATTGGAAATTTTGAGTTGTTTTTTTGCAAAAATTGACAGATTGACAGTCTTTGCACCAGCAATAAATGAACTTCAATGCATTAAAAAATGGAATTTTACTTCCTCCGAACCAAGTGCATCCAAAAAACACTTTATTTTTCCACTATAAAGTTTCATACAATGTGATTTAGAACACTTTCTTCTGATAGCTAAAATATTCCTCTCCTGTAAATATTGAACAGCGTCTTCTTCAGTCGTTGGCAAATCCCAAAGAGGATTTGAAAAAGTCCGTCACGCAGGAGCTGCGTAAACTAAACAGATTCCCAATGTGAAGTTTTACAATAGAGAAATCTGCATACTGGTAACAAAATACCACCGTGATTAAATACAAACGGTAATGAGAAATCTCAAATAAATAAATTCAGTTAATTAAAATAAATTCCCAACTGAAACGGCTTCTGAATTGTAAGAATAATTTATATTTTAATAACTCAAATTTTAGTAGTCCAAGAACTAAAGAATGGGGGGGCGGATGAACAGAACGTATTTGCATAAAATCACAAAGTAACGAATGTAAGGTTAGAAACGACAGGTAAGGTTAGAAGAAGCTTCCACCTGAGCCGAGTACTGGCGAAAATGGCCGACCTAATCCGAACTATACCCGACCACAGACTTCATAAAAATGCAAATATCTCAGTTAATATTCAAGATACAGAATAAATGTATAAAACAATATTTATAGTAAATTTTATTTGCAATAAGATTGATTCTGTAACATTTTTCAATCCGACGTATAGTAACGGAGATATTTCGAATTTTCGAAAATCCTCCACTCTAAACCCCCCCTCCCACTGGTCCAATTTCAGCCATTAACGAACTTGATCTTTCTTTTTATATAAAACGACTAAATATCAAGTTTGGTAACGATTAAACAATAATTGCGACCGCTAGAGCGGTAACAGACAAATATATATATATATATATATATATATATATATATATATATATATATATATATATATATACAGTTTTGAACGGACCTCATTTTCGTCATCTCCTGGGTAGGATCGATGGACATTTGAAGAAAAGTTTCGAAAATCGCGTCATGAGTACAACCTCAATAGCTGATTTCCCTTAAGGGAAATCTGCTAAAAATGCAAATATCTCGGTTAATAATCAAGATAGTGAGAAAAACGTGCATAACAATATTTACAGAAAATTACACACACGCGCTCGCGCGTAGTGTGTGTGTGTGTGTGTGTGTACTTTTCTATCAGTTAATCGTGCTACCTTATTTCTTGTTAAATATTGTATTTTGCTTTCAACTCACATTTACTATTATGTATTTAAGTAAGCTCGGATTGGTTTTTGACAGGAAATATGTACATCATAGGTGATATTTAATTATAATAAATGCTATCCATGATTATGATTTAAATTATTCACGGTGCGTCAAACAGTGGAGAGGGACCTATTTTCATTTATTCTTCAAAACTAATATTTCTATTCTATAAGTCGCCTGCCTGACCCTCACGGAAAAGCTGTGCACCCAGACGGGAAGTGAAGTTGTAAACATTGAAACCTTGTCAAACAAAAATGTCACCATCATTCAGCCAATTCCATCACCAAATGATTCTCCCAATTTCGGGTACCTTAGATAGTTTGTAATAAGATTGTTTCTATACTTTTTTTGATCCGACGCATTATAACTGAGATATTGAAAATTTTCGAAATCTCCCTCTAAGCCCCCCCACTCCACTGGTCGGATTTCATCAATTAACGTCATCTTTCTTTTTACATGAAAGAATCAAATATCGAGTTTGGTAACGATGAAACAAAAATTGCAGCCACTAGAGCGTTAACAGACGGATATATAATATATATATATAACCTCTGTCTGTACATTGATTTTTTTCGCGAAATTTTACGATAACTTAATAAACATAACAAAAGTTGTTTATTTTGTTATTTAGAGAAATTTTCTCAACATTTCTTTTCAATATGAACTACCAGGTACCTCACCTGAAAAAATTAATTCAAATGTATGTCAATATTTTCTCCTTAATAATTCAAATCTATGCATAATGCACAGAAGACGGGAAATAGGACAATATGCAGGACAGTGAAGTCTTTCATAAAAAAATAATTTTATTATTAAACACTGGAATGGGTAAATGTCAATATATATGAATTCCCGAGCGAAGCCGGGTATCTAAGCTAGTATATAGATATATATATATATATATATATATATATATATATATATATATATATATATATTTGTCTGTTACCGCTCTAGCAGTCGCCATTATTGTTTAATCGTTACCAAACTGGATATTTAGTCGTTTTATGTAAAAATAAATATCAAGTTCGTTAACGGCTCGTTTAGAGGAGATGATTTTCGAAAAATCGAAATATCTCCGTTATTATGAGTTGGATCGAAAAATTGTATAGAATCAATCTTATTGAAAATTAAATATACTATAAATATTGTATATGTCTATATTAAATCTTAAATATTAACTGAGATATTTGCATTTTTCAGTTTTCAGCTATCAGCAAACCGCCACTTCTACTCATGTTACATAAACAATAATCTGCTACATATTAAATCACATTTTACGAATTTTAAATACCAAAAATTGTATTCAAGAGACCTTTATTATACGAGATACATGCAAATATGTCCTGGTGCCCCCCCCCCCTTAAGGTTTTGGACTACTAATATTTGATTGATTGAGATAACAATTATTCTGACTCATTATTAATTACAGTACTAGATATAGTAAATAGTTCTCAATGAAATTAATATTTTATATTCTGATATATTTCAGTAATGTTTTTCTTTCCGGTGTGAGGCGGGCAGACCTGTTTGTTTACATTTCTAACCTAACGCTTCCTGTAGGCAGATTATTGAAATTGGCCGAAACATTTCTTATTTCCGTATGTATTCATTCACGGTGGTGTTGTGTTATCAGTATGTATATATATATCTTTTGCTTAACTACACGAGGGAAATCTGCTTAGTTTACGCAGCCCCTGCGTGACGGACTTTTTATGAACGGGCGGGAATGTTTCTACCTCCCCTATTTCCAATGGTTAAGCAGGGGTTGAAGAAATCATGCACTGCATTTCTGTCATTCAGGTTTGCATAACTTAAGTTCGCATAGAATATTATCCATTCCCCTTCATTACATTCAGCAGTGACTTAATTCAATAAGGGATGTAATGAATTATAACTTTTTAAGACTTTTAATTTAACCATTAGCACATGATTCAATACAAGTAACAAAAATCAAATCCATTTCCAAACAATCCAAACCATTTCCATTTCCATTTATTATCTAAAACTGGGGTTTAGGTGAGGCATGCGAGTAAAGCTAATCTCACTTGATAAACACATATGGGCAATAGGACTTTATTTAGTGACAAACTCATTAAATAAAATCCTTAGTCCCGTCCTCCAAGTAGAAATCGGCTCTTGAGGTCGTACTCGTGGCGCAATTTTCGAAAACTTTCATAAAATATCCATTAACCTTACCTAGAAGATGACGAAAATGAGGTTCGCTCAAAATTGTATACATATGTGTGTGTGTGTATATATATATATATATAAATATTTGTCTGTTAACGCTATAGCGGTCGTAATTTTTATTTGATCATTACCAAACTGGATATCTAAACGTTTTATGTAAAAAAAAAGATCAAGTTCGTTAACAGCTGAAATCAGGCAGGAAGGAGGGGGAGGGGGTGTTCATTTTGTTATTTAGGGTAACTTTTGTTACATTCATTTTTGTCATAAATTGAAGTAAACACGACATACACGCTTATATTAATAATTCTATTAATATATTGACGCGGGTGTCAATAATTCTATTTGTACTTTTTTAATTTACTATTAATTAGTTCTAAGTATGATTCGGGTTGGTGAGGCTATAATTCTCCGTCGCTCCCCACCTCATCTAATTATTTTCCCTAAAAAAATAAATTTGTTATTTATTTCCAATTGAAATGTAAACTATAAGAGCATTTTTATTATTTAATTTGTATAATGTATTATTTAACAAAGCCAAATGAATTTGCACTAAGAGTGGTAGCGGAAGTTGTGGGGAATCAAATTCTTTGATTCTGGTAATAGATTATCTTATTTCTGATGTCTTGACGCTATTAAACAAATGTGTACTATCATAACAATCAAACGTTAGTTGATAATGTTATTATTACAAAAGACAGTATGCCTTTAAACTCGATATGATTGTTTAAAGTTACATATGTTATAGAGAGGGCTACGATCTCCTATCTTTTTGAATATAAATGAAATTATTTTTAGAGTATCACTATTATTTAATTTCATCAGATATATAAACATTCAACATACAACATAACATTCAAGTGTTTAATATTAGTGAATAATTTAAGGAAAATAATATTGATAACCCTCATGCGGGAGCGGAGGTTGATGGGAGGATAAAACAGTTAATTGAGTTAACTTATTTTCTGTTAAATGCTAGCTTTACTGGAAATGATTTCTACTGAGCTTTACGATTACGAATATAATCTTATCTACAAAACTATGCTTAAACTATATGTGGTTGGATTGGTTTCTGACAGGAAATATGTACATTATAGATGATATTTGATTATAATAAATGGTATCCATTATTATGGTTTGATTTATTCAAAAATGGTGTGTCAAAAAGTGAAGAGGGATTGATTAGGAACACATTTTCATTTATTCTTCAAAACTAAAATTTCTGTTCTATTAGTCCCCACCAGTTTCCAGGCCCTTTCGGAAAAACAATACGTCGTGGAGGGAAGTGTAATTGTAGACATTGAAGTCTTGCTATAAAAATGCCATCATTAGTCAGTCAGCAATGATTTCCCGGGCATCGCCGAGTAAATTATCTAGAGTGTAAATACAAAATACGTACATTAAGATGATATTTAATTATAATAAATGCTATCCATGATTATAATTTGAATTATTCACGATGTGTTAAACAGTGGAGATGGAATGATTAGGGTATTTATTTTTATTAATTTTTCAAATCTAAAAAAAAACGTCTGTCACGCAGTTGCAGAGTAAACTAAGCAGATTTCCCACATGATGTTTTACAATAGAGAAATTTCACGAGAGCCGAGCAGTTAAGGAAACGGCCGACTAGCTTTTGGCGGAAAAGTCACTCGTCCGTTAGCCTCCCAGATTTAATAAAAATGCAAATATCTCGGTTTATATTCAAGATAGAGAATACATGTATATAGCAATATTTATCGTAAATTTAATTTGCAATAAGATTGATTTCGTACAATTTTTCGATCCGACGTATAGTAACGGAGATATTTCAAATTTTCGAAAATCCTCACCTCTAACCCCCCCCCTCCCACTGGTCCGATTTCAGCCGTTAACAAACTTGATCGTTCTATTTACATAAAACGACTAAATATCGATTTTGGAAACGATCAAACAAAAATTGCGACCACTAGAACGGCAACAGACAAATATATAGATAGATAGATATATCCAGTTTTGTGCGGACCTCATTTTCGTCATCTACTAGGTAGGATCGATGGACATTTGAAGAAACATTTCGAAAATTCCGTCATGAGTACAACCTCAATAGCTGATTTCCCTTAGGGGGGGAATGTGCCTAGACGGGAAGTGTCGTTGTAAACATTGAAGCCATGAAAAAAATACCATCATCATTCAGCCTCTTGATTTTTCGAGCGGGACCGGGTACCTTAGCTAGTATATATATATATATATATATATATATATATATATATATTTATATATATATATATATATACTAGCTCAGATACCCGGCTTCGCTCGGGAATTCATTTGAGGCTGCATGGTGATGGTATTTTTTGGCAAGGCTTTTTTCGCAATATTTTGACATTTACCCGTCCCAGTGTTTAGGGTTAAACCCGTCGTTCTGTGGATTTGTTAATAATAAAATTAATTAATTTTAAGACTTCACTGTCTTCCATATTGTCATATCTCCCGTCTCCTGTGTATTATGCATAGATTTGAATTATTAAGGACAAAATATTAACATAGATTTGAATTAATTTTTCTAGGTGAGGTACCTGGTAGTTCATATTGGAAAGAATTGTTGAGCATATCAATATTTCTACTCAAATTACTTGCTTCATGCATTGTCCCCGAAAAAATGTATAAAACAAAAGTTACTCTAAATAACAAAGTAAACAACTTTTGTTATGTGCACGTTTGTCGAAAAACAAATGAACAATGAAATATCGCGAATTTTTATTTCAGGCCTCCCTAATAACCCCCACTCCCGTTCTAACCTAAAAATTTTAATATAGCTTATAATCATGAAAGAATTAATGCTAATTGATATACCGAGTTTTGTTAAGTTCGGTTCAATCGTTAGCGCCCAATAAAATAGTTTACTCCCGCTTTAGTTTATAGTGTATATCTCGTTTATAAATTGTTAAAAGACAAAAATTAATATAACAAAAGTTACTCTAAATAACAAAATAAACAACTTTTGTTATGTTCATATTTGCCGAAAAACGAATAGAAAACGAAATACCGCTATTTTAAATTCAGGCCTTCCTTACAACCCCCACTCCTGCCCGTCCCTAGAAATGTTGGTATGGCTTATTATAATGAAAGCGTTAGTGCTAATACACATACCGAGTTTTATTTAATTCGGTTGGCTCTTTTGTCCCAAATAAAATTGTTCACTTCCGCTATAAGTTTTAGCGTATATATCGTTTATAATTCAGTATATGAAAAAAGTGTATTTAACAAAAGTTACTCTAAATAACAAAATAAACAACTTTAGTCATGTGCATATTTGCCGAAAAACCAATAGGAAACGAAATATCGCTATTTTTAATTTGAGGTCTCCCTTATAACCCCCACTCCTGTTCGTCTCAGAGGATATTAATATAGCCTAAAGTCTAAGTTGGGTTAGTAGTAATTTACATACATACCAAGTTTCATAAAATTCGGTTCAGCCGTTTATGCGTGAAAAGGTAACAAACAAACAAACAAATAAACAAACAGACACCAAAGAAATAAAATGCAGTTATGGTGTCTATGACATGTGAAACGAAAAGTTATCGTGAAATTTCGCGAAAAGAATCAATTTACAGACAGAGGTTACAATTTTTTTTATATATATATATATATATATATATATATATATATATATATATATATATATATATATATATATATATATATATAGATATTGGAGAAAAAGTAACACACGCGTAAACGTAAACAGCCTAATAAGGATAACAGGCACTAGTATTTCAAAACAACTTACTACATGAAAAACAATTTACCTGTGGACACACCTAAACCACCCTTCGTGTGACCAGATCTATGATGTAAACAAACGGATCCGGACTAAAACGTAAACAACCTGATAGGGACAAGAGACGTACAAACATACTGAACAACGGAAAACTAACTCAGTGCAACTTTTGACGGGCTTGAAAATTGTAATCAAGGTTTGAAATTGCTTGCCAACTATTATCAATCATCAGTATCACATATACTGGCGTTACTAACCCTTTATTCGATATACCAACCCTGAATAAAATAGACTAAAAGCACAAAGGGAAAAAATCTGAAAAATAGTAATCAAAATATAAAATACATAAAACTACTAACATAAAAAAGTTTATTAAGACTATTCAGTGTGGTGGACTTTTATTGAACTTTGAATGAATGGACTAAATAGCATTTTCAATTTTAGCTTGTTTATTCAGAAACAAGATACCATATTAGTAAAATAAAATGTTCTTTGTTGTTTAGAATAACTAAGTGAACGCGCTGGGGGAAATTGCTTTAATATTTTGTTCTTGTTCATAAATTCAGATTATATTATTTTTGAAAGACAAGGTATACAAATCAACGGTTTAGCCCAAATTAATTTCGAATTCGTCGTAAAGCAGATTTTACTTAAAAATAAATCGAGTTAATACAAAACATAAAACGCTAATTTACTAAATTAGGTTGTCCTCCGATTGTATTTAGGTGTGATTTATCTTTGTTTTACTATGCAAAATAGTTTTTCTGCTCATAGAGTTTAATATATATATATATGCTTACATATATTTGAGGGCATTGAAGTCAGATTATCTATTTTTGTTCCTTCCTGAGAGATTGTTAGGCACACCGAGTGTAGGCGGTATTGTCCAGGCAACATCACTAATTGTTTTGAATTTTAGGATATTTTGCTTATTCAGATTGCAGTCAACTTATCGCTGCAAATAACGTTCTAATACGTCGGAATATTGTTTTCATTGAGCCTTTTACGAAAGGAAAAACTCGGAATTGATATAGAATGATGTCATCTCTTTGCGTAAAATTAGAGACGCCACTCACGTTTTAAGTCGGATAGTCTTTGCAAATTATACACTGGATTTAAGACGCGAAGTTTAGTTTAAGAATGTTGAAAATTGTACCCGAGAATTCTGATTAAAATACGTTGCCCGAAGGTTTATAGATAACCCAACAACACACTTCTAGTCAATCCGTTTTCTCCTAGTAAAGTATGATCAAACGTTTTGGCAAGCTGATATTTTTATGTCTCATAACTTCTTTTATTTCATGATTTATAAAAATTTTAGTATTTGCAAACTCATACCAGTGCCCTTTAAAAGTTACACGTTATATAGTCTTGGAAAAGCGTCTTATGAATTAATATTAGCCATAAAGTAAAGAAGCATAAATTATATTATGGAATGTTTTTGATATGATCTTCCAGAAGAAAAGTACACCTTAAAGGAGATAGGAATGCATGGAGGTGTTTAGATTTTTTGTAATCTCTCATTGGAAACAAGATACGGAGCTGAAACTTAATACAAGTATTCTCCGATTCATTGCACAAAAAGTGGTGACAACAAGTGTTTATGATCAATTTTCGCTTGATTGTGTAATATAATAACAAAACTCCTGCTTATAAGTTATCCTCTCGGTAAATCAAATCATATTCATTTCTTCTATACATTGTTTGTTGTTATGTAAGTGTAACAAAGAAATAAGTGTGTACGCCATACAAATATTTGTTCTTTCTAAAAACATACATGTGACTGTATATTACATTAAAGTTTTATTTTGCATACTTATACTGGTTAGAGTCCATCATTAGAACGGCTTCTTAGGGTTAAGGAGGGATTGGCTTTCTTAAAATTCTGCTCTTGAGAAGAATATTTTCAACTTACTCTTTTTGACGGTGGGTATAGGGTCAAAGTGATCCTTTCCTAGCTCAGTTTATCTCACGATAGGCTGGTGTATTGAAAATTAAAAAAAAAATAATACCGGGTTCTTGATAAAAAAATAAATTATATTGTACTTCTTTTGAAAAGTTATTAAGGATAAATATGAATACATATACTTATAACTAAATGAACTAAATTAAACTCAATTGAGTTATAAAGGTTATTTAAAAACTAACTGTTAATTACAAATATAAAAAAAATGGTCATTTGAATAGTTAAATGAAATAAATGTTACTCGTATTTCATTAAACGATAAAAAAAAAAAAAAAAAAAAAAAATGCATTGAATAAATTTCCTATACGGTCTTGCACATTGAATTAATTTCCTTTTTTTAATAAATTATATAAAATTACTTAATATTAACAGTAAAAAAAAATGATTATCGTCTTCAGCGAGAGTCGATCCACGTCAATGAAGTAAAACACTCGAAGTCTGAGTGAAGGCAGATGGAGGAATAAGGTACCTGATACTTGATTTCGATTGAATTCCATCATTTTTCTTAACCGACGGCCGTCCCAAACGTGGAAAAGCCTTGGGCTTGAAGAAGTTCTTGGAACTGGGAGAAGCTGGAGAGTGCAGTCTCTTGGCTGGTAGAACAATACACTCTTAACGTACGTCGGTTGTCATCAGCTGGGTGCAGAGCGATCCCGACTACTCCCGACTCACGCTATTCACTACTTAATGTTCTAAATATTATATAATTAATAAAAGTAACTTTCTACACTAATGGGTAGGTCACAATAATCTTCATTGGCATAAAAGGATTTTTTTACATATGCCTTTATTGTTGGTTGGTATGATGCAGAACGCTCATCTTTCCCCAGTTCATTTCCTTATAAATCTATACATTTTCCTGTTCATGCGAACAAGCGAATCCAAAGTTTCATTGACGTGCGAAATTAAACTACTTCGCAAAATAAGATATCTTGTGGGAAGTAAGATAAGTATTCATAACAGTGCATATTTTCATCATTCCCTGAATAATAAACAAACTATGAACACAATGATTCTAGTACTAGGGTATGAATAGAACATCTAAGCCAGATCCTAATGTATTAGCCTTATTAAGTAGTATATAGGTTACACCTAGAATTAATAATGATCGATATTTTACTTATTATAACTTTTAAAGAAGTTTTATGAATTTTCCACAAGGAGTGTTGTTATTTTACGTTCGTTTTTATAATTTATTTATATTGGTTTATAACCTCATATCTTTCTTTGGGCTCTTTTGGATATTTGGCTTGGTCCACATTCCATCGCCACTTATAAATTTTAGTATGATAAACGATTTGTATATACATATGTACTTGTATTCTTATTGAGACTATTAATGGTAGGACCTTTTACAGCACATGAAAGCATTTGGTCCTTGGTGGAACCTGGGGCTCTAATGCAACAGATTGTTTCTACATTTATTTCAAGTAATAGATCGCGTCCCATTAGCAAATAGTCAGCATTCACGACAACTTTGTGAGTCTACTGTATATGATACCATTCGGGATTTTCCATATACGTTTATATATATATATATATATATATATATATATATATATATATATATATATATATATATAATAGCTCAGATACCCGGCTTCGCCCGGGAATTAATTTGAGGCTGAATGGTGATGGTATTTTTTAGCAGGCTTTACATTGCACAATATTTTGACATTTACCCGTCCCAGTGTTTAGGATTGATACCCGTCGTTGCCGTGGATTTGCTAATAATAGAATATTTGTTAGATAAGGCTTCACTGTCTTCGATATTTTTATATTTCCCGTCTCTTATACATGTAAATATGGTGAATTTTTATTTCAGGCCTCCATTATAACCCCCCTCCCATTCGAACCTAAAAATTTTAATATAACTTATAATCATGGAAGAAATAATGCTAATTGACATACCGAGCTTTGTTAAGTTCGGTTCAGCCGTTAGTGCCCAATAAAATTGTTGGCTCCCGCTAAAGTTTTAACGTATAACTCATTTATACTTAGATATACGGCAAAAGTGTATATAACAAAAGTTACTCCAAAAAACAAAATAAACAACTTTTGTTATGTTTATATTTGCGGAAAAACCAATAGGAAGCGAAATATCGCTATTTTTAATTTCAGGCTTCCCTTATAACCCCCACTCCTGCCCGTCCATAGAAATGTTGGTATGGCTTATTATAATGAAAGCCTCACTGCTAATACACATACCGAGTTTTAATTAATTCGGTTGAGTCTTTTTTGGCAAATAATATTGTTGACTCCCGCTATAATTTTTAGCGTATAACGCATTTAAACTTCAGTATACGACAAAAGTGTATGTAACAAAAGTTACTTTAAATAACAAAATAAACAACTTTTGTTATGTGCATATTTGCCGAAAAACCAATAGAAAACGAAATATCGCTATTTTTAATTTCAGGGTTTTCTTACAACCCCCACTCCTGTTCGCCTCAGAGAAAATTAATATAGCCTAATGTCTAAGTTGGGTTAGTAGTAATATACATACCAATGTGCACTCGTACACACACACACACACACACACACATTCTGTAACGTTAACCATGTTTCATTTCGGCACTTGGGAAACCTGCTGGATTTACATAGTCCCAGAGTGGCTGTCTTATGGAACGATCAAAGTCATACAAATTTGCCTAAATTTCTTACTTTGTGTTACAAATCATCAGCATAAACTACTTTATTATTTTAATTACAAACATCTTTTAGCAACATAATTTTCTTTTTATTTAGTAACAGTTCACTTCGGATAATGGTAATTAAATATGTGTAGTATTCAAAGAATGAAGCTCGTTACTTTTTCAATAAGCTCCTAATTTAGAGGTTTACTCTGTGTGGTAAATAGACAAGGTGTATCATTTTTTTACATTATTATACTGAAGGTTTTACACTAATTATAAAATTTAATTCGTACATTTCTTCCTTATTTTTTTTCATTCAGATTTTACCTCTTGTAGCGTTTAGTTTATTCTTTATGAATGAATTCTCCCCCCCCCTTCGTTGATTTAATTATTTACATTCTTATAATTTACCTCACATAGTAAGATCCAAAATAAATAGAATTTACTGTGAGTTATGTAGTCAACTTGGTCCTAGTTTATTTTCCATAATTTACACCCATTTTCTTAGCTCATTAACTTATATTTCTTCGAATATATGTTGTGAAAAAAAGATCAATCATCATACCTGTTAAATACCTAGAGCTTTTTTTCCCTGCCAATTAGACTATACTCTTTACACAAACGTGTAATGAGCAGAGAAATCTTGAGCAATGGCTTTTAAATAGATACGTACACCTTTTTCCGTTGTACGTGACATTTAAGAGATAAAAATTATTAAGTTTTTCAACAAATAGTAAGACGAGGGAAGTAATTGAAAAGAACAGTATTCCTTAAAAAAAAAAAAAAAATATTATTAGGAAACTGGTTAATCTTAAACCCCCATATTTTTTTTTTTTTTTTCAAACTCAAGGGATTTAAGGAAAGACGAAGAAACAAACTTTTGTAATTCGAACTACAAAAGCTAATAACAGAAGTATTAATGAAATTTTGAAGAAAACCTGCTCTGTTCTAAAAGAATTAAGTAGTAAACACTTCTGGTTCAATTGTTTCTTCCACAATCCTGAATAGGCTGTTTTCTTGAAAACTATTCTGTCTTTTAGCAGATTTACCTTTATATATATGTATGTAACTGCTCTCGGTCTCGCAATATTTTTATAATCGTTACCGAAACATAAGTGTTTTATATAAAAAGAAAGATCAACTTCGTTAATGACAGAAATGGGACTGGGGGAGGGGCGGTTTAGAGTGGAGGAATTTCGAAAATTCTTAATATCTCCGTTATTATACGTCGGATCGAAAATTGTATAGAACCAATCTTATTGCAAATGTAATGTTCTATATATGTTGTTCTGAAAATGTTTTCAATATCTTTAATATTAACTGAGATATTTGCATTTTTTAGTTTACCCCACTCCTACTCATTCCATAAGCTGTTATATTATAAAGAACTTTATTTGAGATAAATGCAAATATGTGAATACAAATGCAAGATAGAAATCCGCTTAGTTATCGCAGCCCCTACGTGACGGACTTTTTATTTTCGTTAGAACATAGAAATGTTGCAACACCACACTATTTGTACAACACCTATGTATGGGATTATTTGTACAGACCTTTTTTTATTCTTTGAGCCGCATAAAATGAGAAAATGGTGTGAGTAACACTAAATTCTGAAATGAGGTGCAATTGTTGTAGAGAGAAATAAACTCCTTACGGGTTTTCTTTGAATAAAATGTTGAATTGAAGGATATAGCTGTGACCTCATTTACCGTAATTTCCCCTATACAAGGAAAGACTGTGTAAATTAAAGTTATTAGTTAATTTCCTTCAACATAAAATTAAATTTTCAATTATAATATTGCAATACATCTACAAACAGTCCTAAATTTTATAATTGAACACATACAATTAAAATTAGAACCACTCATACTTCTGAAAATTGTATAATTTGTAGCTATCCTTTTACACAAAGAAACACGCCATATATGCAAATAATATTTGGACGTAGTTTTTTATCAAATTAAACTTGAATTCAATTAATTTCTTAATTAAAAATTTATTTATATATTCACAGTTTTTAAAACTACAACGAAAAGAAAAATACTTAATTGAGTTTGTTGTATATTCTCCATGGAATACAAAATCTCATTATATATTAGGACGAGCCCATATATTTGAGAATCGACCTTAATATCAAGCCCCAGGTGTAGATTATAGTTCACTGCCAAGTAGTTCGTCTTCTCTTGGTTACTTCAAAACCCACGTCTGTAACCAGCGAGTGACAGAATATTCTCTTCCTCGTCCGCGAGGACAGCTACGTTGTCTGCATATGCAAAGAATTTAAGCAGTTTGCCTACATGTTCTCCACCCTCTTTGGAAGCTTCACATATTACCTTCTCCAAGGTTAGATTTTACAGCATAAGAGAAAAGCAATCACTTTCTCTCGAATACTTTAGTCGTCTCCCCATGTAACATCTGACAGCGGGAACCACCGATATACGTTCTTGTCAGTCGGAAAACAATCCCAGGAAAACCAAGTTCCATCAATACTTCATGTTGTGGCCAACACATTTATGTCAAAAGTTACATTTACTAATTAAATAATATTTAGTAAATTAAAAGAGTGAATGGTGTGAATCGGTGGCAGTCGGGATCGCTCGGCACCTTTCGGCAGCCAGCTGATGACAATCGACGTGCGTGAGGAGTGTATTGTTCTACCGGCCAAGCAACTGCATTCTCCGGTAGTCTCCAGCTTCTCCCAGTTCCAAGAACTTCTCCAAGCCCAAGGGTTTTCCACAATTGGACAAAATAATCTTATTGGAGCCCAGCAGTTCCAGGACGGCCGTCGGGGAAGAAAAATGGTGGAATTCCATTGAAATCAAGTATCAGGTACCTGATTCATCCAGGCGTCTTCTTTACCCAGACTGTGAGTGTCTTCTTCCTTCATTGACGTGAATCGATACTCTCTCAAGGCGATCATCATTTTTCTATTGTTCGTTTGTATAGTCACATTAGTCATTAGAGATTATATATGTATATAATATTTAGTCATTTTAGATAATTCAAAAATTGAAAAGTTATTCAAGGTCCAAGACCGTATAGGAAATTTATTCAATGGATTTTTTTTCTCCTTTTAACGAAATAACATTTATTTCATTTAATTATTCAAATAACCATTTTTTAATATTTGCAACCAAAAGTTAATTTTAAATAGCCTTTATAACTCAGTTGAGTTTAATTTATCATTAATGTTATTGTTTTTATATTATATTATATATATATTTTTAAGTTTTCTATACACCAGCCTATGGTGAGACGGACTGGGCAAGGAAAGGATTACTCTGACCCTCTACCCGCCGTCACATTTTCCATAGACTTCTTCTATTAACTGAATCATAAGACATTTTGAAGTCAATTAGTAGGGTGTGTGCAAATAGTTCTACAACCCACAGCTTCTCAAGTATCTGTTTGAGGAGGTATCTGATCCGAAGTGATTCTTCTTTCAAACCCTTCTAGATAACCGCCTAGGGCTCTTTCGTTTTAGAATTATGTATGTCAGGAACTTGTGCTCACCTAGGAGCGAATACTCAATAGTTTCCACAATCATTAGTAAAGCCTTTATTCAGGATTGGACATATGAGACATGTGTTTCATTCTGCCGGGATGCTTCCCCACCTCTTACCTGTTGTATCTGGGTCATCAATTGCTCGTCCATATCCCTTCATCGGGCAAAAAGTCAATCCCAGAGACTTTTCTCCTTTTGATTTTGTTAATCTCATCCAGGAGATCAGGCCCTCAACTCTGCAACTGCTAGAAATTCTCTTTCCAAATCCAGCACTTTCTCTTTTAGTGCTATCAGTTTTCATCTTTCCTCTTCATTTGATTACTTCTTCCTTTACAACCGGTTCCATCTTTTGTTAGTACTCTGCTAATTTTCTTGTCTAGTCTTGAAGTCGTTGAGACAGGATTTCTCAATTTGCACTTTGAAGAGTTCCATTAGTTGCTTTTTGAGCAGCCGGGTACCTATTTTAGCAGATTTCCCTTCAGGGAAGTCATCTATTGGGGTCATACTCATGACGCGATTTTCGAAAATTTTCTTTAAATGTCTATCGATCCTACCCGGGAGATGACGAAAATGAGGTACGTTCAAATATATATATATATATATATATATATATATATATATATATATATATATATATATATATATATATATATATGTGTGTGTGTGTGTGTGTGTCTTGAGTAAGAAGAAAGATTGTGTTTGTTAATGGCTGAAATCGGACCAGTGGGAGGGCGGGGGAGATTTAGAGGGGAGAATTTTCGAAAATCCGAAATATCTCCGTTACTATACGTTAAATCATAACATTGTATAGAACCAATCTTATTGAAAATTAAATGCACTAAAAATATTGTTTGTACATTTAATCTCTATCTTGAATATTAACCCCCCATATATGCGCATTTTTCATTATTCAGTATTCAGCAAACCCCCATTTTTACTCAAGTTACATAAACAATACTCTGTTATGTAATAAACCACGTTATTCGAAGCTTAAATACAATAAGTTGTTTTCAAGAGACCTTTATTATACGAGATAAATGCAAATATGTTATGCCCCCCCCCCCTTCTTAAGTTCTTGGACAACTATAATTTGATTGATTGAGATAAAAATTACTCTGATCCATTACAAATTACAGTATTAGATATAGTAAATAGTTTTCAATTAAATTGATATGCTATATTCTGATATATTTCAGTAATTGGTTTTTCTTTCCCGTGGGAAGTTGGCACACCTGTTTGTTTACGTTTCAGGTGCTTCCCGTCTGGAGGTTTCTTATTATCGTTTTTATTTATTGACTTAATATTCGCGGTGGTGTTGTGCTACTGGTATGTAGATTTATCTATTGTTAAACTTCACGAGGGAAATCTGCTTAGTCTTTTTTTTTTTTATTTCTTGTCTCCTTTGCCTAGCTGGTGGGCCTTTTACTTTCTTCTTTTTCCCCAGCTTCCTGACAATCATCTGTGAATTTCATTTTATGGTATTTGTAGCACGATAATCACCTGAAGGTTTGCACCTTTCATTGCATTTCATTGCTACCCAGTACTCATCAATTGATGATCTATCTACAAACGTATGTTTGAAGTTTTTTTTTTAATTTATTGAAGTCGGATGTAGAGACTAATATTTCCTTTAAAAAAAAAAAATCAACAGAAATTTCTGAATTTTGGCCTGCAAGATTAGTGATCCGTCCCTCAAGTTCTGTAACGATGACTCAACAATCAGCTAACAGAGAAGTGGCTTAAAACTGTGCTAAACTTAAGATCCTCAAACTAGACAATGGAGGCGGGACGATATTGAGAGGGGGTCGGATATCTTCACCAAGGGAGAAGTAAAACAGATTTCACTTTTCTATGTCGATTTACGAGGGAACTGGTGATATAGAAAGGAGCAACGAATAAAAATAAAAGTTCCGTCCCGCAGGGGCTGCGTAAACTATGCAGATTTCCCACGTGAAGTTTTACAATAGAGAAATCTACAAAATGGTAACACTTAACACCACCGTGAGTAAATACAAACGGTAATGAGAAATCTTTCAGTTAATTTTAACAAGCTCCCAACGTAAACAGCTTCTGAATTGAAAACAAACAGAACTGAACAGATAGATAGACATATTCTTCACCGGAAGAAAAAAACAAATCTATATATCTAAATATATATATATATATATATATATATATATATATATATATATATATAATTGTAACCTCTGTCTGTACATTGATTTTTTTCGCGAAATTTCACGATAACTTTTCGTTTCACATGTCATAGACACCATAACTGCATTTTGTTTCTTTCGTGTCTGTTTGTTTGTAAAAGACGCAACCGAACTAAACGAAACTCCGTATGTAGGTTGGTATTAACTCACCCTTGATTATAATCTATAGGAACATTTTTAGGAACGAACAGGAGTAGAGGTTGTAATGGAGGCATGAAATGAAAAATCGCGATATATTATTTCTTATTGGTTTTTCTGCGAACATGCTCATAGTAAGAGTTGTTTATTTTGTTATTTAGAGTAACTTTTGTTATAAATACTTTTCAGGTTGTACTCATGACGGAATTTTTGAATTTTTTTTTCAAATGTCCATCGATCCTACCTAGTAGATGTCGAAAATGAGGTCCGTTCAAAACTGTATATATATATATATATATATATATATATATATATATATATATATTTATTTATCTATCTATATATTTGTCTGTTACCGCTCTAGCGGTCGCAATTTTGGTTTGATCGTTACCAAACTCGATATTTGGTCATTTTATGTAAAAAGGAAGATAAAGTTCGTTAACGGCTGAAATCGGACCAGTAGGAGGGGGGGGGGTTTAGAGGGGAGGATTTTCGAAAATTCGAAATATCTCCGTTACCATAATTTTTTAAAATTCAAAATATTTCCGTTAATATGCGTCGGATCGAAAAATTGTATAGAATCAATCTTATTGCAAATTAAATTTACTATAAATATTGTTCATACATTTATTCCCTATCTTGAATATTATATATATTGCATTTGTATTCTGCGTGTGATCGGCTATGTTCGGACTTTCCGCCGAGAGCTCTGGCGGCCGTTTCCATAACTATTCGTCCCTCGTGAATAGGTTTAGGTTACTACAGTTGTTATTAGGCAGATTTCTCTATTGTAGAACTTCACGTGGGAAATCTGCTTAGTTTACGCAGCCCCTGCGTGACGGACTTTTGTCGTATAAGGAAGCATAAACGACATATACGCTAAAAACTTTAGTTAGGCGCAGTCAACTGAACATGACTCAGTATCATCTGACTTTGCACCAACTGCTACTAAATTATAAGCTATATTAACAAACATGCTCATAACAAAAACTGTTCCATTGTTATTTAGAGTAACTTAATATATATCTTGGTCGTATAAAAATATCAATATTGTAGCCTGCAATTCATTCCAATGTTTGAATAAGTTATAGCATTCAATCTTTTAATTTAATTTTACCTCACCATGATATATTATGGCGATAAACAAGGACATTTCAATTATATAAAGCATTTAAAAAACAAGTAACTGTTTCATGAGGAGCAAAGTATATTACCCCCCCCCACCCTTCCTCAGTCTTTCACCGGACCATTAATTAATTGGAAGTAAGTAATTTCTTCCTTTAATGTGTTTAAAAAATCAATTAATTCACAAAAAACGAAATTATTTAAACATACATAATTAGAATTGAAAATAGAATCTGAATGTAAGGTAATGTTAGCGGAATTGAGAGTTAGAATTAGTTATGTTCTGTTGGTTAACCTGGAGCGTAAGGGAGGGGTGGGGAGACCTTCCTGTAATCTAGAACCTCTCTCACTCCCTCTTTCATTCCTCAACTGTTATATACACTTTTTTCGGGTACCGAATTATAAATGAGATATACGCTAAAACCTATAGCGGAAGTGATCAATTTTATTTGACACAAAAGACTCAACCGAACTAAATAAAACTCAGTATGGGTATTAGCACTAACGCCTTTATTATAATAAGTCATACCAACATTTCTAGGGACGGGCAGGAGTGGGAGTTGTAAAGGACACCTGAATTTTAAAATAGCGATATTTCGTTTTCTATTCATTTTTCTGCAAATATGCACATGACAAAAGTAGTTTATTTTTTTATTTTAAGTAACTTTTCTCATATTCATTTCTGTCTTTTAAGAAAGTATAAACAAGATATACACTAGAAACTAAAGCGGGAGTCAGCTATTTTATTGGGCACTAACGATTGAACCGAACTTAACAAAACTCGGTATGTCAATCAGCATTAATTCTTCCATGATTATAAGCTATATTAAAGTTTTTAGGATAGAAGAGGAGTGGGGGTTATAAGGGAGGCCTGAAATATAAATTCGCGATATTTGTTTGTCTATTTGTTTTTCGAAAAACGTGCACATGACAAAAGTTGTTTACTTTTTATTTAGAGTAACATTTGTTTTATACATTTCTCCAGGAACAATGTGTGGAGCAAGTAATTTGCATTGAAATATTGATATGCTCAGTAATTCTTTCTAATTTGAACTATGAGGTACCTCACCTGGAAAATAAATTCAAATCTATGTTAATATTTTGTCCTTAATAACTGAAATCTTTGTGTAATGCACAGGAGACGGGAAATATGACAATTTGGAGGACAGTGAAGACTTACATAAAAAATTAGTTTTGTTATTAACAAATGCCAAAAAGGGGTATTAACCCTAAACACTGGGACGGGTAAATGTCAAAATATTGTGCAAAGCAAAGCCTTGCCAAAAAAATACCATCACCATTCAGCCTCAAATCAATTCCCGGGCGATGCCGGGTATCTGGGCTAGTACTGATATAAATCTGAATATAAATTATTAACTTTATTACAATCTAATATCTAGTACTGTAATTTATAATGAATCAGAATAATTTATATTTTAATAACTCAAATTTTAGTAGTCCAAGAAAAACACGAGGGGAGGAAGATTAACAGAACGTATTTGCATATATCTCACAAAGTAAAAGCTAACAGTAGTCTCTAAACCAACAGTTACGGAAACGGCCAAAATAATTTTCGGCAGAATCGCACGAACAGAACTGACAATACCCGATTTCATCTCGTCCATTATCCCCACACACTTAATAAAAATGCAAATATCTCTGTTAATATTCAAGGTACATACATGTATCTAACCGAGTTTATATCGGTGAATTTTTTCGATTTGATGTATCCTTTAGCCATAAAATGCACATTTTTAGTTCAGAAAGGCATATTTTATTAAAAAATGCTGCGACATAAAAATTGTAGTCAACAAAAGTATCTTTGAAACATGTTTACGGTGAATGGAATGGATTAAAACGAAATAACGCAAAAGTATTCTCTTAAATAAATCCAAAATAAAGGTTTATTTTTAAAACATCAGCATAGCAAAAAACGTTCTTAGAATTAATTTTTTAAAACCTATTACTTAGCATTTTTCCGCCTGCATAACTTCAAGTAAATGGCGATAAATTTAATATGTAAATGAGTAAGGTTTTCGAACATTTGTAAATACTAGCTGTAAGTATTGTGATTCAAAGAGAAAACTGGTTTCTGTTTATTTACATGAAGCTATGCAGGTGGAAAATGTATTCATTTATAAATAAATACGTAATTAGTTTAACCTTTGATCGACAAGGCTGTGACCCAGGACAAATTAGACAAGTAGGTGTCATACATGACACCTGCCTGCCATATGCATATTTTCCATTTTATTCTGCTCAGAATCACTCTTCTTGCCTCAAAATAACATTTAGAAAAGTTAAGAATAATAGTGTGTCAGTGTGTGCTTGTGCTTGTGAATACACCCACCTCCGCTCCCCCTCGTCACCAATGAGAGCTTAAAATGAAATATTAAATAAAAATATGCAAAACTTATATTTATAGTATAATAATATATTATGCAACATTTATTATATAATTACATACTATGTAATACCTTTACTTACGAAATAAATAAGCAAAGAAGCATATATTAGTAGCATATTATTATTATACAAAAATATACGTAAGTATAAAAAATTATATACAAATATTAACCTACACAAAAAAACAAAAACAAAAGTACAAAAAAAATTCAAAAGACACTCATTTATAAGGAAAATAATGCAAAAAAAAAAAAGCAAAAAACATGAAACTATTCACTTGACGATTAATTATTGGCTAAACATTCAGGGCAACCATAGTATACTATGTGTTCAACGCAAATACGTATTTCGCATTTACAGCAAAGACGGGCACCTCATCTATTTTTTTTTATTATTTATAAATTACTATCACTTTCTTCCATTTGTCTTAAAAGTTCATTTCTAATCTCATCTTCAGTGATAAATAGGGAATTCAGTGTCATAGAAAATTTACAAAAGGGAAGATAAACAACAAGTCTGTGTCAAATACGACACCTACCGGCACAAACACTCGGAAAAAGTACGAAAGATAGTCGAGGACAGAGCATGCAATGACCTTTACATGTATTTGACTTGGATAGGAGGGTATTAAGCACACCAGTCTTGTCCTGTTTGTTACAAGCTCATGCGTGTACAACTTATGGCATAGGTGGCATGTATGACACAGCCTTGTCGTTTAATGGGTTAAAGGTTAAGAATCCATTCCTTTCCCCGTAGACTTGTTTCAAAGATAATTTTGTTGACCTGAACATATGAAAACCTAAATCGTGTATCCTCTTTCTCGTGGGAAAGGGGCTGTTGTTTCTTTGTAGCTATAGGTCTAGAATCAAAAACTTCTGTTTAAGTCCTTATTCTCATCGCCTAGTGAGTGGAGCAAACTAAACCTGTGAACTATAAGAAGTTACGGAATAAATGTCTTCAACTTGAAGACACTGATCCCTGGATCAACTCTTCCAATAGATGCTAGGGAATGGTTAGCTTCGGCCAAGATCGGCTATAGTCGGGCAGGTAGCCGAGGAGAGCTCCGGGCCCGGCCTGCCAGTCCTCCCCTAACCCGCTCTCGGGTAGGTTCGTTCCTCAGAGTTCGGTGACGTGTTTCTTATATATCTATATCTTCGACACATATGAATTTCGCGTGAGTACTTTTCAATTTAAATATATTTATTTTTTATTTACCCGTTTTCAATTTTAATTTTTTTGATCAATCATTAATTATGTTCGTATATTCTGAAAACTTATTAATTTTAATTTTTCTTTTTAAATATTGACTTACAGATTAATAATATGACAATAAATAAGTAGTCACTTCTAACATCCCGATCAATTTTTAATTATTTATTCTTTTAATTTAAATTAAATATGATATTATGCAACTGTAATTTATGAAATATTTTTTGTCAAATCAACGAATTTTAAAAATGAACTTGTTCGTTAAATTTTATGACACATGATACTAACAATTATTTTTGGGATATTGTTATAGTGTTGTGATGCTTATTACTATGAAATAGCGTTCGTTTAGTTCTTGCGTTAGGTAATTGGTTATTGTCATTATCCTCCGAAAAATGAATCAGCTCCAATGTAATTTGTGAAGGAGTATGTATGCTAATTTAATAACTTGTACAAAATGAAAACAAAACGAGAACCAGTATTGCAATTCTCACAACAACAAGAAAAAATACGAAGCAGGGTGGAGAATAAGACGTTCTTGACAAATGTTCCTCGAGACCAAAAATCTTTCCTTCCCAGGCACAAAAACGACAGCGAATTTTATTTAGTGAAAGCACTGTTTAAATATTTAGTAACAGCTTATGATATTCTTATTATTAGTCTTACTTAAGGAGAAGATAATTATTTTTTATAGAAAACAATAATGAAATTTTGCTTAGATAACCATATATAAGTTCATTTCAGTTACCAATGTTCTTCGTTTACGCCATATAATTTTAATTATATATTTCGTTTAAAAATATTCTCTCACACTTTTTCCATCATCATTTACTGCTTCCAGTACAACTGGTCAACGTAGTTTTAAAAATTCTGAAATGTGAACCAAATCAGTTTTGCTTCCCGCCCTTTTTCTTAGTTTTTTTAAATTAAATATTTTAGATAGGAGCATTTTCGAAAGATTTTAGTTGTAGAAATATGAAGGAAAAAATTTTTTGTGGGCACAACATGACTTTCTTGTTTTCCAATTATAGTAAATAAACAAAATGGTTTGATGTACTTCATTTGAAAGTAAATTACAATAACTCCTAATCAAAAAAATGGGTTCAAATTTGTCATAGAAGATAATTTATATCCTGATCATGATAAACAAAGATGATTCTAGAGAATTTGTTGTATCTTTAATAGGTGCAACGGAATTTGAAATTTTGTTTTCGCCCTCGCCTCCTTTGTAGAATTTCATCAAGAAGGGAGGCACACAACTATAACGTAGAGCAGTACTATAACTTCCTACTATTCCTTACTATGAAGTTTCAACGTTCTGAAGCTAGTCGTTCGTTTTTGAATAATACGAGATACGTGCATAACGTGATGATGTCACACCGAAACTAGTCAAAATAGTTCAGCCAAGGCCAAAACGGATTATTCCATTGAAATCTCCACGAAAATCGTGTTGATAATAGTTCTTCCTTTACTCCTTTTAAGGAAGTAAAAACTACATGCAATTTCTCACAAACAACAAACTAATATAAAATATTCTATGATGCTATTGACATATTTCGCTCTATCGGGAATTTCTTATTATTGTATTTGTATACCTAACAAAATCAATTTTTAATACATATTTTGCATATGGGTCCAACTACTAATTTAAGAATCCACAGTATTTACACATATATACGTTATGTTTATTACCTGATATAGATATATTTAGGGGCAGTAACCTCCTGGGAAACACTGTCACGCCCTAAATAAACAACGTCTCTATGTAATTTAATTTCACTTAAGTAGTGTTTCTTTATTGAATTAGCTCAATGATGATGAAAAAAAAAACATTTCATCTCTGGGAACGTAGGCACATTTTTCTAATAATTCTCAAGATTAAATAGTTCCAATAGTTTAAGATGAAAGTGAATAAATTTTATGGACCTTACATTTATGATCTCTTTCTTTCTTGTTTAGTACCAATTACTGTTATTCCGACCTCTTGACTCGAGAATTTATTCGCTTCGGATGGTTAAAGCTCTGCCCCTCCATTTTAAGTCTATTGCGACGCACTGAAGTGAATTTCCGTGAACTTTTAAGTGTTACATCACGACAGTTTTTGTTCAGCTGAGTTTTGAGGATGTTAGGATCATTTGAGTTGTAAATTCTCAACATCAAACATAGACCGTTTTCCACCCATGATAACACATTTCGCTGTATTTCTGAACTTGTCTTTTAGCAGATTTCCCTAAGGCTTTTCGTACTCATGACACGATTTTCGAAAAATGTCTTCAAATGTCCATCGATCCTACCTAGGAGATGACGAAAATGAGGTCCGTTCAAAATTCTATTTTTCTATCTATCTATCTATCTATATATATATATATATATATATATATATATATATATATATATATATATTCATCTGTTATCGTTCTAGCGGTTGCAATTTTTGTTTGATCGTTACCAAACGACATTTAAACATTTTAAGTAAGTAGAAAGATCATGTTTGTTAATGGCTGAAAACCGACGAGTGGGATTGAGGGTTTAGAGGGGAGGATTTCCGAATTCGAAATATCTCCGATCGTGTACGTTGGATCGAAAAATTGTATAGAGCCAATTTTATTTTAAATTAAATGAACTATAAATATTGTTAATAGTAATTTAATAAATATTAAATATTAATCGAGATATTTGCATTATTCAGTTTCCAGCCTTCAGCAAGCCCCCAGTTCTACTAATGTCACACAAACAACACTTTGTTATGTAATAAAACACATTATTTGTGCCTTAAATAACAGGTATTGTTTTCAAGAGACCTTTATTATAGGTGATACAAGCAAATATGTTCTGGTACCCTCTTAAATTCTTGGGCTACTAAAATTTGATTGATTGAGAAAAAAATGATTCTGATTCATTTCAGATATTGTAAATAGGTTTTAATAAAATTAGTATGTTATATTCTGATATATGTATTTCAGTATTTTTTTTCCAGTGAGAAGTTTCAGACCAGTACCGTCTGGAAATTATTAAAATTTACTGAATGATTTCTTAATACCGTTGGTATTTATCCACTTAATATTCACGGTGGTTGTGTTAGTAGTATGTAGATTTATCTATTGTTAAACTTCACGAGGGAAATCTGCTTAGTTTACGCAGCCGTGGCGGACTTTTTTAGTTACGCGCCTTATCAACTTTATATTGTCAACATTCTCTTTCTTTGTTTTAACATATTCTTATTAATCACGGTAAGCTATTTTAAAAAATAAATAGTAGTTTTAATGCTCACTTTATGCTAAATTTGATAAATTAGAACTGTTTATCTAGAACTTTCTTCCCAGAGAATCTAAGGATTATTTTTTTTATTTTATTACAATTTACCACACAACATCTATTTATTATAGTCATTGTAGGTGTATCTATATTTCTTGGAACAAACAAGTTTCAGTTAAAAATACAAAAAAGCTTTTTTATGTATTATTCTCCATCTTCTCTAAGGAGTTGCCTTAAGTTCGGTTTAAGGTTCAAAGATCTTCTTGGAAGATCTTATTTTGCACAATTATGGAGAAGATGTGAGACAGTAAGATGGACATTACAATAATCGCAGGTTGGTGGGAATAAGCCTTTCATTAAATAACTATGTGTTAATTTTGTGTATCCAATTCGGACACGGGCAAGAACAACCTCCTCTTTATGGATTTTTCAACGCTCGGTAATTTCCTTGAATGGTCGCAGTTTATTGTCAAGTTTTTTTGATAAGTCTGACTTCCACCTTTAGAGTATGAGCTTTTGAAGCTCTCGTTTCCGAACTAAGGATATTATCTGCTGAGTAAAGAAATTTGATGAGGAATGTGTAATAAGGCATTGGGCATGTTGTATACAAGGGCCTATCGATTAGCTGAAATTCTAAATAGGAATTTGAATTCCTTTCAGTATTTGGGCAGTGTCTGAGTCTGCTAGAAATATCTCCAGCCAACTGATTCAGCATCTGTTGAATGCTGATACCGGTTTATATTTACTATTCGTTTTTATTTATTTGCTGATGTATAACCATTACGGCACAGTTTTTATTAACCGTTTAACCTCCAATTTTATTTTATTTATAGGGTTAGCTTTTTTATTTTTTTTTGTTTATCTATTTATGACTAAATTGCTTTGTATAAAAGTCAAAATAAATTTAAAGCTCAGAGTAAATATTGCAGTTGCTATTAGCAGAGAATGTTTTTTAAAAGAATAATGATCTATTACATTGAAACCAATAACACAATACTTACGCTAAAGTAATAATTGTTAATAGGCTTATATGTGGATATATAATATATATATATATATATATATATATATATATACATACTCCTAATTAAATTATCCTTATTAAATTAAATTATGCATGTTTTATTACAAAAATATTAACATTTTTGAAACTGTGAATTAGAATGAAGCCTCTAATTAATGTAGTTAGCATATTGTACCTAGTTATTGTATATCAATTAAGGGTTGTCTCTTTATATATTTACAGGCTTCGTTTCCGGGTGCAAATAATTCTTCTACAATTAAAAAATATTTTTTTACAGAAAAACTAACCCGATTTCCTTCAATATCAATATCTATGTTTTTAAGAATGGCAGACTTATTTGAATTATCTAAAAAATACTAATTATGAATTGCACATAAAATATATTTTGCAGTATAAAAATCTACTTGTTCCTATAAATTATAAACTTTTGACGTTCATAATTCAATAATTAGAGTGTGTTATTAGTACCCTACATCAATTGTGGCCCAAATTGAAAATATTTGGTAATATAAAATTTATTGGGTCTTGAAAACCACATCAAAAGGTGTTAAAAAGCAATTACAGATTCCCAGAACTAATGTTTCCCATGAGACACACGTATTCATGTCGTTTATAGGTTTCCTGAATTCGTAGAGAGGAACATGTATTCAAAGCAACACTCCAAATTTGATTTCAATTGATTTATTAAATTGGTCCTCCGTTTAGTGTGAGGTACAATCATATATATATATATATATATATATATATATATATATATATATATATATATATATATATATATATATCCGGCTTCGCTCAGGAATTCATTTGAGGCTGAATGTTGATGGAATTTTTTTGGCAAGGCTTTATTTTGACATTTACCCGTCCCAGTGTTTAGGGTTAACAACCGTCGATTCTGTGAATTGGTTAATAATAAAATTAATTTTTTATGTAAGACTTCACTGTCCTCTATATTGTCATATATCCCGTTTCCTGGGCATTTGCATAGATTTGAATTATTAAGGACAAAATATTAACATACATTTGAATTTATTTTTCCAGGTACCTGGTAGTTCATATAGAAAAGAATTGTTGAGCAAATTTCTCTAAATAACAAAATAAACAACTTTTGTTATGTGCATATTTGCCGAAACCCCAATAGGAAACAAAATATCACTATTTTTTAATTTCAGGCCTCCCTTATAACCCCCACTCCTGCCCGTCCCTAGAAATGTTAATATGGCTTATTATAAGGAAGGCGTTAGTACTAACTCACATACCGAGTTTGGTTTAGTTCGGTTGAGTTTTTTGTGCCAAATAAAATTGTTGACTTCCGCAGTAGTTTTTAACGTATAACTCATTTATACTTAGGTATACGACAAAAGTGTATATAACAAAAGTTACTCCAAATAACAAAATTAATAACTTTTGTTATGTGAATAGTTGTCGAAAATGCAATAGAAAACGAAATATCGCTACTTTTAATTTCAGACTTCCCTTATAACCCCCACTCCTCTTCGTCTTAGAGAAGATTGATATAGCCTAAAGTCTAAGTTGGGTTAGTAGTAATATAACATACCAAGTTTCATAAAATTCGGTTCAGCCTTTTATGCGTGAAAAGGTAACAAACAAACAAACAAACAGACACGAAAGAAACAAAATGCAGTTATGGTGTCTATGACATGTGAAACGAAAAGTTATCATAAAATTTCGCGAAAAAAATCAATGTACAGGATACAATTTTATATATATATATATATATATATATATATATATATATATATATATATATATATAAACTCATTTGTACTCATATTGAATGAAATAAACAAAATAGGTGATTTTCATTTAAACTTATTGGATTTTGAGTATGGAATAAGATATAACCTCTCCAAAGCACCTGATCAAATTAGCACACATACAAATATTCTATATCTTTCTAATAGGGTCCGGGAAATATGTAACTTTTTATCCCACTCCACTTAGAGAAAGGGGAAGTGCTCAACCTAGATGTTACAATAATCATAGAAATACCAAATTCCAACATTCTCAGAGTAGTATTTGAGTTGTGTTAGATACGCACGCTCAAACTTGCAAAACGCGAACTTGCGAAACTCATCAAAAAGACTTCAGAGAGAGCAAAAAAGGGTAATTCCTTTGAAATCTAAAAATCGAAATTTGTTGCGATCTCACTACTTTCTTTACTTGAGCAAGGAAGCAACGTGAACCTAAGGATCATAAAATACACTATTCTAACCAAAATCATAATAATATCTGAAATATTACACAAAATTACTAATCGTAGTTAAACACCATCATTATTAATATAAAGTCTGAAATATTAATTTGCCTATCATAACTGTGGAAACTTTAATAAGACCAGATTAATTTTGAGGGAGTAAAATTATTCCACAAACTGATTTTCATGAGTCAAACTTTTAATTAACCAATTTCGCAATATGCTCTTAAAGGGATTTGGTCGGAAAATTAATTAAATAGCCTAAACCCTTCTTCAAGACAAACCAATTTTAAAACGAGTGTTTCTAATACTGTACACTATGACTGACTATCCTATTTTTTAATGATAAATCTTAGCGAGTAGGTATAACAATACTTTTAATAGCAATACTAGATTATTTGAATAGATTTCCCCCAGGGAAATTAGCTATTGAGGTTGTGCTTATGACTCGATTTTAAAAACCTTTCTTCAAATCCCCATGACGCTACCTAATAGATCTATCAACTAGCTGAGGTACCCGGCTTCGTCCGGGAATTCATTTGAGGCTGAATGATGGTGTAGTAAATGGGTAAATGTTTGGTGGTTTTTACTTAGCACAGTATTTTGACATTTCCCCAGTGTTTAGGGCTTATGCCCGTCGTTGCTGTGGATTTGTTAATAATAAAATTATTTGTTATGTAAGGTTTCACTGTCTTCAATATTTTTCATGTCAGAATTAAAGCTAATTTACATATACAGTTTTGTCGGTTCTATCGTTAGTGTCCAATAAAATTATTTACTCCCGCTATAGTATTTAGCGTATAACTCATTTATACTTCGGTATACGACAAAAGTGTATATAACAAAAGTTACTCTTAATAACAAAATAAACAACGTTTATAATGCGCATATTGAGCGAAAAAGCAATACGAAACGAATTATCGGTATTTTTTATTTCAAGACTGCCTTATAACCCCCACTCGGGCTTAATATAGCCTAAAGTCTAAGTTGGGTGAGTATTAATATACATACCAAGTTACATAAAATTCAGTTATTTTTATTTATTATGTGGAGCTCCGCAACTATGGCGACTTGCTCTTCTTAAACGTGGGGGAAAAACAAAACCGTTAAGCCGTTTATGCGTGAAAAAGTAACAAACACACATTACTAAAGAAACTAAATGCAGTTAAGGTGTCTTAGTCTAAGACACCTTAACTGCATTTAGTTTCTTCTTCTTCTTTCTTCTTCTAGACACCGTGTGTATGACATGTGAATCGAAAAGTTATCGTTAAATTTCGAGAAACAAAATCAATGTACAGACAGAGGCTACATTTATATATATATATATATATTAATAAATTTGTGTAGTTGTCTTTGACCAGGATACTATTTTATAAGGTGTCGTTGTTGTTTGTTGAGGTATGTGGTCCGTGTTGGTGAAAGAAGTTTTAGTCTAAGCCAATATTTCGCGAATTTTCTTTCTCTCTTCTCCAGTGTAAGACTAGATTTATTCAACTACTATGATACATTTTATATTGCGCATTTATGTGAACATTTATTTTTGTTTTAACGTTACCAAACTCTCTATATATAACCGTTTTATGCAAAACTAAAGATCATGTTCGTAACTTATGATATCTAATCCAAGGGGGGAGGGGGGTTAGAGAACGGGAAAACATCTTCGTTATTATAAGACCCTCATTTTCGTCATCTACTAGGCTTATGTAGTGGCGATGACATTGGAAGAAATATTTCGGAAATCACGTCAAGAGTACAACTTCAATAGCTGATTTCTCTTAAGGGATATCTTCTAAAACGTGGTGCTGTTGCACAAAATTCATACACGTATATATAAATTTATGTATAAAGAAATATAGAAAATAAATATGTAATAAATTTATAATGAGTCAACACGCATTTAGGAAATATATATATATATATATATATATCACACTTCTGACATTCTGTAATTATTCTTAAAAGTTAATTAATATTCGTATTAATAGACGTTCCGAGACACCCAGAACATTAGAATTATTATAAGCTCATGGCTAAACCACGATATGAACTGCAGTCATGTGTGGTCAGCAAGATAAGGAAAGGCGTATCTTTTAGTCTGAAGACAGTCTCCAGTCCCCAGAGTGATATGTTGCCAGCCAAGATAAGATAACTTATAGCTCATTATTATTATTATAGTTTTTTGTTCTTATAACTCGACTCGTCCGAATAAAATACCATTCCAGGTAAATTGTTTTCAATTTTTTATTCTATGACTGCAGAATTAGATGAAGGCAGGTAGAATTGGTTAATAGGTCTTATTTGCATGTTGTGTAACTTTTATTTTAATTAGTCTATTCTTCCACATATACTGTCGACTTGAGCAGCTGTGGAAACGTTTGCTTGTTATTAAAAAATAAAACTACGATCTTTTAAAGAACTTCTTTTCAAACGTCAGAGAAATTATAACTACAAACTCCTGTACAGGCCTTGTACCTGCAATGCATGGAATGGATAGAGGAAGAAGGAAAAGGCAAAGGTGCCTTAATGACCTGGAGGAGGATTAGGAAAGGCTGGTCATCTTTAGTTAAAGAGACTTAGCTGAGAACTGCCTGGAATTATCAACAAGTCCATCACGCAGGAGCTGCGTAAACTAAGGATATTTCCCACGGGAACTCTACATACTGTAACACCACGGTGAATGTTAAGGGAATAAATACAAACGGTATTACGAAATCATTCAGTCAATTAACATGTTAATAATATCTGCAACAGTAAGCGTCTGAATTGCAAAGAAACACGGCAGCCAACTTCGCAGCGCTGAGTAGATAGAATTATTCTAAACTGGAAAATTGATCAATTAATGAAATTTATCTGAATATAACATATTAATTTTATTGATAACAATTTACTATAGCTACTGGAGTAATTTTAAATGAATCAAAATAATTTCTATCTCAATCACTCAGATTTTAGTAATCCAAGAATAAAAGAAGAGGGGAACAGAAGGTATTTGTTTGTATCTCGTATGATAAAGCTTTGTTGAAAACAATAATGGGTAAAGTGGTTCATGATATAACAGCATATTGTTAGTATGACAACAGTAGGAGTGGGGGTTTACTGAAAGCGTAAAACTATGAAATCCAAATATCTCGGTTAATACTCATTATACGGAAATATATATAAATATAAATATTTATATATATATATATATATATATATATATATATATATATATAACAATATTTATAGTAAACTCAATTTGCAATAAGATTGTTTCTATACTATTTTTCGATCCGACGTATAGTAACAGAGATATTTTGAATTTTCGAAAGTCCTCCCCTTTAAACCCCCCTCCGTTCCCCTGGTCCAATTTCACCGGTTAACGAACTTGACCTTTCTTTTTACATAAAACGACTAAATATCGAGTTTGGTAACGATTAAACAATAATTGCTCCCGCTAGGGCGGTAACAAACAAATATGTATATATATACATATATATATATATATATATATATATATATATATATATATATATACATTACTAGCAGCAAAGAAAATCCCTAAATTTTCTTATTTTATATAATTGAAATTGGTTATGTTGAAAGAAATATCGATTATAATTTAACAACGCGTTCAGCTTCCAATTAAGTTAGAGCTTCTTGAATGAACGTCATCATAAACGATCTTTTCCAAGATCAAAATAATATACTGTATACAATCATTATTCGATGACACAATAACATATTAATATTCTGTACGATAAAATTGTTCAACAAAGCAATAAATCCTGACTTATTGTTTGTCTAGAATTGAATTATTTACAAAAATCATTGTAGTTTTCTTTGTCAAAAGACTTGCTAATTTTTTTTTTTAAATATTAAGATGCAACGGTTCATTATCATTAATGTCGTCGGCCCCATTGGAGTATGCTTGGGTTGCATTCGAATAGCTTTGCTATGGTTTCCCTAAATAGATTACACATTATATCCTTGACCAATACTCATTTCAACAGACAAGTCTTCACTAAAGAGTTACTTCGTTAACAAGTTGTTACTATATCATATTCTTTTCCAAAAACGAATTACTTGTAATGAATGCTATGGTACATGAACACTTCCGACTCATACATTTGCAGATGGACGAAGAGGCCTCGTTGAATACTTCTATTCAGTATGCTAAATATTACTTAAAATTTATATAACATAATTGGAAAAATTACGAACACATTTTAAAATCTCAGAGATGAATGATCTGCAGCATACATTCAGAGAATTCAGAAATAGTTACCATTTACCTCTCTACATGATTTCTGATGATGATGAGAGCTATATATATATATATATATATATATATATATATACTAGCTAAGGTACCCGGCTTCGCTCGGGAAATCATTTAAGACTGAATGATGATAGTATTTTTTTGGGCAAGGCTTCAATGTTTACAACTGCACTTCCCGTCGGCGCGCATTGTTTTGCTGTGAGGGCCAGGCAGGTGACTTATAAATGAGAAATTTTATATTTGAAGAATAAATAAAATTGTGTTCCTAAACTATCCCTTGCCACTTTTTAACTCACCTTTTTGAATACTATTAACCATAATCATGGATAGTATTTATTACAATTAAATATCGTCTATAGTGAAACTTATTTCCTGTCAAAAACCAATCCGAGCACATATAGTTTAAGCATAGTTTAGCACGTAAGGTTATATTCATAATAGTAGATCTCAGTGGTAATCACTTCCCGTAATGCCCAGCATTTCACAGGAAATTAGTAAACTCAATTAACTCTATTAGCCTCCGTCTATTTCCGCTCTCGCATTAAAGCTATCAACACTCTTCTCCTTAAATTATTAATTCAAAATATTATTGTAATAATTTATCTACCTGATGGAATTAAATAATAGTGTTACCCTAAAAATAATTTCAATTATATTCAAAAAGCTAGTCGAGGGGAAGAGATCGTAGCCGTCTCTGCAACTTCAGTAATACTTTAAACAATCATATCGAATTTAAGAGCATTTTGTCTTTTGTCTTAATGGCATTAACGTTTAATTGTTATGATAGTACATATTTGTTTCAATAACATGAAGATATCGGAAATAAGATAGTATATAAACAAAATCAAAGAGTTTGATTCCCTACTACTTCCCCCATCACTCCTTGAGGAAATTCAGCACGATTTTTTTTTTAAATAATACATTATACAAATTAAATAATGGAAATGCTCTTATAGTTTAAATTTCTATTGGAAATAAATAACAAAGTTATTTTCTAGGGAAAATAAATAAATGAGGCGAGGGGGGAGGAGGATTTATAATCTCACTAATCCGAATCATACTTAGTACTAAATAACCAAAATAGATAAGGCTAAAACATAACATCATTTGTCATAATATGCCTATATCAAAAACACTTAAATAAGTACTAATAAAATCGTCGACTCCCGCTATAGATTTAGCTTATATCACGTATTTACTTCATTTTACGACATAAGTGAATGAAACAAAAGTTGCTCTAAATAACAAAGTAAACAACTTTTGTTATGTGCACCTTTGCCGAAAAACAAATAGAAAATGAAATCGTGAATTTTTACTTCAGGCCTCCCTTATAACTCCCACTCCCGTTCGAACCTAAAAATTTCAATATAGCTTATAATCATGGGAGAATTAATGCTAATTGACATCGGTATGACAATATCGAAACTCGGTAGTTATTAGTATATATCTCGTTCATACTTCGTTAAAAGTCAAAAATGAATATTACAAAAGTTACTCTAAATAACAAAATAAACAACTTTTGTTAGGTTCATATTTGCCGAAAAACGAATAGAAAACGAAATACCGCTATTTTAAATTCAGGCCTCCCTTACAACCCCCACTCCTGCCCGTCCCTAGAAATGTTAGTATGGCTTATTATAATGAAAGCGTTAGTGCTAATACACATACCGAGTTTTATTCATTTTGGTTGGGTCTTTCATCTCAAATAAAATTGTTCACATTCGTTACAGGTTTTTGCGTATATCTCGTTTATACCTAGGTATACGACAAAAGTGTATATAACAAAAGTTACTCTAAATAACAAAATAAAAAACTTTTGTCATGTTTATATTTGCTAAAAAACCAATAGGAATCGAAATATCGCTATTTTTAATTTCAGGCTTCCCTTATAACCCCCACTCCTGTTCGTCTCAGAGAATATTAATATAGCCTAAAGTCTAAGTTGGATTAGTAGTAATATACATACCAAGTTTCATAAAATTCGGTTCAGCCGTTTATGCGTGAAAAGGTAACAAACAAACAAACAAACAAACAAACATACACCAAAGAAACAAAATGCAGTTATGGTGTCTATGACATGTGAAACGAAAAGTTATCGTGAAATTTCGCGAAAAAAATCAATGTACAGACAGAGGTTACAATTTTATATATATATATATATATATATATATATATATATATATATGATAAATCTGGACATGTTATTGTGTTTAGTGATACAAACCTACCCTGTTTTAGCAGATTTTCCTCAAAAGAAATCAGCTATTGAGGTCGTACTCATGATGAGCGCTTCGAAAAATTTCTTCAAATGTCCATCGATCCTAAGCAGGAGATGACGAAAATAAGGTCCGTTCAAAATTATATATATATATATATATATATATATATATATATATATATATATAGATATATATATATATATATATATATATTTGTCTGTTAACGCTCTAGCGGTCGCAATTTTTGTTTGATCGTTACCAAACTATAGAATATATAGAATAGAATAAATCTTATTGCAAATTAAATTTACTTTAAATATTATTATATACATTTAATCTGTGTCTTGAATATTAACCGAGATATTTGCATTTGTTTTCTGCGTGTGGTCGGCAGGAGTAGGCTATGTTCGGACTTCCAGCCGAGAGCTCTGGCGGCCGTTTCCGTAACTATTTGTCCCTCATGAATAGGTTTAGAGATTTCTTACTACAACAGTTGTTATTAGGCAGACTTCTCTATTGTAAAACTTCACGTGGGAAATCTGCTTAGTTTACGCAGCCCCTGCGTGACGGACTTTCTAGTAAATTATACTGCCTACAAATTTCATCCGGTACAAGAATGCGTATAGCAAACTGACGGAGTGGTAATATGCTTCGTTTACCCAACCTCTGCGTGAAGGATTTCAGTATCATTGGTGGTCAGTCTCATAACCGATATAGTTCAACTGTAGTGTGAATTTTATAAGAGGCCCTGTATAATTAGACATTTACCTTAGTTTTTGTAAAAAAAGGAGTGTACAATATAATTTGTTTTTACTGTGATAAGGCAAAATGCATGTTTCCTTTTACCATTAATTAAACTCCTTCTTTAGAATATTCTTAGAACTGAAGTTAACGATAATGGAATAATAATCTTCACTTAAGTTTAATGGCCCTTACTAAAAGGTATTGTATGATATAACATTTCTGCTAACCGTGATAATCCGGGGATTATAATTTTGTTAACTAGGCTCTATAAGCCCCTCTATAACAAATGATTGCAGACTTCAGCAATATCGTTACTCACAAACTCTAATAATGTAGGCTAATACTTTAATGCTCGACTCTAATCCTGGATCACAAAGAGTAATAGTCCGCATCAGTCATTCCAAACATACAGCCGTTACATTGCAACTAGCGCTCTTGCTCGCTATATTTTCATACAATATACTCTAAGATTATTTATATGGCTATGCATAATTGAATATATCAGGGTTATTTAGAACCATGGTATAAACCAAATGGTTTTCTTTTTTCTTAAAAAAAGAACAGCAAGAAGGAGCTAAACAGATTTTCCACGTACTGGTCTAACATATCCATTGTTCTTAACTGTATTAATTATTTCTGATTACAAATCCGAATAGTAGAAGATTTCTGTAGACTGGAAAAAAGAATTGATAAATCTCTTAATATTTCAGTTACGGAAAAATGTATACACATTTTGGAAATTAACCTAATCGAACCCCACAACCAATTTGCGCCGATAAGGAAAATAATATTCAATTTTTCCTGAAACGATTATGTATCGGCTATGGTAACGAACAAACAAAAATTGGATCTGGAGCAGTAACATACAAATGTATATTATAATTTTTATAATATATAAGTATATCATATTAATATATAAAATTTTAAAAGAACTCATTTTCGTCAACTATTTATAGGTTAATTAGTTTACTAAATAGAATATACCAAATGGTTTATTAAATTTAATATGAGTACATGAAAATCATATAAAATACACAAAACGTGATCATGATGTTCTTGTCATCATATGAAATTAAATAAACCAATTGTTCTGCATACTTCTTTAGAATTGTATATTGCGAATTATATGCGTTTCAATGCATCAGATAAAAAAATGCTGTAGAACAAAATTTATAGATCTTCTTATGATTAATAATTAAAAAAAAATCTTTCATATTTCGAATAGGTCTAGAGAAATTTGCATTTTTTTTTTATTATTTGGACGGCCCCTGTTTTCTATCATAAAGAGATGTGCACAACCGGATGGACAACAGTCCAAAATATAAGATTTCAACGTTCTAAAGCTAGACATTTTTCAGTTAAGCTCAATATGTATTCATGTTGAGACGTCACGCAGAAGTTAGTCAAAATGGGTTGTCGTCTAACTGTTTATTTATATAGCCTGATTTGTCTGAATGCCATATGTGATTTACTTTTTCAAACTAGTCGTGTTCCTTTATGCCGGAGTATAACGCTTGACATTTTATGTATAATGGGCATGCTCAGTGACATATTAACAGGCAAACTGTCAAGCTGTTAAATTTGTTATATAGTCTTGATCCATTTTTCAATTTTGAATGATTTCAATTTCTGTATAACTCATTTCAGCTTTAATCAATTTATTTTTAATAACGTGAGAGAGAAATAAAAAACAAAAATACTCTAACAATAACTCCTTTCCCAATTAGACAGCTGTTGCTCTAGAGTACTGTATATTGAAATCACTCGACCAGAAATTTAATTTTGTTTAACAAGTGTTTTTTTTTTGGGAGGGTTATTTTAATTTCTTTTTTATTTCTCTCACCTGGTTATACAATCACTGGCTCTCAACCTTGTTGACTTTAATATTTATAGCAACATTTTTAAGAACAATAAAAATTATTATTTCTAAGTAAAAGATGAAATGAGGCAGAAAAATATCTTGTAAGTAAAGTGAAACCTTGGAAAGCCCTAAGTTTCTGATGTGTTATTCTCCAACTTTTAGATTCTGTAAGCTTTTCAAAACTTTCGTATAAATATGTTTTCCGTAAAACTTCTGTACCAGATAGACAAGTTTTATCATAATTTCATTGTACATACTTCGATTGAAATTTATGAATACTTGAAGAGCTCACTCAACCATCTAACTTACAAGTGGTTTTCCATACTGTTTTTATGAGAAACTATTGTTTTACCTGTTTCTTTTTCCCACAATTATGAAGTCATTCTATTATTTCAGCCAGTAGGGTAATTATATCGTTATAGAAGTTTGGTGTATACTAGAATAGGAATGAATTTTCCTGTTAATACTTCAACATTCTTCTGTATTAATTCAGGCAATTTGTTACACAATTATCTGTGATTAACATTGACGGGACAGACTTCATATGGCATTCCATATCGTGGTCTCAATTTAAGCTTGGTTACACGTCGAATGGTGCCGGCAAAAACTCGAGTTTTAAGAAGAGTCTATTTAAAATTTACTTAACCCTTAATAACCTAGAGTACCCATATGGGTACATTAAATTTGGGGGAAATAAGCAGGCTCCATCATGTCCGGTGTGCATGTTCAATTTTTGTATTCTCCCTCCATGCTCTCTACAGCAATCCCTCTACTCAGTCTAGTGCTTGCCTTCAACAAGTGGATTATACAAGTGTGTTTTTTATTATTTTTAAAAATGGACTACTCACGATTCGTAAGAAGGTAAGTAAATTTTGTTATAAAATACACCAATATTAGATTATTAGTTATTTGAAATAAAAAATGTTTTACTTAAAGTTTATTGCACAATGTATTAGCAAATTTACGAATTATTGAATTCTGTAAATAGTCAATTATGACCCTGTACCCAAATGGGTACACTAGGATATTTGATTGCCTATTTTTTTTTTATTGACAATTTTTTTTTTTTTTCAAATGCAATGTTTATGTTGTTTCAGTGATTTTGGAAGCCTCCAAAATAATAAGCAATTCCGTATCTGGTAATGAAAATAATCAAAGACAAAAATATGAAGTCAGCATCAGGAAGACATCAGCTCCTCTCGTAGAAATGGTTCACAAATTACCGAAGCTTCACTACGACTTTTTCTTTGATAATTTATTTACAAGCTTCGATTTAATAAATTATTTTAGAAAACAAGGATTTGGAGCAACTGGTACAATGAGAGAAAATAGAATTCGTCGTGACTGTCCACTTATAACAAAGAAATCTATGCTAAAAAAAGAAAGGGGGTTCTATACGTCTTTCATTTCTAGGAAAGAAGAGGTTTGTATAACAAAATGGAGAGACAATTCAGTTATTGCAATCTCATCAAATTGTCACAGTTCTATTTATCTTGCTCAGGTAAAAAGATATTCCATAAAGGATAAAAGGAATGTAGCTGTTACCCAACCTAACGTTATTCGGGAATAAAATAAGTTCATAGGAGGAATAGATCGTATGGACGAAGGGGTGGCCATGTACCGAATTTCCGTACGTAATAAAAAATGGTATTGGTCTATTCTATGGTGGCTAATTGATGTGTCCTTGCATAATGCATGGATACTTTTCAAAAAAAGCAGGGACACCTATACCTCAACTTGAATTTCGACCGAATATATTGCAATCATATTTATCAAAATATGCATCTCCACCAATGGTGGCAGGGAGGCCCAGAATTTTTTCTTCACAAACTTCGTCGAGTCGGGTTATCCAAGAGATACGTTTTGACCACTTAGACAATTTTATAATTAAGGCGGAAGAAAATAAAAGGAAAAGATGTGCAGGGAACGAGTGTACTAGCAAAGTAAGAACAATGTGTGGGAAGTGCAATGTAGGGTTGTGTATTGATTGTTTTGCTGCATTTCATACCAAAAAATAATTTGTCTTATAATTATATATTGTAAATAAGCATAATAAATCTGTTTTATGGTTAAATTATTTTAACTTTTCCTTTTTTGCCCTTATTACATAATAATCGAGCGATACGCACACGTTATGCCAAATACAGGTAGTCAAATGTCCTAGGGTAGCCATATGGGTACAGGGCTTATCTCATAAAGGGCATAACAGAAATTTTTAAAATTATTTTTTACATGTTAAGGGATGCCTAAATAAGTAAAAAAAAATTAAAAAAACTTTTTTTCTGAAGAAAAAAAATTCAGGATATTAAGGGTTAACGAATTATTACCTTTGGAAAAAGATCCACTATACGGCATGATGAAATAATTTATATTTGTTATTTTATTTTATTTTTTTTTTAAACTCAAGGCTTAGATATTAAAAAATAATTGTTATATTGTCGAAAAACTGCCAATTCTGTCCGTGTATTCCGTAATGACTGGCTGATCGTCGTGTACACTTAGCTCGATGATCGTCTGAGATTGGGGAACTGCCTTCGAATTTTGTACTACATTCGTCAGGTTTGAAGATGGCGCCCTCCCATCAAAAGTGCTTTCCACTTGTACTCAACCATCAGATAGCAATGACAGCCTCTCACAACAGAATTGGCAAAAGTACGTAAATTGGCAAAACCAATCCCCTACACATATTTGACGGTATAGATAAATAACTTGATTTTAAATTAACATTTTCAAATTACGATAATGTGTATGTATTTTGTTTGACAATTTAAATTTTTATTTTATTAAAAAGAAAAAAAAAAACCAAATGCCTGATTCTCATTATTACATCCCTTGAGATCTGATTTAATCGAACCCTTTATGATTAAGTATGAAACATGGCTTATCTGATTATAATTTCTAAAGCGTTTTACTGTTGTTGAACTTGTGTAATTTTTATGCATCAAAAGTTACTTAAAGCTTCCAGAAAAAAAAACTCAGATTCCCTGGAAATTTAAAAAAAAAATTCTTCATTTATGAAAGTAAAAAATGAAATTTGTATAATAGAAAATATGGATTAATATCTGAAATTGCACATGCACATCTCCTTCCCTGGCACCCAAAGGAATGAAACGTATTAGTAAACTTATTACAAAGTGACGAGTTATAATAACAAATAAAAAAAAGTAAACTTTTGAATTTAGATGCCACCACAGTTAGGCATGCAACGATAACTAGAGAGGCCAAAAAACTATAGTCGTGACGAACGATCGTGCTTTATCTAAAGCAGACAAAGTCTGAGTCAAAAACAGTCTTCAGAAAAAATAAGGTTATATTGACAAACATCAGTAGTTTAAGACAGTGCATATGGGCGAATTCAGAACCGCCGTGGGAAGTTTCTGTCTTAACCTGACTTCAGACACCAATAAGAAGATCATATTGTGTGTACTTTCATACAAACCTAAAGAGCATGAGACAAAAAAAAATCAAACAGGAACTTACTGAAACACTCCACGAGCATAATAACTCAGAATATGCCCTTCATAAAAAATTCATCAGTCTGAATCCAGAAGTAACATTACTGTAATATATAAATGTTATTTACACATGAGACCATTTATCAACTACTACAGCAAATAAACAAGCGAAACCCGTCATTCCGATGTTGAAGGTTGTGGCTCTGCAACGCATTCTCAATTTAAAGTACCGAAAAAAAAATAAACCTACTATATCATTGAATTATATAAAGCAATCGACGAATGAAAACCTTAAACTCTCTCAATACATTTATACAAAATCATAGAGAATGGACATTCAAAAAGAAGAGAAAACAAATAATACTTTATTTTAGGTTTGTACGTCACCTATGTCTTGATTAATTGTGACTAAAATAAGATTTAAAAATGGTCTTGTGCGAATAAACTCTAATATCAAACACAATAGAAACTGTGGGCTTCGGCATCTTGGGAAGAAATCTAATTTTCCTCGATACTCTAAAGTTCTGTCACGTTAGACCCTAATTTTCTTGACCTCACAATCAACAGTAGAAATAACACTGTAGGGTATTGTATTAATTGTACAGAAAACCTACAGACACAGCAATACATCCAGAATGGAAACACACAACACAAACTGTCTACACTTTTCTATTACCCGTTAAATGAAAATACAACAGCTTCCTGAGAATAACTACGACAAAGAACATAAGACAATGTATGAAATAGACAAGGATAAGTACACAATAGGCAATATGCTCATGCATATAAATGATGCTTTGGGAAACAATTTAAACAGACGAAACTGAACGGTTATGAAATCTTATGTATTCACTTATAATTCCATCACTAAATATTTTTCTTTATATATTTTTAGTGATTTTTTTTTTTTTTTCAAATCTATTTTCTAATTCAAAATGAAACGTCTGCTAATGAAAAACTGCTATGAATTTGATTTTGTGAAAGTCGGAAAACAAAAAGGCTCCAAACAACATTTAGTTTTAACAATTTTTGACTGGATTACGCTTTCCTGGAGGTTGGCTTACCGAGAATATCATTTGAATGAGTAACTCTTTTTATCAACTTAAAGAAGGAACCTTATTCATGCAAACACTTTGATGTAACACTCAACCTAGTCTGTTAAAATAATACAACCATTCACTCATTCGAATTACGTAAAACCAAAAAATGGTCTTAAGTTATTTTCGTAAAACGTTGGTCGGCTGCAATGAATTCTGTCATTGCAATGTACACTCCACTCCCTTCTTAGATTGGTGTTGAACCATAATTGAGGAGGTAACATTCAAACCGTGCTTTGTCCGGATGAATGTACTTTTTAGGAAACCATGAAATTGAATATAAAACATATATATATTTGTTTTTTGTAATGAAAAATACTCCTATATGGTTTAAATAAATGTTTTATCAATGAGATACATTGTTAAAATAGTTTAGCGTAATAAGTATAATTAATTGGACCAAGCACACTTTGCATGAAACAAATGGACAAAGCACGGTTTGAATGTTACCTCCTCAATTATGCAGGTGGCAGAATAAGCGTATATTTTCAGTTATAGGAAATTTAAAACACGCGGACTAACTACACTGAACTCATCCTTATACTTATTTACATATCAATAGCATAAATTTACTTACTTTCAATGTTATAGTGTGTATAACCACTATGTTATAGTCTTTTTCTATTTTAAAAACTTATTCCCTCTCATATTTATATCTTATATAACGGCGAAAAATAGGAAAGGAAAGATAGAGAGGGTAGGTTAATAGGCAAAATGAAATAAATCGGTTAAATAGATTAAATGATTTTGGTGAATGGTACTTGAATTATTTCATTTGAAAGTATTTGATTTCTGCATTCCAATATATCTAATAAAATGCAGTAGAACATATATTAAAGATCTTTTCACTTCAATCAAATATGGTTCTATACGAATTTTTAATTGGTCTCTAGTAGGTATGATGAAATTTTTAATTCCTGATTTCCACACCGTCTTAGCCGAACCCCCATGTAGACGATTTTGACCAAAAGGGGAGGTTGCCAAATAAATCTTAAAACAATCGTAAACAAGAAATTTCAATATTCTGAGGTAGATCGTTTTTGAGTTTCGCCAGTTGGGTGCATTCATGTATAAGTACGTACGTAATTACAAATAGCACGCCGAAACTAGTCCAAGGAAGGTCAAAACGGATATTTTCATTACAATCTGAAACCGAAAATGTTTGCAATTAAATTAATTCGTACAAGAGTATCTGCTGAAAAAAATATAGAATGTATCGCAACATTGAGCCCAGAATAGAAAGAATTACATAATGGCGTAAACCGAAATTACGGAAGGAGACAAATGGTGATTCACACCCAGCTTAAAGCGACTGTAGAATAACGATAGATGCACATTGCGAAGATAGGGAATAACTATGTCTCATAAAGGCTTAATTAAGAAACACTTAATGTCTACACTTAATTGAAACCTATAAAAACTCAAACGAATAAAGTAACAGATTGGGTGTTTACAAAGTACAATACAATGTGTCCTATGTTCGATGAAAGTCCAAAAAAAAAATATTGTTACGTTTTTTAATATTACCAAAACCACTTTCCAAATCCGCGACTCTCTCTCTCTGTCTCTCTCTCTCTCTGAAGAATTATTCATCTATTTAATTTTCGCAACAATATGTTTAAGGTCAGAGAACACTTTAGAAGGCAATAAAAACACCTATTTATGAACAATCTCACATAGGACTTGGCACAGTCATATATAACAGAACATAACAAAGGAAAGGGTAAACCTGAAAACTTAATTACATCCATTGATGCATGGTATTCAAATGTTCATATAATTTTTTTTAGTAGATTTCCCTTAAGGGAAATCAGCTATTGAGGTTGTACTCATGACGCGATTTTCGAAATTTTTCTTCAAATGTCCATCGATCCTACCCAGGAGATGACGAAAATGAGGTCCGTTCAAAACTGTATATATATATATATATATATATATATATATATATATATATATATATATATATATCAATCTATATATTTGTCTGTTACCGCTCTAGCGGTCGCAATTATTATTTAATCGTTACCAAACTCGATATTTAGTAGTTTTATGAAAAAAGAAAGATCAAGTTCGTTAACGACTGAAATCGAACCAATGGGAGGGGGGGTTTAGAGGGGAGGGTTTTTGAAAATTCGAAATATCTCTGTTACCATACGTCGGATTAAAAAATTGTATAGAACCTATCTTATTGCAAATTTAATTTACTATAAATATTGTTCTATACATTTATTCTCTATTTTCAATATTAACCAGAGATATTTGCACTTTTATTAAATGTGGGCCGATAACGAACGTTTCAGGCCAAAAGCTAGTTCGGCCCTAACTGTTCGGCTCTCCTATAGAGATTTCTCTATTGGAAACCTTCACGTGGGAAATCTGCTTAGTTTACGCAGCCCCTGTGTGACGGACTTTTTTGTTTAGATAATGCCATTTTCCATCTGAAACTACTGAATCAAATACATTTTTTGATCCATTTAACTCAATATTCTGAAATATTTTGGCTCGGCCACTTCTTCCGGGGAACCATAGTATATTGCTGTATAGAACTTTCAGTATGTCTATTATTGTTTAATTTTAAAACTGAAGTTGTAAAAAGTCGACATTCCGATTCTGCTTCTCTAAAGTTTTATTGATTTAGTAATTCTAAAGTCGAAGTTTAATAAAAGCATACTTTCCACAAATTAGTCATATTTAGTGAAGCAATTGAGCCTGCCTGTGTGCTATAGGATATTATTTACCTTGGTACAAGTTTGCTGAGTGGAGTGTTATCAAGTGTCATTTGTGGTCTGTCATTGGAAACTGGTTCCGGCAGAGCAGTTGATTGGGCAGAACGAAACGAATCAACACGACTCACCACTATCTCATTAACTCACAATTCTGAACACATGTTTATTTGAAATCATTCACACTGCTTTTTATTTCTTTGAACAGTGTGCTTCAAATTTGGGAACGTTAAAACACCATGCGGATGGTTCTAATTGTCTGTAAAGTTTGTTAAATATGGACGCATCATTAAAAATTACTTTTTATTATTTATAATTGACCAGAATAGAATATATTTATTTGTTTTTGCTAATTTAAATATAAATTATTAAAAATATTTAATTATTGTACTTCCTGGGCAATGGGCGTAAAAATCAAACTATCAAGTACTTAAGTGAGCGAAATGTAAATTAATACGGTGACATGAAAAAATTATGTATCGAAAAGGAAAAAAAAAACACAATGTCTAAGTAAACTAAGCAGATTTCCCACGTGCGGGGATGACGCGCTTATGATCTCATCTCAACACATATACTCTATTTATATTTAAAAAACCGATGATTAGAAAGGGGTTACTGAAAGCAGAAAACAAGAAAATGCAAATAACTCGGTTAATACTTGAACTATGAAATAATGCGTATCACGACAATTTTAGACATGTCAATATTTTAGCAAGATTGGTTCTATAACGTTTTATGATCAGACTTATAATAACGCAGATATATTTAATTTTCGAATCCTCTCTAAACCTCCACTATTCAGGTCCCATTTCCACTAATAACAAATATTACCTTTAGTGTTGACTGAAACGGTTAAATTTCGTACATGGTAGAGATCAAATAAACATTTTAAATCAAAGACCGAAAAATCTTAATTCATAATGTCATTACATAACGTGATTACATAAATTTCACTGAAAACGATATTTGGTATTTAACCTTAGACGGAAGTGGTACATGATAAACAGCTTATTGCTAATATGAAAGAGTAGGGGTTTCCTGAAAGCCGAAACTAAAAATTCCAAATATTTCGGTTAATATTGTGTAATACAACTTTTCCTTAGCACGAATATTAACCGAGATTTTTGAATTTTGAGATCTCCCCCGAAACCCACACTCCTGCTAATGTCATATCAACAATAAGATGCATTATCATGAATATGAATATTAGAAGGTTAAAAACCTAATATTGTTTTCGTTCTACTTTCAAGACGTGAGATACATGCTGATAGGTTGTGTGATAACTTTATCAATTACATTTGTACTTTCTAACTCAAAAATGTTATTTTGAGTTAGGAAAGCCATAATCTATACTGCTCAAAAATGAATAGGGATATTGGTTATTTTTTCTTATCCTATTAATTTTAATTAAATCGATCTTAATTAAATTTCTTTTTTATGGGGGAAAAAAGACAATAATTTCTAATAAATATTAATGGTATTTATAATAAAAAAAAAATATGCTAGGCCCCATACATACCACAAAACAGCCAATATCCCTATTCATTTTTGAGCAGTTTATATTTGACTGTGTCATTCTGCAGTAAAGTTCATAGTCGTTAATGGCTGACATTGGACGAGCTTGAGAGGCGGGGGGATTCAAAATGTTAAAATATCTCCTTTATTATGAGATGTATTCAAAAATGTTATGTATGATCCAGTTTTCATAAACAATTGATGGCCTACAATTGTTGTTAAAGGCATTTAACAACAATCGTAAGTAAATTATTAAACGAATTACTTGTACTTTCTTGGTTCAGCCTTCAGTAAACCCTGGCTTCTACTGATCAGAGTTTTACTTTGAAATAGAAAATAAATGGCCAGAAGAGTACAATTCGTGTTGTATCACCTCGAGGGAAATCTGCCGAGTTTACGCAGCTCCTATGTGACGAACCTTTTATCATTGGATGAAGGGAGGTTTCGCAAGGTGAAATTATGTTGCGAGTAGCATTGTTTATGTCCTCGTATGAGGATTTCTTTCAGTATTACTTTTCTTCTGCCATTTCTACGTGATGTGCTCATAGTCTTGTGGTTCTTACAAGACGCTGAGTGACCGTATTTGTTTTCAATCAACCTTAAATGGTCCTGTACTGGTGGACATGTATATTAATGATTTTTTAACCATTTTCCGTGCAGGGGTCTGGTATTGACTGTATTTTACCGGATTTGAAAGTAACAGTTCTTTTAGCAGAGAAATCAGCAATTGAGGTCGTACTCATGACGCGATTTTAGAAATTTTTCTTGAAATGTCCATCGATCCTACCTAGGAGATGAAGAAATTGAGGTGGGTCTGTTCAAAATTGTATATGTGTATATATATATATATATATATATATATATATATATATATTTATATTTGTTTGTTACCGCTCTAGCGGTCGCAATTAGTGTTTAATCGTTACCAAACTCAATATTTAGTCGTTTTATGTAAAAAAAATACTTGGTTCGCAAACGGCTGAAACCGCACCAAGGGAGGGTAGGAATTTCGAAAATTCGAAATATATCTGTTACTCTACGCCGGACCGTAAAATTGTATAGAACAATCTTATTGTATATTAAATTTATTATAAATGTTGCCCTGTATATGTTTTCCGTATAATGAGTATTAACCGAGATATTTGGATTATATAGTTTTACGCTTTCAGTATTTACAAATAGAGTGGTATATGCATAAGAAGCTGTATGAAGTTCCATTTTCTATGCCTCCTGAAGGGAAATGTGAAAATGCGCATTCTAGGAGGCAGTGTTTATATTTAATGATACTGGCAGGATTTGATTGAGTGTAAAATATTTGTGCTTTATAGTTGCTTTGCCCAGTTTTATGACAGAAGGTTCTTCTGGTGTGTATCATATTCTTTATTAATTTAAAGTATACAAAGATTTATAGTTTTTCTGGTTGATTCGGAAGTGTGGATGCCTTTGATTTGAAAACCCAATCTGTCATTTAACAACTTACAAAGTACATTTTCGTTAGTGCGCTCAAATCACGATCAGAGAGGGTAGGTTATTGGTATTACTGCGATACATTTTACCAAAAGAAATATTTCGGACCAGTTCTATGTGCTAGGAGTTTAGCTCTATAAATTGTCCCTCTGAAAGAAGAGAGGGAGCTTGAAAGGGCCCTAGACCTCGTCAATTGATCACTTCATTCTTGAACTGGCTGAGGGAATCCGCAAAGGGTTCTGGCCAAGTTGGTCAGAGCTTCCATTAGTAGTTGGCCTGGAGACAGCCAACTCTAGGAGGCTAGTCACGTCCCCAAGGATCGGGAACACCTCACCGGGGATAGAGCTGTTTATTGATACCTACTCTCTAGTTCTTAATATGTCCGCTTTATTAAACAGTCTAAGCTCATTGAAGTAATTCAAACTAAGGAGTCCATTTATAGAAGGACATGAAGTCTGTGACTCATTTATCAACTGAAAAAAAGTTCATTGTTCAGAAATATAAACGTACGTATGAATGTCTTCCTTAAACTAGATTTAAGAATACTTCTTGCCTGCTCAAAAACCACTCCCCATTGTCTTTAGATAATCGAAATTTTCGATCGGTCAAATGCATTTTAATTCGAATAAAAATAGGTACATGTTTCAATAGTAATCACGAATAATTATTTATTATATTAAAAAAGTCTAGCGTTAATTAAGCAGATTTCTCACGTGCGTCACGTATTTGAATTTATCTTTAGTTCAATGAGAACAATAATTGGTATTTATGCTTCAAATAATGTGCTTCACTGTATAAGAGGTTTTTGTTACTATGAAATGAGTAGGCGGTATTAAAAAAAAATGCGAATTACTACCTCATTAGCTGATCTATTTTAAGGGAAATCTGCTAAAAACAGTCATTCCAAATATCTAACCATCTTACGTTTCTCATGGTACTCATTTGATATCCCCAAACCAAACATGCTCACATTGTATACCCTGCCTCCAATCACTGTTCAAGGGCCCAAGTCAGATTCTACTCGCATTTTTATTAAGTATCTAGACAGTAGCAGATGAAACATAAAAAAAAAAACTGTATTGCTGTAAAACATTTATGACCCCAATTAAAATAAAATGAATATTTTTTATTTTTTTTTTTCCGAAGGTCAAGAAATAAAATCAAGCTTTCTTCTTCTGTATTTTTACTTCCTCAGTAAGCAAATACACAGTAAAATTAAGAAACTGTTTTAGTGTTCACAATGACATTCCTTTTCATGGTTTTGATTTGATGAGATCAGGGAACCCGTTAAATAGAGGGGCCATTGTGGGCAAGAGGAATAAATAGATCGTTTCGGGTCGACCATTAACTTCTTTCTGATTGATTCTTCCGACACTAAGGCCTTCTAGGAAGGTAGAGATATTGCTATTCTCGGCAGAACATATGGACCACAAGTCTATCTTTGTCTAAAGTATTCGCCCTGGAAATACCTCTTTCCTTAAAGATTCAATTTAGAGAAAACTTGAAAAGTTAATTTCTTATTTAAATTGTTCAATAAAAAAAAGGAAATATCAATTAACTCACTGATAATGTGCAAAATAAAATAAAAGACTTGCAAAAATGTCCTTACCTCCTTTTACAAATGAACTCTTTCAACTCTGTTATTTTGGAAAATAGACAAAACCACTAAGTGAGTTGTTAAGGATCAATAAGAAGGCCAAGTCCTCTACTGTTTTTTAATATTACGCAGAGTGCACTTTCGGAGTCAACGCTCCATCCTCAGTGCACAAATTACAGTTGTATATGGAAAACATATCACAGTGGGTGGGGACCTCTGAAAAACCACCCAGAGAAACTGTAAGAGACATCCAAAAAATAAACAAAAACCCCATACTAATAATAGAGAGGTGATGTAGGGGGTACCTGATTAAAGCTGCGTAGCCTGGACCACGGCTGCCGGGCGACTCGGGGGGATATGTTTTCCATATACATCTGTAATTTGTGCACTGAGGATGGAACGTTGACTCCGAAAGTGCACTCTGCATAATATTAAAAACTGAAGAGGACTTGGGCTTCTTATTGATCCTTATCAATTTGTTCCTCTACGATCCAGCATATTCCAGAGATATAAGTGAGATGTGTCCGATCAGGTTTAGCAGTTTTCCAATACGGGAAATCACCAACTGAGGTAGTACTCAAGAAGCACTTGTCGAATATTTTCTTCAAACGTTCATCGATCCTTCCCAGAAGATATATATATAAGCTAAGACTATATATATATATATATATATATATATATATATATATATATATATATATATATATATAATTCTAGTGTACGTGTGTTTGTCGCTGATTTGAATGAATTTTTTTGTATGCGTTTGTGTAACGCCCTGGATAGTTTAGATTCACAAATCAGCCCGGCAGATGGAGCAGGAGTGGGGGTTGTAACGGAGGCCTAAAATTAAAAATAGCGATATTTCGTTTCCTATTGGTTTTTCGGCAAATATCCACTTTTGTCGTATAACAAAGTATAAACGAGATATACAGTAAAAGATTAAATTTGTAGCCAACAATTTTATTGGGCACTAACGATTGAACCAAACTTAACAAAACTCTATATGTAAATTAGCAATAATTCTTCCATGACTATAAGCTATATTAATGTTTTTACGTTCAAACGGGAGTGGGGGTTATAAGAAGGCCTGAATAAAAAAATTCGCGATATTTCATTTTCTAATAGTTTTTAGGCAAACGTGCACATAAAAAAAGTTTTTTTTTGTGTTATTAAAAGTAGCTTTTGTTTAAAACATAATATTATTAAATTTAATATCCTAAACGCTTGAAATATCATGCATTACAACGTCTGTCGGGCCCGCTAGTATATATATATATATATATATATATATATATATATATATATATATATATATATTAACGCTCAAGTGGTTACATTTATCGTTCCCGAATTCGATATTTAAGCGTTTTATGTTAACCTAAAGATGAAGTTCGTTATCTGCCAAAAACGGACCAGTAAGAAGGGGAACTTCGAAAATTCAAAATGAGCCGGATCGAAATATTGTATAATGTAATTATTTATAAATGTTGTTTTATACATTTTTTTCACTATTTTGATTTCAATCGGGATATTTCATTTATTTTTGGTTTCCGGCCATTAGTAAACTCCCGCTCCTTCTTAGTCATATTGACAATAATATGTTATATCATGAACTATATTATTTGAAGCTTAAATACCATAATATGTATAGCAATATTAAATATTGTTTTTATTGAACTTTCACTGTGTGAGTTTCTTAGGTATACCTATATAGTGTAATGACATGATCAATTAAGATTTTTCAGTCTTGACTCAAAAATGTTAATCATATCTATACCATACTCGGTATTTAACTGTTTCATTCAACGCTAATTATCATCCGTTAATGGCTGAAATCCGGGAATGGGGGAGATGGATTCCATAAATCAAAATATCTCCGTTATTATGAGTCAGATCGAACATTTTCTAAAACTAATCTAGTAAAACTATTGATCCTCTTCAATTATTGTTCTTTATATTTTTTCATAAATCTAATATTAACCGAGTTACTGGTACTTTCTTGTTTTCAGCCTTCAATAATCCCCCATTTCTACTCATCGGATTTTCATATAGAAATAGAAATTAAATGGTCAGGAGAATTCCGTAGTTTGTCATACCAATCCGTGGAAAAACTTTTTAGTTTTCGCTGTCCCTCACAGCTGGACTTTTTGTTCTTATGTTAATTCTATTTGTTCTACTACACCTACAATACGGTATATGTATGTTTCATTACCTTGCAAATACTTTTATCATAAATTTGAAGCTGAAAGTTATAGCTCCTGTTTGTGGCGTGGGAAGAGGTAGAAAGAGTGTTTACCTGAAGGATGAGAGAGGGGAGAGGTATACATTTCCCCTGATTCAGTCGACCTGTGGGAAAACAAGGCGAAGCTTTCCACAAACCAATGAATATTTCATCTTCTGGTTTTCCTCGCAAAACCGTCTTACATTGCATTGGTTTATTTGTTTTATGTCAATAGTTTTCAAGTCGATTATTTCAGCTATTTGTCCTTTTTATCGTGAACACATGCTCCAGTGAAACTCAAGGACACTATAAAGATGTGCTTATCGAGAAGTTGAGTTGTTTGATGTATAGAGCATTCAAAAAACCTCATAAGCACTTAATGAAGTAATAGACATTTTGGAGGCCTTAGATGTATAAAACTGAAATTTTGGGCCCTTGAACTCCCTTTGTGGATTATTTTTTATTTACCTGCGAGGCTTAAGATAAAGGTTGAATAAAATTTCCCACTCGCGCAGGAGCTGCCTAAATTAAGCAGATTTCCTACTTGACGAACTGACACGATAGTGATATCAGCTGACCCTCTATTCATTGCTTCTTCAGTGGTAAGCCTATAAAAACCACAATTGCATTGGAGGCTGAATTTGAGATGTTAAGTGACTCACTTCTTCAAAACAATGTGGAAATCGAAACTATAAACTGAATTCTGTGGAAAAAAAATCTAATAACTAGTTCGACTTACGAAAAGAAATGTGCATTTAACAAGATTGGTTACATAACATTTTTTCATCGGACTCATATTAAAAGAGATATTCCGAATTTGCTATTTCTCCCGCTCACTCCCGTCGTCCTCTCCGTTATTCGTTTTTAGTCATTAGGAAATATGACCTTTAGTGTGTTGCATGAACCTGTTAAAAATCTGGAATGGTATTGATCAAATAACCATTATTGAACCTAAACGAAAATATTACTTGATCACGTCACACCGAAGAAGGTTTGCAGAGTAATGTAATATTAATGAAACTGAAAACGGATTTGAAAGAAACTTGCGGAAAATAGCAACCTTAGGCAAAATTACAAATTTTGTATTAAAAAGAAATTAAGTTTCTTTTTAGAAAAATGTTAACGACATTCTATCAAATTGTTTCTTCAGCGTAAGATAGAAATGACCAAAGTTTTTTTCGTAAACAGACATATGAGAAATACGCCCAAAGGTCATTTGTAGCTCTCCACAAATATCCTTAACGACTTGTTTCTTCTGACTTCCTCCAAATAACTTTTATAGGTTCTGTTTCCAAGAAATTTCGTTATATAACAGCCATCTTCTTGGAGAGAACGCCAACTTCAGTGATTGGTTGTAAGGCATTTGGAAGAAGCAAAAGCTATTTAAACTATATATCCTATATTATCTGAACCTTGAAGCAAATGAGGTTCTTTTGGCAAACTTATGGAGTTAGTTTCTTCTTGAGTTACACGGATTAAATATTTTTCATCCATCAGTTGACTGTATTTTTACAAAAAACATTATTCCCAAATAGTTGCTTAAAAAGACTGGTGCACTAAATAATGGTTTAACATTTGTAAACTTCAATCGAATAGTTAAACTTATTTGCTTAATAAAAAATATTTAGTATTTCTCGCACCTTATATTAATTCAGGGGAATGTCTGGTCAAGCCTAAAGCCTAGTTGAGCAATTGTACGTACTAATTTAAAATTATTTATTTCTATTCATGATTCTCCGGACTACTCCCCACTATATAATTACATTAACAGACATAGTCTGCTCCAAAATTCTTAACATTTAATTTCATAGTAGGGTCTATAGCTAATTTTTTAATAAAAGAACCTCCACCAACTTCACAATTTAACCAACTGCAAAGTGCACTTTGTAGGTGGTTACACGTCGTTGGGATAGCTTAAAATTTATTTAACTTTTTGTGACGGTGATGCTCAAGGACTCGCCTTTTTTTTTATGCTTGTCCTAACATCTCTATTTTTTTTTTATAGAAAGAAACTTAAAATTTCTATAATGAAAAGGGGTAAAATAACAAAAGTAATTGGCATTTATAGTAATACATTTTTCCTATAAGTCAACTTTGGTCCATCACCGCAAGGGTAATGGTAAAAAAGTTAATGAAAGGAGTGTTTAAACGTTGATGTAACACATTCGATAGTAATGAAATGATCCCGGCATCTAAAAAAATTAAAATCTTGTAACGTACCTATTAAGAAAAACCGCATTTGAATATTAAATTTCCAATAAGGCGGATGGTTGAGTGGCTAAATATAGCATTTGGATGTTGTCACATTCTACTAGTATCTCTCTTAGAAAGTAATATTTAAAATACACTCAGCTGATATATAATCAAAATCTAATAAGAACTGTGTAATGTTTAATAAAAGTCCGTCACGCAGGGGCTGCGTAAACTAAGCAGATTTCCCACGTGAAGTTTTACAATAGAGAAATCTGCCTAATAATAACAGTAGTAGTTAGGAATCTCTAAACCTATTCAGGAGAGACGAACAGTTACGGAAACGTCCGCACTAGCTCTCGGCGGATTCCCGAATATTGCCGACTCCTGCCGACCACACGCAGAATACAAATGCAAATATCTCGGTTAATATTCAAGATAAAGAATAAATGTCTAGAACAATATTTATAGTAAATTTAATTTTCAATAAGATTGGTTTTATACAATATTTCGATCCAATGCATAATAACGGAGATATTTCGAAATTTCGAAAATCCCCCTTTCTAAACCCCCCCCCCTTCCCTCTGGTTCGATTTCAGCCATTAACGAACTTGATCTGTCTTTTTGCATAAAACGTTTAAATGTCGAGTTTCGTAACGATCAAACAAAAATTGCGACCACTAGATCGTTAAAAGACAAATATATATATATATATATATATATAATTTTGAACTGGCCTCATATTCGTCATCTCCTGGGTAGGATCGATGGACATTTGAAGAAATTTTTCGAAAATCGCGTCATGAGTACGACCTCAATAGCTGATTTCTCTTAAGGGAAATCTGCTAAAAAAATTTCCTACAGCTGGCCGAACGTTGCGCAATCTCATAGCGGTTATTACTATTTTAGAAACAGTGGCTGGTATGATATCGTAGTAGTCGAAGTTATTGGTCTATTTTTAACGAGTGACATTGCTGTTTCCCAACTCGAGAACTAATCGACAAACAAAACATCACGCGTCAGCAAACTCTGTTTCTCATATCCAGAAAACAGCATATCCAATACGAAGCTGTTACACTTATCTGGCTTTCATTTAGTTTTTCCAGAAAAATTAAAAATGCCATAATTTTTTTTATTGGAGAAGGTACACATTTTATCGGAAGAAAAAAGCAATATTTGAGATGGGGACTATGCGTCGGGTAATATCTTAATCTAGTCTTTATGGGATTTTGTTTATTTATTGTTTAAATCATTGAATTATTTTTATTTCTACAGTCATTTTTAATTTCATTATATTAGTCCTGTAACTAGTCTTGGACACTACTTGTACGTAATTAGAGCTTGTAATTGTAAATGATCCAATTTAAACTAATTATAGTAGAATTTGTTATTAACCTCAAAACTTTAAAGATAAATCGTCTTTAAGGGAAAAAAAATTCTTGCTTCTTGTGGTAGATATTAATGCAAATTTTAATTATCCCGCTGTACAAGGATATACCATGAAACCTATTAATTAAATGACTCTTCAAAACACAAGTAAGACCGGCCATAAAGTCGTGTCTTCATACGTGAGATGGCTAGGATAAGTTTGATTATAGGCAATAAGCAACCATTTAAAGTAAAGCTGTCTCATAAATTAAACGTTGGGCCACCCATAGCGAGCCTAAGATGATAAGAAGATTAGCTCAGTATGAATTGGTCAATGAAACCTATTACTTCATTATATTATAACCTCATCCCTACTTTGGCTTCAATGACAACATCTTACTATAAAAATAGGGATTGCCTGGGATATAAAATAGAATAAACATCAATGAAAACGAAACTAGCACACTAAACTAACCTATCGCACATCTACCAGTTCTTACTCTAAGAAAACCCTTCATGAAGTGTATATAATATATTCTAACTTTTAAATGGACATAAAATAAACTTGTCATGTATAACAGAAAATATCATTACGATCAATGACTGATAGAGAAGCATGGAGGAAGCAGAACTTTAATTCATGGAATCAACAGATAGATCCATATGAATGCCAACAAGACGCAGACGAAACAGTATAATCAAGTTAATCATGAAAAATCAAATGGAGAATCGGATTTAGAAAATGGATTTAAAGAATATATTGACTTTCCAGTCCTTAATTAAATGTTCAAGTAATGTAAAAAAATGTTCAAGGAGACAATGCACTCTGTATTGAATGAAGCATTTGATTTAACTCAGTTGCGGTAGAACTTATTTTTAACAAGGCTGTAGATGCAAGCAGATATCTTGCTAAAACTCCTTTATTAGATAGGACATAATAGGGGCATCATAAGACCTAGAGACCCGTTCTAGGTTTCACAGGTTGAGTGGGATTTCTACTGTATATCAGTAGAACTGCGGTGTCCCACAGACATTCATTTCGTGGTTCAATATTATAAGTGAAACTTACGAATTAAATTGGGTAGGTAGTGTGTTATGTAATCACTCCTCAAAAATTGTATTATGTAAATTATTATTACTTTCTTCCGAAGAAAGGACTCGTACATTGTAACTGATTAGAATAGCTAACAGAATTTATCTCGGATCTCTTATTTAAAACAGAGATAAAATGGGAAATCGGCCCTTGCACCCCTAAAAGAAATCTATTCACACACTCCCTAATTACTGATGTACAATAGTATCAGAGGAAATATAGGAAACATCACTTAACACATCACATAACAAACTGATTTTCTCAAATATTTTTAAGGTTAATATGACAGACCAAAGTGACAACCATTTTATTTTATTTTTATTTTGTTTCAGATCATGAAGTTGATCGTGTCAACACACGTTTGACAAGATATTAAAACATAAGGTATGTATAACTATAACTTTCTTCTTCCATGTTTGCATTATTTCTCTAAACCAAAAGATCTGACGGTGACCTCAGATTTGTAATGTGAGTTAAATCATTGGTCTTCTCACTTGGTAAATCGAGAGTGGAGAGTTTGATTCCCTACCCGCGGTATAGGAATTTATTAAGTGGCAAACTCCCTAAATAAAATCCTTAGTTGCAGCCTTGCTAGAAAAGAGTGATAATGGTAGATAACCCGTCCCAATTAGCCTTAGCCCAGTGGACGTTAAGAAATAACAACCTGATGTTGATACTATATTACTTCTTTTTTTCCCTATTAAATTGTTTTAACTAAATGTATGGTTGCATTTCAAGTGATGTTAGGTTGTACTGGGTAAAAAAATAAAATAGAATAATATATTTCTAGGATTTACTAAGAAATTATCAGCATTCCTTCATATGTACTTCTAAAGTAAGCCAGAATATTTTCTTGGAATATCCTAGTTCAAAATTCCTTTATTATAGGCGACGACATTCTTGAATTATTTATAGGTCTTTCCATAATTAGCAAAAATCGTTCTATAAAAGAGGTTTATATTTCTAATAGGTATGTTTAAATTTGCAGTTTTATATTTCCACTTCTCTTTAAACCCATCTTCCTCTTAATACATTTTTATCAAAAATCAAGGTGAAAAACAACAGTAAAACTGTTCTAAATATGAAATTTCAACATTCTAAAACTAGTTTTTGAATTATGCGATTGCAATACTTCCTTTATTTCACAGAAGGAATAAAAAAAAATTGTTGAAATAATAATTTCAGTGATTACTACTTAAATATCACAAGCCATCTCGCCAATTTCAACTATTCGCTGTTGTAAAGTAATTACTGCACATATATTTTTTATGGACAGGTTAATTAGCCTTAACGGGAAGACCAGGAAAATTTTACATTATGGTACAATTATTTTCATAAATAAGAAGGAATGAGAAACCCCAATTTCAGTGATAATTAATATTTAATGAAACGCAGTGACAAATGACGCGGGATTTAAGTTTGGTAATGCCATTTTTAATTAATATTTCTAAAAGATAAGTGGTAATGATATGCAAATTTATAAGACAAATATTGATTGTTATAAATATGTATGTGGATTGATTTCGACAACATTTTATTACAGTTGTTATTACTAAAGGTAATGACGGATGCTGCTACTTCGGAATAATTCATTGTATAAGCTAAAAACACTTTCAGAACACCATTTCTGTATATTTACATAAATCACAATAGGTTATAGTATTATAGAGGCCTTAGGATGCTTATACAGACGTCACGCCAGTATTCATTTATATGCATCTTCATTATCATTATGTGCGGGCATTGTAATGACCAAATCCCGTACTTTCTCCTTTAGTGTAGAAAAAGTTGCATTAAATGTTCATGTGGCCAAGGGTTAGTTATTATTTTTTTTTCATTTTATTTAAATGCGATTCACATTTAATTTTAGCAGATTTCCCTTAAGGGAAATCAGCTATTGAGGTTGTACTCATGACGGAATTTTCGAAATTTTTCTTCAAATGTCCATCGATCCTACCTAGTAGATGACGTAAATGAGGTCCGTTCAAAACTGTATATATATATATATATATATATATATATATATATATATATCTATATATAAATATATATATATATATATATATATATATATATATATATATTTGTCTGTTATTTTTATTTGATAATAAACTCGATATTTAGTCGTTTTATGTAAAAAGAAAGATTAAGTTCGTTAATGGCTCAAATCGGACCAGTGGGAGGGGGGGGGGTTTAGAGGGGAGGATTTTCGAAAATTCAAAATATCTCCGTTACTATACGTCGGAACGAAAAATTGTACAGAATCAATCATATTGCAAATTACATTAACTATAAATATTGTTATATACATTTATTCCCTATCTTGAATATTAACAGAGATATTTGCGTTTTTATTAAATTTGGGCTGATAACGGATTTTTGAATTTCCCGCCAAAAGCTAGTTCGGCCCTTTGCCGTAACTGTTCGGCTCTCGTATGGAGATTTCTCTATTGTATAACTTCACGTGGGAAATCTGTTTAGTTTACGCAGCCCCTGCGTGACGGACTTTTTTGTCCGAAGGAAATATAGTAAACCCGAAAAATATTGGTGTTTAGATTTCAACGGAGCGTTTTTGGTCCCCTCCCCCCAAATCCATTTTAAGTTTTGCTGTGGCTTCTACGTGTGAACATATCTCGCATTTTGAAAAATACAACCTTTAGAGTTGTGATATTTTATATTTACGACTTTCGTGTCGTCCAGTAGTACCCCTGTCATTATGATCGAAATCGAAATAAGAGTAGCGGAATTAAAACAATTTCTAGTTTCTCTATATCTGGTAAATATATATCTATAAATTATTGTCTATGTCATTTCCTGATCCGACGCATAGAATCAAATATACCGTATATTACTTTCAAATAAAATGACATAAAAGAAGTAGGCAAAATACTGTATATGTCTATTTAACTTAATATAGTCCAATAAAATCTCTTGGAGCCCACATGAAATTTTAGCGATTTCTAAAAAAAAAAGTCTTCAAATGTCCATCGATCCTTTCTAAGAGTTGACTAAAATGAGTTCCTTTAAAAATTTGTATATTAATATGATATACTTATATATTATAAAAATTATAATAATATACTTGTATGTTACTGCTCCAGATCCAATTTTTGTTTGTTCGTTACCAAACCCAATACATAAACGTTTTAGGAAAGACTGAATATCAAGTTCCTTATTGGCTAAAATCGGAGCGTTGTGGGGTTAGATTAGGGTAATTTCCAAAATGTGTATACATAATTCCGTAAGTCAAATATTAAGAGAGTTATCAATTCTTATTTTCCATTCTTCAGAAATCTTCTACTATTCGGATTGGTATTTAGAAATAATTAATACATTGAAAAACAATGAATATGTGATACCAGTACGTGGAAAATCTGCTTAGTTTACCCAGCCCCTTCTTGATGTTCTTTTTTTAAGAAAAGAGAAAACCATTTGGTTTATATCATGGTTCAATCTATACCCGTATAACCCTGATATATTCAATTATGCACAGCCATATAAATAATCTTAGAGTATATTGTATGAAAATATAGCGAGCAAGAGCGCTAGTAGCAATGTAACGGCTGTATGTTTGGAATGACTGATGCGGACTATTACTCTTTGTGATCCAGGATTAGAGTCGAGCATTAAAGTATTAGCCTACATTATTAGAGTTTGTGAGTAACGATATTGCTGAAGTCTGCAATCATTTGTTATAGAGGGGCTTATAGAGCCTAGTTAACAAAATTATAATCCCCGGATTATCACGGTTAGCAGAAATGTTGTATCGTATTAGTAAGGGCCATTAAACTTAAGAGAAGATTATTATTCCACTATCGTTAGTTTCCGTTCTAAGAATATTCTAAAGAAGGACATCAATTAATGGTACTATGAAATGTGTTTGTCTCATTACAGTAACAATTTTTATGAAGCTGAACATCGAAGATACCGAAAAAAAAATCAAATTCGAATTTCAAAATTAATTTAGGGTTAAATTTGAAGATCAAAGCGTTCAGTTTTATGGACCATTGACTATACATTAAGGCTAATTATGACGTTTATTAAAAGACAGAAACTTGACAGACGATTCGAACAACTTTACGGACTGCTTTATCTCACTTTTCTACCGAAGACAAACTAACAATATACAAGTTACTACTTAAATCAATATTGGCATACGCAATGGAAGTGTTTGGTACAGCAAAATCTTCTAACATCAGACGCATCCAGACTTTCCAATCCAAAGTCCTGCGCACCATAGTAGATGCTCCATATTATATTACAAACCACACCCTCCATAAAGATCCCACAAAATTGTACAAAATTCCACAGCAGGGTATCCCTTTACGGCGCCTCAAGAGACACGGCCCAGAGATCTCCTATAGAAGTGTAAAGTGAAGTGATAGCAGGGGCTTTTTTCTTATCAAGTGCCATTCCTCCTTAGCTCTTGACTTCCTTGCCAGGCAGGGAGAGGCTGCTTCTCTCATTGTGGTGAAGCGGTGTAGCTTCTGTCGAGTGTGATGGAGGACGATTGTATTGTATATATCACATTACCAAATGCATTTAAATGCAGTCTGTAATATTCATCATAAAATGAAATAATAATAATTTAAAAAAAAACTTACGGCATTTTTCTCTCTCTCCCCCGTGATTAATAATTATTTTTTGAAATATTATTGTCGGAGTATTACATTAAATATTGAACAACGGACATCACAAAAGTTTTTCCAACAATCCCAATTTCTAACGGAGCCAAGATTCCAACCGTAGAAACCAAATACTGATTCCAGATCTTGGTGGATAAATGAAGGCATCAACCAGGAATATGGCGAGCATTAGGGGATGAAGGATTAACTGCCTTATTGGCAGCCAGTGGTCCTTTCTCCTCCCATTTAGAATGGGAGAGGGGGCTAATAATTCATAAGTTGTTAATGAAGGCTATTGGCTCCAGTTCCAGCCAATAGCGTGCCTCCAACTTGGTCTCCAACTCTACCTTCTAGACCTCTCATTAATACTTTTTGTTCCTCAGCCTAATTTGTCACTGCCTTTGGTTGCTGGAGTCCTGGCCTTAATTATCGTAATTTATGTGATTTTTTTTTTATTCTACTTTTGGAAATTTTACTATTTATTGAGTATAATATTTATAAAAGGAATACAGTGTTTTCAGTGAATGGGTTTATTTTCCTTACCATATATTTTTTATTATTGTTCAATTTCAAATTGAAGTGGTCATAATACCAACACCAGCCCCATCTGATGTCATCTAGGCCAACCAAGGATGATCCTGAAAAGTGCTGGGCTCTATAGGCTATTTTGTGTAAACACAACCTGAGAGGGCATCCTAGGGTCCAAAGGGCAAGAAGACTGAGGACAGTGAGTAAAGTCTCATCAGTGTGCAGACTATCAGTGCTTTTCTCACACCCTTGTACGTATTTGGCCCATGAGTGAGTAGATGAAAGGAGTATCCAGGTGGGAGACAAGGATGGAGGGAGCAAGATGGAGAACATCATTTCAGTATCTCATAAAGTAATCAATTTCTAACACCACATGCCCTGCAATAGACCATTCCCCATAATTATGTAAAACATTCAATAAAACAGTATCAAAGCAATAACCATCTTATAAATTTCCATGGTCCTCCGGAATACAAATTATATTATATAACATTTTCATGAACCAGCACCTCTTTTATTGTAATTCCGTTAACGGGTAACGCTGAAGGGCTTGCAAAAACAATTATTGTTTACTTTAGTTATTTTAAGAGTTTATAACTATTAATTATGTACATCCAAGACTCGGAGAGTATAACACCGTCCACGCCGTTAATTGTATTTGTTCTCTTATTTATTTTGAGAACTCACAATACTTATCTTTCTCTAAAGTGGGCTTTTCTATGTAGACGTTTTGTGTCGTCGAATTTAATTTGGTGAAGACAATTACATCTGATGTTTCAGATCTGCCAACGTGTTTTGGTCGACTCTTGTGGCGGTCTTCTTACCTTCAAAAATGGGGTGTTTATCAGACATTTTAAATATTTATTAAATATTCTGTATGGTTCTAATACTGTTCGAAGTAATATGTTACATATTTTTTAACATAATGAAAATATCTGTTTCCTTCATAGTGTTTTACACGTTTTGTAGACTGTAGAAGAAACCCCTTTAATAAAAAATGAATTTTTATTTTGCCAACCCCCAACTGAGTAGCAGTTAAATGTTAGCTATTTAAATTTTAGGATTCTGAATTAATTGCATGTTTGTAAATATATTGCTCCAGAAACAATATGAAATTGACTCATGTATTTGGTGTCTCTTCAGCTTCTATTGCATTCAGGTTATATGATATATAACGTGACTTACAGCATCATTTGTGATTAAAAAGAAGTATTTTCAAATAAAAATGGATTAGTCAAAATATTTAATATTCATCGGTTGAAAGCTTTCAACACTTGTTTTTCGGTCCATTCCAAACAAAAGGGTGTATTTATTTTTTGGATGCTTTTATTTTCAGCTGGGTATTGGGGATCAAAGGGCCCAGAGTCCTGAGGGATTTGAATATCCATACATCCCTCTGAATGCTATTTCAGTTCCGTTGTTTACCGAGGTTTCGTTTCTCTTCAAAGAGGTGCCTTTAACTGAATTTCGTCTTTGGACCCTCCTTTTTGATACCTTTTCAGGATATATTTTGTTAAGGTCTTCTTCACCGCCCACATACGAGTTCGGGAATATTCGACGGTTTAAATAGTAGTTTTTATTTCCACACATTTTCCAATGACAAGCTTCCAGTAAAAGATGATGTTCAAGTGCGGAGTGGAAAATTACAGAATAGGGGGTCTTTTTCGTCAGGGGAAAACCACCATGAGAGTGGTGAACTAGACAACTACAATCTTTTCTCTAGATTTTCCGTTAATTCCCATTCACTCCAACGAACATAACTCGTAGTGCTTGAAGTTTATAAAAATTGAATAAATCAATGGAATTAATAGTCATTTTTTTATTATTTAGTTCTCACATGGTAAACCTAGAGTGGTGAGTTCAATTGCCGCCTGACCAACCGGAATTTATTCAGTGACGGAATTCAATTAAATAAAATCCTTAGTACCACCCTGACTGGAAAAGTGTGGTAACCTGTAGATAACCCGTCCCAATTAGCCTTAGTAGCAAAAATTGGACGTTAATAAATATTTTAATTTATTATTTAATACATTACCTAATTATGTTAGTTATTGAGTTATTACCTCTGGCCCTTATTTCTTGAGCCAAAGCTATAAGTTTTTTATTTCCAAATTAGATATTGTTTTGGTTTAAAAAAGAAAACCTCGGTAGTTAATACATAAAAAATAGTGTAATTTACATTAGCACCACTTAAAGTCTGGTTAAGAATTTTGAGAGTAATACAGATTCTTTCATTGCGTCACTAGGAATGTCCCCCAAGCACATGAGCGAAGGTAATAATCCCTTACTCACTCTCAGGTTCAAACATAATTATACGTTGGAATCGTTTGTAGTCTTTAGATAACGTTTTACTTTTAACTTTTGAGGTTGTACTGAGGACGCGATTTTCAGAATAATTTCTCAAATGTCCCTCGATCCTACACACACACTTGCATGTAACTAATTTTAATACACTATATATATTTGTATAGCACCGTGCCGGTCGCAATTTTTGTTTTATCGACACCAAACTCGATATATTAGCTTCTCCGTTATTATACGTCAGTTAGAAATATTGTATAGAACAAATTTTATTGTAAATTCAATTGCCTATAAATGTTTTTATATACATATTTTCTCTAATATGAATATTAACCGTTATCATCCCCCAGTAAACCCCCACTCCTACTCCATGTTATGAGGACAATAAGCTGTTGTAACATGTACCTCTTTATTCTAATACCAAATATTGTTTTCATGAAACCTTTATTATTATGCGAAATGCATTCAAATTCGTAGTGCAATGACGTCATCAGTTAAGGTTACAGTTTTTTTTTTTTTTTAAACGTCTTTTTGATATATACTATACTCAATATTTAACCGTTTCAGTCAAAACTAATGATCATTTTGTTATTGGTAGAAATCGGTCAAGGAAAAGGGAGGAGGGGTTTGAGGCGTCGTCGAAAATTCAAATTATATGCGTAGAGTAGGATAGAAAAATGTTATAAAACAAATCTTCTTAAAATATTGACCCTCTACATTTGTTGCTCTATGCATTTTTTTGTAGGTCAAATATTAAGCGAGTAATTCGGATTTCCAGGCCTTCACTCCGAATATGTAGTGAGATGAGATCACTAACATGGTACAGCATCACGTGAGACATCTGCTTAGTTTACGGACTTTTTTTAGCAAAACCACCTACGCTAAAAAGCTCTTAAAACAATATAAATATGGATAACTTATGCTTGGAAAATTTTAAATTACAATTTCCCTCAGGCTTTGTGATCAGCGTTCTTTGAAAAGTTGTTTAATAAACATCTTAGGGAGTTAGTTGACTCTTCGTGGGATAGTTAGGCAAGTAAGTTTCTACTCTTATCGACCTTAAGTATAAAGCGAATAACATGTTTTAAAAGTAGAGGAATAAGTTAGTTGACTCTTACAAAAAAAAAATAATTAGTTTCATATTCTTGGATGTTGAATCAAAGAGTATTTGTTACAAAAATGTTTAAACTTGTATGATTCCTTAAATGCTGCCGTATTATCTTTTGGTATAAAATAGAAAGAACGAAACAAGATATTCTAGGAAGTTCACACTAAACATGCGTGAACATTGTGTTTACAATGGAAATGGAATATATTTATTCCTATTAAATGTCAACAAAACATATTACAATATGCAAATGTCTTTTGTTTTCTATAAAACATTTACTAAGTTGTCAATTAATTTCTTTATACATTTGTTTTGCAGATTTCCGTTAACGGAAATCAGCTATTGAGGTCGTATTCATGACATGATTTCCGAAATTATTCTTCAAATGTCCATCGCTCCTACATAGGAGATGACGAAAATGAGGTCCATTGGAAATTGATTGAATTGGTGTGTGTGTGTGTGTGTGTGTATAGATATATATAGATATAGATATATATATATATATATACATACACTTATAATATATTTGTCTGTTAACACTCTAGTGATAGCAATTTTTTAGCAGATTTCCCTTAAGGGAAATCAGCTATTGAGGTCGTACTCATGACGCGAGTTTCGAAAAATTTCTTCAAATGTCCATCGATCCTACCCAGGAGATGACGAAAATGAGGTCCGTTCAAAATGATATATATATATCTATATATATATATATATATATATATATATATATATATATATATATATCTATATATATATATAGATATATATATTTGTCTGTTAAAGCTCTAGCGGTCGCAATTTTCGTTTGATCGTTACCAAACTCGATATTTAGACGTTTTGTGCAAAAAGACAGATCAAGTTCGTTAATGGCTGAAATCGGACTAGTGGGAGGGGGGGTTTAGAGGGGAGGATTTTTGAAAATTCGAAATATCTCCGTTACTATAAGTCGGATCGAAAAAGTATATAGAAGCAATCTTATTGCAAATTAAATTTACTATAAATAATGTTATATACATTTATTCTGTATCTTGAATATTAACCGAGATATTTGCATTTTTCTGTTTTCAGCTTCTCAGATGAGATCGGCTAACTTCGGGTCTAGTCGTGAGTTTCCGTCAAGAGAGTTTCGGGCCCTTCCCGTAACTGTTTGACTCTCTATTCTGAAATTTCTCTATTATAAAACTCCACGTGGGAAATCTGCTTAGTTTACGCAGCCCCTGCGTGACGGACTTTGTTTGATCGTTACCAAACTCGATATTCAGTAGTTTTATATCAAATGAACGATCAAGTTCGTTAACAGCTGAAATCGGACCAGAGCTACGAGGGGGGGAGGTTTAGAAGGGGGGAATTTTGAAAATTCCAAATATCTCCGTTACTTTACATCAGGTCAGAAAGGTGTTTAGAATCAATCTTATTGCAGATTATTAAAGTTAATATAGTTTTGGCGTTAATGACCAAAATGGTAAAAAAAAAAAAAAAAAAAAAAGTTACTATAAATGTAGTCATACACAGTTATTCTTTATCTTGAATGTTAACGGTGATAATTGCATATTTCAGCTTTCAACCTTCAGCAAACCCCCACTTCTACTCGTGTTACATAAACAATACTCTGTTACACAATAATACACTTTATTCTAAGCTTAATTGCTAAATATTGTTTTCAAGAGACCTTTATTAAACGAGATACATGCAAATATGTTCTGGTGACTCCCCCACCCGTCTTATATTCTTGGACTACTAAAATTTGATTGATTGTGATAAAAATTAGTCTGTTGCATTATTAATTACAACACTAGATACAGTAAATAGTTGTTAAGCAAATTTAAATGTTATATTCTGATATATTTCAGTATTTGTTTTTCTTTCCGGAGAGACGTCGCCACCCACACATATTTGTTTACATTTCAGACGCTTCCGTTTGTATTTATTCACTTAATATTGACGGCGATGTTGTGATACCAGTATATAGGTTTATATATTGTTAAAATTTAGGAGGAAAATCAGCTTAGTTTACGCAAGCCCTTACTTGACGGACTTTTAATAGTTTAAGAAGAAATTCTATTGGTTGGTATATCTGTGGACTACGTAATACTTTATAATTTATTTTTTAAACCTTGATGACGTTCAAGTTAAGAAAGTTTCGATGAGCTAAACCATCTTATTAATAAAGCTTACACGGTTGAGATAACTATATTTGTTAATAGCTGCACTTCCTACACTTTCATATCTGCGTGTTTTCTGAGACCTTGGCTAAGTGATCCATCTATGCAGCATGATGCAATCTATGTGCTAATGTGCTTCTTACACCATATAATCTCCACTGATTAATATTCTACCTATTATCTGGTACTTTGTTTCGTTTTATAAACATTAAAGAAGGCATTCCTTTATTTTTAAACTACTTAGAGTCATTAGAAAATAAATTATCAACATTACTGGAGTATCTGGTAATTATGTTAAGAATGCAGATATTAACATTTGAAATCATTAAAAGTCGTTTAAAGTAGGTCCCTACTCTCCCTCTGCTACGTCTTGCAGTAAATTCGCACAAGACGACAATTTAATAACTGTTCAGTTATGAGGAAATCAGCTATTGGGGTTGTACTCATGACGCGATTTTCGAAATTTTTCTTCAAATGTCCATCGATCCTACCTAGGAGATGACGAAAATGAGGTCCGCTCAAAACTGTATATATATATATATATATATATATATATATATATATATATATATTTGTCTGTTACCGCTCTAGCAATTAGTGTTTAATAGTTACCAAACTTGATATAGAGTCGTTTTATGTAAAAATACAGATCAAGTTCGTTAATGGCTGAAATCGGACCAGGGGAAGGGGGGGGGGTTTAGACGGGAGGATTTTCGAAAATTCGAAATATCTCCGTTACTATAAGTCGGATCGAAAAATTGTAAAAAAAAAATAATCTTATTGCAAATTAAATTTACTATAAATATTGTTATATACATATATTCTTTATCTTGAATATTAACCGATATATTTGCATTTTTATTAAATGAGGGCGGGTAACGGACGAAAGTGAGTTTCCCGCCAATAGCTAGTTCGGCCGTTTTCGTAACTGTTTGGCTCTCATGAAATTTCTCTATTGTAATACTTCACGTGGGGAATCTGCTTAGATTACGCAGCCTCTGCGTGAAGGACTTTTTTTTGTTGTTGAAATTTAATTGATATTACCAATTTCAATTTTACACCTTCTCCGAATCTCATTCATTCCGCAGCTTTTAATGATCGTATATTTGTTTTTCATGCAATGGTTAAACCGCGATAGTAAACAAGACCGTTAAGTTATCAAGTAAACCTTGTTTGGGCAAGAACTTTATCAGACAGATTTATATTAATCTATACAATTGTAACTTCTGTCTCAAGATTTATTATTTTGTTGTTAGAATTTCAGTTTACTTTTTTGTTTCACGTGGTTTTATTAGGTTTACGAAGACTTTTTGGATTTGATTCAATTGGTTCGTGTCCTTTTCATGTTTCAACGACTTGTACTAATCGAATGAAACTTTGTATGCTTATCCCAGTAACCAATCATTTGCTATATTAATATTCAATAGGACGGAATGGAATTTGGAGTTGTAGAGAGGCTGAAATTAAAACTCACAAAATCTGGTTTCTGTTTGCTTTTCGACAAATTTGCAAATAAAAAAAGTACTTTTTTTAAGTAGATTTTTTTTTAAACTTTTTCTAAAAAAAGTATTTGTTTTATTAATTAGATAGGTATATTGTTTAAAAACAACTGTAGTACGAGAAAACAAATTAATTATGGGAATAATTCTAAAATGAATGATTGAAAACCGCTACTTGCATTGTTGGTAACTCAAGTTATATTACAGGCTATTGTAGTATTGTTACAGAGGAATTTTAAGTTATTTGTTGTTTATTTTTTTAGTGCGAAAATACTGGTGGTTAGTACTATGAAGAAACATTAAAAAAAAAAAAAAAAACTCAAAATAGAGGAAAGAAAATACATAAATACCCAAGAATTAAAGAAGCAATTCTGGCTTTTAAAAGAAAAGAAATACACAAAATTAAAAATTAAATAAATAATATTGGCAGCAAAATATAAGAATTACTAGTTTCTATATAGTCAATACGAAATCAAAAAGACACAGTAATTTGTTGCAGTAAATAGTTATTATTTTTAGCTGTTTTCCTTACAGGGCATCTGCCATTGAAGTTGTCTTTCATTAGATTAACAATTTTACTACCATAATTATTTGAAAGTAATTTCATTTTTATCTCAGTGAAAATGGTGCACCGAAGTTGGAAAACATTGACGTAAACTGTAACTGGTCATAAATGAGCATATTCAATGACTTTTAATGAATATAAATTTGCTATTTTTATAATAAATAGTAAGTTCTTATAGTTATAAGAATAAAATTAAACAAAACAAATTTAAGAAATTGTAAAAAGAATGCATAAACATAATAATTAGTAAAATATTACTTAAAGAAAACTGTAGTATGGTTTATGACAGATGGAATTCTGTATTACTTCTCTCGTCCCCATCTATACTAAATTCATACTAATCAAAGGGGCTCAGGATAGCCAGTGAGTTAAAGCGTTGGCTTTAATCTCGCATGATAAACCTAGACGGGCGAGTTCCATTTGCCTGGCCAAATAGGAATTTATTTATTGACGAACTCATTAAATAAAATCCTTAGTCCCATCCTGGCTAGAAAAGGGTGGTAACCCGAAGATAACGGGCCGTCCCAATTAGCTATAGTTCCATAAAGTGGACGTTAATAAATAAATAAAATACTAAAAAAAAAAAATAGATATTTATGTTTTCTTAACTGTTTTATCAAAGCAAATATTAAAAAAAATATTCTACACTTTATTTAACATTAATAAATAAATAAAAAGGTTTTAGTTAATGGAATTTAATTTTTAACTTGGTGATAGAAATATACGTCAATGATTCAAGCCCAAGAATAATGAAAATATAGCTCTTTCGTATAAAACTGTAAAGAATATTTTTATGTCTAGAGCTAGAAAATTTTTAATATCTTTCAAGACTTTCAGAAAAATCTTTAAGATTTTTTTTTTTAGACGAATGCGCGAGAAGTGCGTTCTCTCGCTTCAGCAGAATTTGTTTTTCATTAGGTACATCACACTAAAACGTTTTCTTTTAAATGATTAGAGGGAAGGCGTGCTCTGCCATTGTTAGTTTATAAAAAAATAAGTGATTAATATATGTGAATTATTACGTCCTTGGTTAGTTCCTTGTTAGTATTTTTCGTACTTGCAAGCGAGCATCATCTTTATCTCTTGGTTCTCACAACAGTGTCACCAATTGAGAAACAGGTCAGGATATGTTATCATGCATTTCATAATCATCTAGACCTCTAGTATTTGTTTTATGCACAGCTTCATCTTATCTACGTCCTAATGTGTACTAACATTTCGAAAATATTTAGGTACTGAAAGTCTCCAATACAATAGAAGTTACAACACAAGTGACTTCATCTTCGTTTACACTGCTACGGCTTATTGGGGTGGGTTATCTACTGGTTACCACTTTTCTAGGCAGTTTGGAAGTTGGTATTTTAGGAATGAGTTCCCTACAAAATAACAAAGTACTATATCCCACGCGGGATTGGAACCTATCTTTATGTTTGCCAAGTGAATTGCACTTTATCCTCTTTGCCCTATCCTCTTTTTGATAGACAATATCAGTCAATGCTTCCCACTCTAATCTTAGTTGTATGTTTTAATATATTTATTATTCTTATATTTCTCCTTCAATTTTTTTAACTTCTTTTATAATATTCAGAATATCTGATTAATACAATAATATAAGTCGTGAATTTCAGTTAATAAAAAAAAATATTACTAATATATAATGTACACTTAGACTGACCAATAAACTTTGTTTTAATTAAAAAAGTAGAAATTCCTGAAAAATAAATGAAACTAAACATAATTAAAAACGTAACTAAGAAAAATATAATATTTTGTCTAAATTCCTTTTCCCCAGAAAGTGCTTAAACATTCCGATAAAGTCTAAGTAATTTTTCAGTTGGTACTATTGGGGTAGTTTACTACAGGATATAATAAATAAAAACATTGGACATTGGAGGAGGTCTTTCAATCAACATTGAATAGGTAAGGTTAATGAATTAATGTTCACAGCTGAGCACGTCAATATTCGAACATTTGGAGAAATCTGGACGCAATAGCACTATATATATATATATATATATATATATATATATATATATATATATATATATATATTGTATATTACACAACTCCACAAACAAGTCAACACTTAATATACGATTGCAGACTATTGACTAACGAACGACTAAAACTAAAACAAGTCAATGGGCAACAAAAAGGCAAATTTTCAATGGAAGAAGACAACTTATTTTTAAAACATAAAAATGCTTCTAAAATATTTGCAGAACATTCTTTTAATCCAATTAATAGTTTGAATACTTTTGATAGCTGACACAACAACTATACTTAAAATATTTATGGATACTCCATAACTCTTTTTTTCTTTTTTCTTTTTCAAGACTAATAATCGTTTGTTTTATTTTATTTAACGTTATTATTGTTAAGTCCTTATATACAACTTGTACTCTTGAAATAATTTATATATAAATTATTTGTAATACTCTACAAATGCGTGTGATATGCTAACTTACATGGGACATGCGGAAAAAATAAAAGGTCTTCTTATAGGTTTACTATTGGAAGGAAACAAATTATAATAATAATAACGAACTTCATAGTCGTTACTACAGTCGCCTTTATGACTCGGAGGTAGACTTGGCTTATTCTGTCGCGTGGCTGACGTTTGGAAAGCTGTTTTCAGAAACAGAAGGTTTCATTACAGCTATCCAAGACCAAGTGATTGCCACCAGATCATACAGACGTCATATCCTCAAGGACAGTAGTGTCTCAGACAAATGTAGGTTATGCAACAAATCGTATGAGTCCATTCAACTTATTACGGCTGGATGTGAAATACTTGCTTAGTCCGAATACTTACAAAGGCACAATAACGTGGCAAAAGTATACGATCAAGAACTAGCAGAGAAAGTCGGCATGGCAGGCAGGAAGGTCGCTTATTATCGCTATAATCCTCTAAAAATATAGGAAAAAGATAATTTAAAGATGTATTGAGACGAAGCGATGATAGCTGTGCATCAAAACAAACCGGATATTCTCATTATTGACAATATCAATAAGACTGATGATATTATTGGCATTGCAGTACCCAATGATGAGAATATTCGAAAATCCTATGCCGAAAAATTAAGAAAATATCAAGAATTGGCTATCGAGCTCAAAGAGGTATACAAACTGAAATCTGCCATAGTTACGCCTATTATAGTAAGTTCAAATGGACTCGTGCCAAAAACAACAATACAGGCACCAACAATTTAAATCAGCCAACAACAATTATAAATAAGCACAGCAAGAGGTACTTCTTGATACTACAAGAATTGCGCGAAAATTTCTAAATTCCCCTTAACATGTCACAATCACAACTCCATAACGGTTGAATTTTCCCCCGATAAGGATTTTTTTTCCAGTTTTTACTGAGTAGGTATAAACCTCCACAATATATATTTATATATATGTATTTATATATATATATGTATATATATATATATATATATATATATATATATATATATATATATATGTGTGTGTGTGTGTGTGTGTGTGTGTGTGTGTGTGTGTGTGTGTGTATGTGTATGTGTGAGAGAGAAGAGAGAGAGAGAGAGATTGTGTGTGTAAGTAAAACCCAACCTTATAAGAAGAAGTTTATAAGAAATTGCAAAAGTATAGGAAGATGGCAAGTCGAGCATTATCACGCAGTAGATTCGTGGGGTGTCGGTCCTTGAGCTTGTTTCTATGCAGAACTGAGTATTTGGAACGCGAACGGAAATATAATGAAGAACGGTGAATGGTTTCTAACTCACGAACCCCGTCCGTATCTTAATTCATGTTTCCAATGGCACGTGGTTCCCAGTCGGTGTAGCTTTAATTTACTTCTTACAGCCGGCATAATTAGCTCATGACCTTGTAAACTACTGAGTTTTTCTTTCTCAACACTAGATTATTTGGAAGTGGTGGACGAATCTTTCCCATGTCACTTTTGTGTATGTGTGTGTGTGTATTATTTTTTTTTAAAGTCCTTTTTTTTCCTTCCTACTATTAGTGTAATTTTATTAACCCTTCATATGGAAGGATTTTGTAATTGAAATACAAAAATATTCTGACTTATTTCATGTTTGTTTGTTGTGCTTCATTGAAGATCAAAACGGAGTGTGCGTTCCGTTCAGTTAATGGTGATGGCTTTTTTGTCTGTTGACGAGTTAACTTTAATTAAGCCTATCAAATTTTTCAGTGACTACTCACACTTGAAATCATAGAAATAGCTACGCACTACAGAAACATGGAAAACGACAAGTAGGGAGAAAACAAATCGTTGAGTACACTTTATTAGGCGTTCTAGTGTTTTTTCTGTGTTCCAAGTCAACAAAAATGTAGGATACAATTTTTAATTAATGAAAATTTATAGCAGATTTTCTTCTCTGGGAATTAGTTGATGAGGTTTTTTCCATGACGAGATATTCATGAATACTTAAAATACTACTATTTATTTTTTAGAGAACATTTTTTTTAAACCAGTGTAACTCAAGCTCGGGTCACTTGGCATTCTAGGGCTCATTATTTTAACCACTGTTCAAGACTGTATAGCCACAGGAGGTACGACACTATTTTTTAAGATTAATTACACTAGGAATAATTGAGATGTTGCTTGGTTAGCTGCCGTTACTCGACTGCTTTATTCTTCTTTTATTTGAAACATGTGTTATATTAAAAAATACATATAAAACAACTGATTTAATTTAAGTGTGAATTAAAATCAGCTGATTCCTAAAGGCAAAAATTAAAAATATCCACTAAGTAGACAACTAAATTGAACAATTTTCTCTGATTGATATATATCCATAGTCCTTTAATTAATTGTATAAATATAAATTGCTTAATATAAGTTATTCTACTGGGTGCTCTACTTTATAAGTCTAGTTGTTGACTTGCAACCATTATTTAAAAATCACAAGATTCGTTAATTGTAGTATTTTTCGAATACCTGGAGTTAAGATGTTTTAAGTTAATAGCAGCTTTGTAAGAAGAATGTTTCCAATAGCCCGGAATGACAACTTCATCGCTTAATGTGAGTTGTGGCGAGTTTTAATCGGCAATTGCGTAATAAACATAATGTATTTCTCGAAATGCGCAGCCATTCCGGATAGTCAATTATAAGAATGAGGTTCGTTGAAAATAATATAATTACAAAAATATCTTTTAGTCAATTGAGATCCGGAATTAAATGAAATTGGATACATTTTAGTAGTTGAAAGAAAATTTAGTTACGATTGAGATTTGTAAGCAGTATCCGAAAATTCAGCCCCACAAGGACATATGTATCAGAAAATACATTATAGGAAAGCAAACTAGAATGAGTCAATTATTCAAAAAATAGCTTTCTTTTTCTCACTGAGTGTTTTTTGGCGGACTTTAGAGCTTAAGGTATTATAACGTTCTGTTAATTATATTATACTGCATTTGCTAATCGCTGGTAGCCATTTTAGGATTCCGCTGTAAATTATGCTTGACGTACTCACTTATCTGAGATATATGCAATATGAAGGGCGGGGACTAGATTATGCAACTGCAGTAAAGTTCTCGGCCAAGGCGATGGTGGAATCGCGTGATAAAACACTTTTTACGTCCTCTCCGACCCATTTACCACTTTTACGACCTACTTATATCTAAACTGTCGTCTGCTACCTGACCCGCTTTTTACTGATGAGCAGGCTCACATCTTGCCAATATCTGATAAAACTCAAGTTCATTTTTTATAGCCTCCGGATGGGATAAACCAGACTTTCCGTGATATTAGTTTTAAAGACGTTAAACGCGATAAAGAATCATAATTTAAATAATTCGTATTCGTGCCTCTAATTGAGATAGCATAGATTAATGGTTTGCCTATAAATGAGGAAAAAACTAACTAAATAAAACCATCTGTAAATGATGACCCTCTAAAAGCTTTGAAATATTGCAATAGGACATATGAAGTCATTTACTACTCCATTCGCGCTCAAATGGAACACCGTTGCTCTGTTTATAATTAATTGAGCCCATAATATTTTTACAACTGCTGTTTTATTATCTAACCAGGTAATAGGTAGCTGTTTCTATCATAGCCAAAGGATACAAGTTAAATCCACTTTGTCATCTAAAATTTCCATTATCTACTTCAAATAGTAGTGGAAGATTTTAACATTAAACTTTAAATATTCTTGATGCCGTTCATTGAAAATAATCGTCAAAAAGCTCTGAAACGTTTTCCTTGAAAGTTTTAGATATAGAATTTATGTGCTGTATATTGAAGATCAAATTGTTCCTCGAATTATTGAACTAGATAAATGAGGTTAGCCTACAATAGGCAGTGCCTAGATGGTTGATGTTATTTTATTATTTAGAAATGGAATTCAACAAGGGGGTTATTAGAAAAGTTTCACATTAATATTGGATGTCAATTTCAGAAAATTGCCGTAGATCTGCTCTTATTATCTCGGGGTTAGGTTTTCTCTTAATATATACTCACATATTTTATATGTAATAAAATAAAAAGTAAGTATATGTGTAAGTATATATGTATATATGTAGGCATAAACAAATGCCACATAATCATGATGGTAAAATGATGTATGAAAAATAAAAAAATTCTATGGGGGGGGGACATTCACCAAGTTAAGAAGTTGAGTAATCGCACTACTTAAAATGTACTGTAGATATTATAGAACGATTTTTCTTTTTACATTTTTCATGTCTCAAACGTACTGTTGGGTAACAGAAAAAAAATGGAATAAGAAATAAAATTGATGTCCTTGAAGAATAATTCGGGATTTGCTTAAGGCACAAAGGGGAAGAAGATAAATCAAAATAATAAGTTAAATTCATAGATTTTGAAACGTTTCTCATGCCGTTAGATGGGAATCGACATTGCCTTCTCGTGGAAAATTGGTGTCAATGGATAGGTTTTACTTCGATAATTTGGGTCATTTACAAAAACTGGAGTAGTCAATTCGCTACAAATGGATATGAAACGGAAGTAAAAATTACGGAACGTGTTACCTAATTTTTGTTTGACGTTACCAAACTCAACATTTAATCGTTTTATTCAAAAAGAAAGACCAAGTTTGTTAATGGAAGAAATTGGACGAAAGGAAGGGGGAGGTTTAGAGGTGTGTAATTTCGAAAATTTGAAAGATCTCCGTTACTATACGTCGGGTCGAAAAATTGTATAAAATCAATATTATTGCAAATTTAATGTTCTTTAAATGTTTTCTCTATCTTCAATCTTCCGAGATATTGGCTTTTTGGTTTTTTTTTTTTAGATTTCAGTCTTCAGTAAACCCTCACTTTCAGTCATCACAAGTTAAGAATAAGCCAATATATCATGAATCATCTTATTTCAAGCTGAAATTCCAAAATATTGAGTTCAAAAAGTCTTTTCTAGATGAGTTACGTAAATACGTTCTGATGACCCCCTCCTCCATCTTTTGTTCTTGGATTACTAAAATTAGAGTGATTGCGGTTATTCTGATTCATTATAAATTACAGTACTAAATAAAATTAATATACTATATTTGGATATATTTATGTAATTGTTTTTCTTTCCGAACATGAATATTAATATCTATATATTCAGCTCTGAGATATTGGCTGATCTTTATTTACATTTCAGGCACTTCCTGTTGTAGAGGTTATCAATATGTAAATTCACTAAATCATTTCTCATTATCATAATATTCACGGTGGTGTTAATTGTTAGCAGTATGAAAATCTGTCTATTGTAAAACTTCACGTGGAAAATCTCCTTAGTTGACGCATCCCCTGAGTGACTGAATTTTAATAGTAGAGGATGTAAAAAAAAAAATCACATGTTCAAATATTAGACACACCATAATTAAAAAAAGTGAAGGTTTGTAACTTTGAATGCACTAACATGGAAAGCAATATTTATTAGCGTTTATTATGCAGTAGTACTTGGGAAGCTTGTTTTCAAAACAATCATAAAATTATAGATATGTTTTATGTTTACTATTTTTACTACTCTGTGATTTAAAGCTAAAAAATCTGTTATTGAGGTTTGTTGAAGCTTTTTTTTTTTTTTTAGGATTTATCATTTGTCGACTCATCTTCCCTCTTTCTCATATTATTTTTATTTGTTTCTAATTTTAATTCGTCACTTGTCAGCTTTTGCTTTTTTATTAGCCTATTTTCTTCTGTATTGGCTAATGAAATTCGTCTTTTTTTCTTATTCCGTACATCTATTTCTGAAAAGAATTCGTCAGTAAATTTGATAATGTTTCGATTAAATCCGAAATTTATTACCAAGTTTTTTATTTCGGAATAAATGATATTTTTTCTGTTTGTTTTTTTTTATTTCACACGCTATTAATTTTCTAGGGTTACTATTATCTTTAAACAGTAATCTAAGTTTACTTTTTATCTCCTCAAAATATTGCATGGAGGTTCTCTTTAATGCTGTCAAATATCTATTATAAATCAAATTATTTTTAAAGCTCAATAGACGGTTAGAGTAAAAATTAATCATTCTTGTTGAATTATTTCATTTTTGTTTCATGAAACAAAGATAATTTCATTAATTTTAAGTGGTTTACTAAAATTTATCATTCAACGTGTGAGTGTTTGTATGCATATATATATATATATATATATATATATATATATATATATATATATATATATATATATATATATAGAGAGAGAGAGAGAGAGAGAGAGAGAGAGAGAGCAAAGAGGGGTTGAGTGGGGGGGGTAGAGCTGGAGTAAGGGGGTGGGGAATTGTAGTATTGTGAGTTGGATTGCAGTATATCCTGTTGACTGTTGTAGCCTGCTTGGCTGCAGCTGTGCAGAAGGTCATTCATTGCCAAGGTCCCTTGTGGCGTATTGTAGCTAGCCTGCATTCACTACTATCCCATTTCTCAATGGCGAGGATCTATTCACCACTTTACTTCATTCATGCATCGAGGACGTTAAGATGTGATTAAATCTTGTGTAGTTGTTGGCAGTGAACATAATGCATACTTCTGGAAGCTACAGCCCTTTCATAGCCTGGGCTTATGTTGCCATCGTATAACATACTGTGAGGTTCGCTGTTATGATTCTCTAATTACTTGACCCTAGCCTTTGCAATTCGTCACCTATGTTATTTAGCCAATGCTGTCTGGCCTGCCACTCTTTCTCCTCCAAATGTTTGACGATTGCAATTTTCTTTGTCAGGGGGTCTCAACCTACCCTAAACACTGCACTCGTCTCGGGGATGCATTTTAAGCTTTTTTAGATCATAACAATGTAAAGCTCCCTCTGGTAATATTATCTTCTATGTACTGCAGTGTTTCGTCCCTGGAAGATGGCTCAACTTCTTCAGTAAACTTATCATTGCATTGTTCGCCAGATGGGGCACCAACCGATCTGTCCCCGAATTTAGCTTTTTTTTTTTTGATGATATGAGCTCACATACTCTTGATTTGATCGCTGGTTGATTGAATACTACCTAAAAGAATAAGGGATCCTTTTGAGAGAATATGTAATGTGTAACTGAATATAAAAATCACCTTTTCTGGAATGTCAAGACACAAAGACTTTCGCAAACTAAACAAGAGATCTAGTATCTTACTTGGCATTTACAAAACTTACTTTAAATCAAAAGACTACAAATTACCTACTTGTTACATTGATTGATTGTTAAATAAGACAGGCATTTAAATGATACCCTCTGAAAATTCTTGCCAGATGTACTTTTAGTTCAAGACTCATCGACGACCCCGACTTATTTTACAAATAATTTATTCGATTACAGAAGCGCCCAGTTTAAGCACTTTTTGTTCACCTTAACACTACATAAATTCTGCCAAATTTAAAAATGGCCGAGCTTGATGAACGGAGTAATATCTTAGGAATAAAATTGAACTTATACATCGTGAAATACGCCCCACATTGTGCTTTGTGATATTTCCTTCTCGAGAGGGTGAGAGCACGATTCTGCCATACACTATGTGGTAAATATGTAAACACCTCCTTTCTTAAGAAGAGCCCCATATATAAGGACTTCTTTCCTTATCCGTGAACAATGCTCTAGAGTTTATTCACTATCCTTTAGTTCTCCTTGCAAAATACGCAATACATAGCGCTGAATATAGTTAATGAGATGACTCAGAGGACTTTTGGAAGTATTACGTAACAGGATTTAGTAAAGCATATCAATCAAGGATTCCCATTTTTTTTTCGGTGCGTTCTTAACACTACTTTTAAAACAATGGCATATAGATGAAATTTAGCAACGCTACTTTATCTCCAATTCCTTGTATTATTACCGCAGATACTGTTTTCTCCTTTAAGCTCTTCTTTAAATTACCACAAACTACTCTTAGCAGCACAAATAAAATAAACTTACTTTTTAAAAAAACATCATCCATTGTTTAAAAACTCTCAAAACAAAAATTGTACAGTTTTTGGGATGAACTCCACTCATGGTTCTTGAGTTTAACTTTTTATATATGCTTGATCGCTATTCGTGGCTTTTTACGACATGTCTATCGAATGAGGCATTCAATTGTATTAAATCTGGAGATATTTGGAGACCCCATAATTCACAAGATTGTTAACGTAAATAACTTGTTTTTTCGGTATGGTTTCTACCAAGTGGCTGCAGAAGAGTTTTTACCTACTAGTTCCTATACAATTCTGATGGAGCAAGTAACTTCAAAGTTGAATAAGAGGACACAAGCACTGGAGCAAACAAGACACAAAGACGATTCTGATTTAATGAATACCAGCATCTTAATGGATTTGTCTTTGACTTAGGCAGTCTTGTTAGTCGATATTTTCTCAACTTGTTTGTATTTTTTAGTCTAGCTAGATGACTTATGACTTTTAGCTCCAAAGTGGGTTTCCAAAATGAATTCGGAAACATTTGATCACCTATACGTATAATGTGGGTCAATCACTTTCCTATTGCAAGATCCCATTGTTTTTTGACGAAAAACTGAAGTCTTCTGTGCTTTAAGATAATTTCATTAGAGAAATTCCTTAAATAAACAAATAAAAAATTATTAGAAATAAAAAAGTTGTTATGGCGTATGTCTATGAAACACTATACTGAATATAAGAATATATATATATATATATATATATATATATATATATATATATATATATATATGACTTTCTTAAGTACCAGAGAAATGCCAAGGAAACTTATTTTAATTGAAGAATAGAGTATTTGTCTAAATATTAATACTTATTTTTAGACAAATGCTAAGATGATAGATTTCTGAGTCTGATAAAATTTTCAAAGTGTTCTTCAACGTGTAAAACTTTAAAATATTCATCTTTTATCTCTCGGTCACCCGCTGTAACTGGTAAGAAAGAAATCAATGTGTATTGTGATCAAAGAGACATCCTAGAACGTTATGTAACAGCTTATATTCATGAACAAGTCGTTATTTTGTACTATCTAAACTATTTGTAATTGTCATCATCACGTAGGAAAATATTTTTTTGTGACAGACAATCAAATAGATTCCTTGTAACGAGAGTATAATTGTCATTTGGCATCACTGTAAAAGAATATTGAGGTTGGGCTCCCAAAAGCAGATATTTTATTGTGGAAAGGAATTACTTATTATATACATCTGTTTTTGGGGGCACAGTCACAATACACTTTTACAGTTGATGTAAATCGCACAATGCCCAGAAATAGAACGAATGGAGATGACCTCAAGTTTCCTAATCAATCTTAATTTCACAGAGCTCAGTAGAATACTACAGCTACTATTAACTGATGTATTGATTATCTGATTCCCTTATGTAGACATTCAAAGCAGTCATCTCTGCCAAATGGAGCTAGCTCCCCTTTACGAGGCGTACAGTAAACGTTGCCGTGTCTCATGGAATTGAGAGGAACTCTCACTGAATGAGGGCAATTTAGAACAAGGATTGTGAGAGTGTACAAAGATCGTGAAACTCAAAGGAGATAAAAGGAAGAAGAAGACCTCAGAGAAGAGTTTGGTGGGTGTTCACAGTACTCCGAGTTCTTTATTACAGTTAAGGGCACTTTCAGAAGTTGGTCTTGGATAAATGTGCAAGAAACAGGCCAGGTTATCGACCGCATACGAAGAACAAACTTACTTTAATTTAAAGTCCTACACACAATGTATTTAGTAAATCGTAATAGATCAAATTTAATAAAATAAAAGCTTGGTCTGCTGAATATTAAATATCCTTAGTTTATTAATGTATACCGGTTAAACTGTGCAATAACTCATTTAAACAAGAAGGTTACATCCCGTAGCTCGAATATATTGCATATTTCTCGATTATAATTCATGTATGGATTATTGAATTTATGAATGTTTGAATTTAATATCCAAATATAAATATTATAACAGTTCGCCAGTAAAACAAAACTCTAATAATTATAGAATAAAAACGCTTGGTGAGTTTAATATGAAGTTAGCGTCATCTTAGGATGAGGATGAAAATAATAATTCTATGAACATTGTGTTGTGCAGATTGTTACAACAAAAATGTTGAAATTGTTAGCAAAATAATGTATCTGCGCAGAATACGTCTTCATTTATGAGACATAAATATTGAACGAAAGTGTTTTCTTACTTCTAAAGCTTTTTCACGGCGAAACTAATCCGGAAACTTACGACAATAGCCGCACACATACTTCATAAAAATGCAAATATTTCGGTTAATATTCAAGATAGAGAATAAGTGTATATAGCAATATTTATAGTTAATTTAATTTTCAATATGATTGGTCTTATACAATTTTTCGATCCGACGTATAGTAACGGAGATATTTCGAATTTTCAAAGACCCCCTTCTAAACCCCCCCCTCCCAATGGGCCGATTTCAGCCTTTAACAAACTTGATATTTCTTTTTTACCTAAAACGATTAAATATCGAGTTTGGTAACGATACAACCAAAATTGTGGCCGCTAGAGCAGACAGATATATATATATATATATATATATATATATATATATATATATATATATATATATATATATATATATATATATTTTGAACGGACCTCATTTTTGTCATCTCCTGGGTAGGATCGATGGACATTTGAAGAAATTGTTCGAAAATCGAGACAAGAGTACGACCTCAATAGCTAATTTCCCTTACGTGAAATCTGCTAAATACGTATTTTTTTATGAGACACAAATATTGAACGAAAGTGTTTTCTTTCACTTCGCTTTTTGAAGCTTTTTCACTGAAACAAACGGCACTGAAGGGCGAGAGAAAGGATAGGGCAAGAATTATTGGAAATATGGGTGATCTCACTGATCGACGGCCTTGGTGACCTGCAGGAGTAAGCACAGATGATCCTTCGCGAATTGTACCAGACACATTAAGTTTATGCTGTCCAAGGAAACGGATTCCCACAGAAAAGGAGACAAGGTCCCTCCGATTGAAAATTTAAATAATAGACACGTCACAAGGAATCTATTTGATTGCCTCTCCCAAAAAAATACTCTACGTGATGATGACAAGTACAAATGCTTTAAATAGTACCAAATAACGAGAAAAAAACGTTCATGAATATAAACTGCTGTTCACCAGATTCTTGGGTGACTCTTTGATCATAATACACTTTTGTTTCTCACCAGTAAATGCGGGTGACCGAAAAAAGATTAATATTTTCAAGTTTTACTCATTGTATGGCAAGGAAACTACTACAACAGAACTGTGCATAAAATTATTTGGGGGGATCGATTTTCTAATTTCGAAACTGATAGTATAATGGCCTGTAGTTCTGCAGTAGAAGTACTTGCTTGGCAGATATCAGTTAAGGAAAATCTACGATTCTACAAGTGCTATTCTAACATTCTCTCAATTATTAACCGAGTTATTAGCAGTTTGGTATTTACTAGTGTGTCATCTGAAATCTGCTTAGTTTACGCTGCCCCTGGGTGACGGACGTTTTGATAGTGACGGCTGAGCTTGGCCCGTATTCTGTATCTGATACGTTGGTGAAAATGAGAGAGTAGGGGTAATGTGAAATTACAGACTTGAAATATGTCTGTCAAAACTTTGAACAGAGAGGGTTAGATTTTTAATATTGCGTTAGCTCTAAATCAATTTAATAGGTATTTACTCTGCAATGGAGGAACGTAAGAGTAGTGTTTCGGTACATTGGTGTATGATGAAAATTTTGAAGTCCATTATTTTGAATGAGGCGAATTAAAAGTGGTTTCTATTTTGGAAAGATTTGAGAATATTTATTTAAAAATGTATTTACACAAGATTATTACACCAATCTTGTGTAAATACATTTTTAAATAGATATTCTCAAATCTTTCCAAAATAGAAACGACTTTTAATTCGCCTTTGAATGGGATAAAAACTTAAAACAAAGTATTTTCCGTAAGTACTCTAGTGGGGGTTCTTTACCTTCAACACATAAACAAACTGTCAGTGGGACTTGATCTGAAAGCCCCAGTGACGATTCTAGTCCTGTGTAGTGAGTGAATGGCGTCAGGAAGTTTTAATGTACTGAAGCTGGCAGAAGAATAAGCAATACAACCATAATCCAGCAATGTTCTGGTAAAACCTGGATAGAATGTATCCATTAAAAAAATAAGTTAGCTTCACACTGCGTATTGCTAAGTATCCACAGTACATTAAAGCCATTTGTTGAGATATTTAAAATGGTGTAGCATTGTTTATTTTTTGTCTAGTGTGAATTCTAAAAATTGTAAAGTATTTGTGTCTTTTATGCTAGTGTTATAAATAAGTAAATGTGATGGAGTGATAGTTTTTTTTTTTAACCCGTGACTCACATGGAATATATGAATTAGTTAATGTTTAACACACTGCAGATTGTTAGCTGTATCCATTATGCCAATTAAATTAAAATATCTCATAATAAAAATGTATAATTCCTCTCCTTTTACATTTTTAAATACACTCACTTCTAATCTTGAATATTGAAACCTTATCTTGTGTCTGCGTTATAATATTGTCCTCTTTCAGAAGCATTTTCTCCCTTGAGGCATAAAACTCCCTAAAAATCCCCACAAGGTTAAATTTCTTTTGAGAGGAGGACATGAGTTCTTTCTATAATTCATGTTGGGGTTTAATCCATTTCAATATCAGTTGAATTGAACAAAACTGCACTGAATTAATTCTGTAAAAGAGGTCTATAAATAATGTTGCTCTGAACTTGCTAGGTTAAAGGTTACACCACAATAAATTGCTATGAGCATCTCCCTCTCTTATGTTCTTGAATATTTAGCACACGATATGGATATCATAGTTTTAGGCTGAATTTTAAAACGTCCAAATTTGAAGAGTTCTTTTTATTGTTCTAATGGATGAAAGATTCTTAAAGTCCATAGATTATTTCTATTAGTTATTGTTTATTTGTCACACACAATACTAAAATGGAATACATATTTTTATCATTCATTTATTAGTTATTAATCCACGTCAATGCAATTCTAATTTAAAACGTACGAACTGTACTGATCATTTTATTTCGCATAGAATATCGTAGATTTGTCCCAATTTACAAATCAACGACATTGAATAGGGGCTTTGTTAGCACAAACGCAGCGCGGATCTATTATGATGCAAACTCTAGGAGACACTGAGGTTTCGCCGAAAATTTGCATAAATAATCACGACAATCCATCCACTGATTGGCAGACAAACGGCAGTGTTTCCGATTTCAGACCTTTCGGCAACTAAGGAACTCCCTTTGTCAATCAGTATTCCTTTTGTAGCCCGGCCCTCTCCGATGGCAATTACTGCCGGTGTCTCAATTAACATACTAACAATGTAAATTGTTCTAACGAGGTCATATATAGTTGGTGATGAAACACTAAAGACGCCTGTGAAACATTAAATAGACCTACATTTTTCTGAAACACTATAACTTTAAAACATGAAATTCAATAGAATAAAGCTGAAATTTAAATGAATCTTTGAAAACAAAAATGATTTTCAACATCTCGCATTTAATTCAGGAGAATTATCTACTATAATTTTTTTAAAATTTATTTATAAACTAGTCATATTCATCAATATCACAAATGCCCTGAAACATGAACAGTAAAAGTACTGCCATTCAAATGTTTCACATGAGTTATAAGCAGTTAGACAAATTTGTGATTACAATTGCTGTTATCCAGAAAACTAATTGATATAATAAAGGTATCCCGTTGAAATGTGAATATTCGCTAACGGAAGCACTAAATAATCCATATTTTGCCTTCAAATTAGTCATATTTACAGTTCTGAGCATGAATCGTATCTAAGTGGTAAATATAGAAGAATTTATTGTCGTACTTGGGATTAAATTAATCTATTTTCCCATCAAAATAAAACTATCATATTATCTTAGCACCTAGAGAAACATATTATAAACATTTGTTCAGGCATTCTGTTACAATACAATGGAACAATGTATGAGGAGAATAGTATATCAAAGTATGTTAATGCCCTCATATTAACTCATTCCCTAAATACATGTATAAACAATTAACCAATTTTATACTGACATTTTCATGAAACTCGAATAAAGCCTTTCGTTCCCGGAAGGACGAAATCAAAATTTTCAAATTCATAAATGTAAATAACGATTTTTGGCCATAATCGTTATTCATTCATGTGTTCTTTACAGTTTTCCGATGAAACCAATGATAATGAAGATATCGATGAATATGTATTTTCACGTCAAGGTAACACCCCCACCCCTCCTAGTAGAAAATTCTGATTCTTATATAGCCAATGTTGCACCTTGGGATAATTAATTCACAAATATAAAAATTCAATGAAATCTTCCGAACTGTTTTCCAGTGATTGAGTAACAATCGGAAGGACAAACAGACAGATAACATTCCCAATTTTGATGCCATTGTTTTTTAGAAGAGCCTGAAGATGTCAATCAATGCTGAAATAATATTGATCCTCGCTGAATTTAAATAGAAAATCTGACAAATCTTAGAGTTTTATTTATTTACATCAAAATGCTCCTCGTCTGAGACGATAGTTAGGTCTATGTATTATTAACCCTCGGTCGGGCGCGTCAAGAATATTCCGCCATCGGGCGCGTGTATCTCAGAGATACAACCTCAACCGTTTTTACGGAAATACAGTTTTTTAATATATATTTTGCACTAAAATGTTCAGCGTGTGATTAGAAACCATAACAGAGGAAGTATTTGTTTGAAAGAAGTAAATAATTTTTAAAATTGATAAGTATTATAATATAAAGAAACGGTGGACGATAATTTTTAAAATATAATTAAAAAACACAAATATCAAGAGGAATTGTTTAAATGCACATGCCTTTATTATACATATTTCATTTCAGTTTGTGAACAATATAAAAATATATCTTAATATAACTTCAATCAAAAATAAGTAGCACGAAATCACTTTTAGATAAGATTTAATGAAAATCATCAACAAATTTTAAAAATACCAGTTTAATTGTTATTTCTTTTGCAGAGCTGCATTACAATTAGGACAAAGCATGGAACTATGTTGTTAACAAATTTTGTTTTTGCAAATCTCACAAAAGTAATTAGTACACCTACATTTATTTTCAGTTTTGCTTGGTTCACATCATTTTCTTTGTTCGTTGTAGTGGAGGGACTTTTTTTATGCTGTTCTGTACTTGAGTTCAATGTATGGTCCAATGAGCTAGTGTACTCTTATGAGTCTCTGTAGTCTTAAAGTTTCGTCCTTAGTTCGGTTGGTAAACGTCTACTATTGTCACTGCGTCGTGCAATATATCCTTGTACAAGTTCTTTTGAAAGCTCATGTTTGAGCAAAATAATAGAATAATAGGTTTATATGATTCCATTTAATAAAGAGAAACTTAATTGATGTACATATTTATGAAATACAGATTTCAAAAAAACTTACGAGATCGGGCGCGTGGTATCTAGGAGATACAATTTAATGACAGGTGAAACACACGATTCCGTTAAACACAGTGACACAACATACCTTGAGGGAGAGTTCTCTAAAACACATAACTCGAAGCACTACAACACCACTCTATGCTAGGAGGAGTGGCAAATATTTTTCTATAAAGTGTGTATCTGAGAGATACACGCGCCCGACGGATGGCTAATAAAAGAATCTGATGTGAGTACCACATAACTTTCTTGAATTCCTATTAAATTAAATAAACAAAATATTTGGTTGATGTTAATATACAATTATTTTATGTCAAAAGTGATATACGATATCTTCGTTCCAATACATAGAATCGAAAAATGTCATAGAACATTATTTATAGTTCTGAAGAAGTCAGAGAAATTTGCAATTGTTCATTACCACCCCCCCAGGTCGATTTCAATCAAAGAAAGGTGTACAGATACACGCTACAAAAATTTAAAAAAAAACATTCTCAATCTAACTGCATTTTCAGTTATATGTTATATGAGTATGTAAATACGAGAGGCCTAAATCGTGGGAAAACGTCACGCCAAAATTAGTTATAAAGGCTTGAGTGGGTGGGTTTCAATCTGATAATCAAAAATGTACGTGATTCAAATAGTTTTAACATTAAAATTGTATTAATTATATTTGTACAATAAGCATCATTAAATATTTAACAGAGACTCTGGTTAGCCATATTTGTTAAAAGCTCTGACCTTAATTTCACATGTTCTCACCTGTAACTGGGAATTTCTTTAGTGACGAAATCATTAAATAAAATCCTTAATTCCACCCTGGCTAGAAAAGGGTTGTAACGTAAAGATAGCCCGTCCAAATTCGCCGTAGTAGCAAAAATTAGACCCATTATTAATAATTACTTTAATTTAAATGTTTAACATAAACATTAAATATAACAATAAATATAAATGTTTTAAATATAAATGTTTAACATATTAAATATAAGAAATAATTGCTGCTCTTAATATAAAATTATTCCTTTGAAAGTAGCATGCGATATGGAAAAAGGCAGAAGAATACAATTTATAGATCTGAATACTGTAAACAAAAGGAGAAATTGGTATTTTTTTTTTATTTTTACGTTCCTCGAAACCACCGAGTTTCCATTAAAATTTATGGTTCACTAAAGACACAAACCGTGAAAATCTATCTTTCTTAGAAGAAATAATAATTTTATTCACTCGCTATTTAATATATGGGAATTTGAGCCAAATTTCTTCTTGTTGCTGACAACATTAGTTGGAAAGCACTGGATGGCTAGATCTTTTACAAAGTCATCTCTGCCTAAGTTACGCATTTACGATATTCTAATATGACATACATTTTCTCCAGAATATATTTGTTTATGTTTCTTTTTATCATTAATATTACTTATGCTTTGTAAATGGATAGAGGTGGGAATGGTTCTCTATTTTAGTTGTGTGGTTTAGAAATAACATCCCAGTGAAATGTGGCCACCAAGGGTCTCAGTCGTAAAATAACCGTCTTTATACTTTACGACCACCAGCAGCTTCAGTGAGAGCCGAGCTGTAGTGTCTCTTTCGACATATTGTGTGGTATTTTATTGCCCTTGTTTGGTGTAGAGATAAAAATCGGGTAAAAAGAACATTTGACCTTCAAAGCTAGTATCTAATAGTCATGGGTATCGGAAGAAATTAGAAACCCATTTTCTGCATCATTTGCAAGTTAAATCTTGCAACATTACACCTACACTAGCTGGAAACTGAATGTAATAGAATTTTCAGCCTTATGTATTTTCACTTTATCTCGGTTTGTTAATTATTACTTATATAGGTAGTACCGGATTATTAGTATTGTATGCTTATTAATGTGAATTTAATGTGACTACCATAATGCAGAGGCATTAAACAAAGCGAAGCCTGTATTAGATATTGTAATGAAAATATTTCGGGGGCGACAGTGTCGGTGCGGATTAAGGTATGGGTACATCTGCCACTACTGTCAGTTAGCTAAAGGTACAAATATTTGAAGATCCTATCACTGCCTAGGAGGATTTAGGTACGTCAAGTTTATCAATCATTACGTAAAACCGATCGTGATCAAGAATACTTGTCTCGCTCGGGGGAGATCTCAAAGTTCTATAATGCCACCCGAGAAAAAAAATTAAAACATTCCAACCCAAATTTCTTTTATTTTCTCTTGAGATCTGTTTATTCCAAAAGTCATGGTTTTGACGAAGTGACGGTAGACGATCACTAAAACACGCGAGATCCTAGAAACCATAGGCTAGCCTGGTACATTTGCTTATTTTGAAACGGTTTTATGTCTAGAGTAAACATAAACATGAAGTCGGAAATAGATGCCAGTAGGAAGGTAGTATAGTAAACTACTTGGGAGGTAACAACAGCCTCCTTGCTCTTCCTCTTTTTCTTTGCTATATTTAGAGTACCGGTCTACTACTCACTGTTTACATTCGCGAAGGACTCTTTTCCTCCGAGGGAAAATATATATCCTATTCCAGGCTTTTCCAATAAAACAGGACTGAAACTGTGAACATTATTTATGTTTTATGATAAGTTTGACGTGTGCATCTAAAATGAGATTTCTGTCTCCTTTTAAGCACACGGGTTTACTGATAAAAGTATTGCCTATAATAATTAACTACGATATTTTATAGAAAAATTATCATTCCTAAAATGTGGCAGTAAAGAAACCGAAATTTTGTGTACTCAATAAAATAAAGCCTGTTACGGTAGGAACTAAGTTAACTAAGCAGTTTTTCATTACCTCCACCTGTATCTCCTGTCAGCACACATCATTTGTACATCTGAATTTCTCCCATTGAAACTATTCTATGTACAAAAGACTTAATTAAATAGTTTCTTTAAATGAAAATCGTAGGAATTGAGAGATTACGGAAGACAAGACTTCGTTAATACTCAAATTACTGAAACACGTATACGGGTAGATTAATAATTGTAGTAGTACATAACCAACAGAATAGAAAACAATAACGACAAATTGTATTACTAATAGAGTTAATAATTTTTATTTTATTTTATAAATTTTGGAATTTAATTGAAATTAACTATGTGTTAATTCGACCGGACAGACTACAAGTATTCAAGTATTTTCTCACTCACCCCAGTTTTAACTGTTGACTTGTTGATTGTGAAGGGCGGCATACAAGATGAACAAAGAAAGTCTTCACTCCTTCGCAAGTGATTTTCTTCCAGCGCTAAACTCTTTCAGAAGCAGGGGCTCGATTTTTTGCGTGAATGAACAGCTTTCGGGCAGAAGAAAACTGTAAAAAACATCGCCCGTGTTTTATCTAATGGACGACTTAATCCCTTGGAATGTATGTTCCGTAAAGTGTGAAAAATGTCGGTAAATTTACTGGAATGTTTGGATAAAAATTATTTAGCAGTTATACAAAGATCATATCAAGAAAGTTTGATAACGATCATATTAACCAAAGAAACATAGATCCCTTAAATGCAAATTATAATCTTAATAATTTTTTAAAAAAAATATTAATATAATTTTAAAAGGAATCCTTTGAAACTTGAAAATATATGGTTAGACTTCTAGTCTTGATATATGATTAATGCTAGAATGAAGAGAATTTGGCACCCTGGCCACTCCAGCTCAAGACTTTTTGACAAATTGCTACTTTAAGCTCTAGCCTTCAGCTCTCAGGGTAGCTGTGGGAAAAAGTTCTTGCCCGAGTCCAGTAATCACCTTAACTGTCAGCCTTCTCTGGCCTTTTTCCCCAGTGTGACCCTGCGATTTTGTAAAGCTCTTTATAGTCCAAATTTTAGCACATCAATTCCCTTCCAAATGTGTTTCTTCATACAATTATCGGATTACGTAGTTTATTTTTTGAGTATTTAGAACGCACTTATTCCAGCTGTTCGGATAATAAGGCTGTATTTTACTTTAGAGCAATGCCTGTTCTAAGGATTGTATAGATGTAGTTAGTATAGTAGTGAAATGGTGTGGTACATAATAACTAAACAAATCGTAAAAATGTCATTAAAGTAAACATTACAGAAGAAAATGCAAAAATAATCAAATTATTTTTGTTCCTAAATATTAAAAACAATGCCTATTATTCATCTTTTAATATTTTCATAAATATGAGACTGCTAGTTACGCCAGTGTAAGAAGGCCAGAAATGTAACAGGAAAAATACCCCAATAAAAAAAAATACTTTAATTAATATGAATACTCACTTAATTAAGTAAATATTTCATAAATTATGTCAATGTAATATGATGACTTTTTCAACACTTTTGAAATCATTGGTGGAATTCATAAAATCACTGAAAATTTCCAGTGAATGAGCCAATTAAATTATAAATAGACAACATTTATTGAGGGACAATAAACTTATTTATTTGTTTTAAGCACTTCAGGCTTTATTTTCAAATAACATCAACCTACGTTTAAGAGTTTGTATAATGAATTCTGAGGTTTATTATAAAACTAAAGATTACATTCGTTATGGCTGAAATAGTACAAGTTCTCCATTAATTTAATGTTAGATTGAAAAAGGCTGCATAACCAATTCTTTCTTCATAAATTAAATATAAAAACAGTAATTGTTTTTTATTTAATAATATGACGCCCTAAGTGTGTCTCCAGAGAGTACCTGGATGTTGAGTTTATTGTTCAAAGACACTAAGCTATCATATTGAAGGATGCGTTTTATTGGCGCAAGTAAGTACAATTATAACAATTAAAAGGGGCTCGGCTTAGCTATGGGAGTTACACCATTGGCTTTAATCTCAGATTGTAAACCTAGTGTTGCGAGTTCGATTCCCACCTGGGCCATAGGAATTTTGTGACTAACTCATTAAATAAAATCCTTATAGAAAAGGGTAGTAACCTGTAGAATTGTTAATCCCAATTAACCATAGTAGCAAAAAGTGGAAGTTAATAAATCATAAATAGTAATTTAAAATATTACATTTTGCAGGAATAAACTTACATGAAATATCAGTTGACGAGTAAATATCGATTTTATGTTTTAAATTTCACACTCAAGACCAGTTTTAGTTAGTGGTATTGATAGCGTTAGAAATTAGACATATGTGGGGAAGCTGTCGTTTCAGAGCTGCTAATTGATTGATGTTTACCACTTTAGACCAAACAGCTGATAATGATACTGCTCTTTAACTATTTGGTATGTATGGTTGATATTACCACACTAGTAGTGTTCATAATTTGCTTTTTTCTTTTTTTCAGACGGACATGCCCTGGCTGAACTCTTGCCTGTGCAGCCCAGATGAGAGGCCACGCCCTTACGTCACTCCACCTCTTCATCTTTTACTTAAGGTAATTTCGAATGGATTGGTATCATATATTATTGACGAGAATTTATATCACTGGCATTGTCCTTTATCACCCTATTAAGAACATAACATAACATGAAAATAGGGAATTAGAGTGAATGCATAGACCAGCTAAAGCTAATTATGAGGCATACGTTCATTTTAAACCATGTCTAAAGATTACCTACGGCTTTTATGTGGTTAATGCACATTGGCAGCGAATATGTATGGATAATATGTGTTCTTCGTTATTGCCATTATATTGCTTTAAAAATTTAACATTACACTCAGTAATTATTTAAGGCATACTTATAAATTTATCACTTACTGATATATATATATATATATATATATATATATATATATATATATATATATATATTACTGATATATTTTAGTTATAAATGTTTACTGACTGCAAACAATGAGTCTCTTAATCGCTTGAAATACGACAGAAACAAGGAGCATTTGTAAAAAGAAAAAAAAAAATCTCGACGACTCTGCAGATGAAAGTTTATAAAAAATGCAGTGAGAGAATACATGTTAGTAGTTTTTGTTTAATTGTTACCATTATCCGAAATTCTAAGGTTTAATGTAAAACTGAAGATTAAATTTGCTATGGCTGAACTAGGGCAAGTTCTCCGTTGATTTGAGTTAGATTGGAAAAGGTTACATAACCAATTCTTTATTCTTTATAGTATAATAGAAAAGTTCGTCAGAGGCTGCGTAAAATAAGCAGATTTCCCACGTCCTGATGTGACTCACTAGTGTTCTCAACTCATCCCACATTAATTGGTAAAAAGTCCGTCACGCAGGAGCTGCGTAAACTAAGCAGATTTCCCACGTGAAGTTATACAATAGAGGAATCTCCATACGAGAGCCAAACAGTTACGGCAAATGGCCGAACTAGCTTTTGGCGGGAAATTCAGTCATCCGTTATCGGTAAAAATTAATTAAAAATGCAAATATCTCGGTTAGTATTCAAAATAGAGAATAAATGGTTAGAACAATATTTATAGTAAATTTAATTTAATTTAATTATATTTGTGTTATTAAAATATAAATTATTCTTACAATTCAGAAGCCGTTTCAGTTGGGAATTTATTTTAATTAACTGAAAGATTTCTCATTACTGTTTGCATTTAATCAAGGTGGTATTGTGTTACCAGTATGCAGATTTCTCTATTGTAAAACTTCACATGGGAAATCTGCTTAGATTACGTAGCCCCTGCGTGACGGACTTTTTTTGAACTGCTCAGTAGAGAATAGAACCTGGGTGCCCCCCACCCTAGCTACCTTCCCCTCAACCCTAGAGCCACCAGTACTGTTTCAACCCTTTTCTGATTCTCCAGTACTGCGCATGTCCTTAAGGCATCTGTGAGATCCCGCGCGTTTACCTTTGTAAGCAGTGCAGTGACAGATTTGCAGGGAGCTTAAAAGTATAAAAAATAGGGAAATAAATTCAAGCATCTACGCTATAGGAGGGAGGTCACCCTGGTTTCCTCTCCCCCAAAAAATAAGCCCAAAATTATGCATTTCGATGGACGAATAAATGGGGGAACTGGAGAAAATAGAAAGCCGTCCATTATAACACATTATAACCAAACCAAGGAAGGTGTGGACATATTGGATAAAGTGTGTTTACTTTACAATGTACCGAGATATACCAGAAGGTGGCCAATGGTAGTATTTTTTTTCTTTTCTGAATATTTCGGGGATCAATTCTCAAGTAATTTATTTAGGAAATGGTCATATTTCATTTTATAAACCTGACTATATAATGTGTATGAATAACATTTGTATGTATCAATTTTATATTGTGTAAGCCAAGATAATGTGTGAAATATTTTGTTGTCATATTATACAATCATATATTTTTCATATAATGCATTAATTATAAGTTTAATACAAATAATAGTACAGGCTTAATTAAAACTAACCTTCTTACTTTAATACTTAAGGAAAAGTGGTGTCATCTGAGAGATGACATGCGCCCACTCTTATACTGATAAGGGGCGCGACAACTGCAGGGTTAAGGGAAATCTACTAAAATTGTCAGATACGTTTTTCACAAAGTGTATATACCTAATTCATACGGTACCGAACTGCAAACAGGCCAAGGCTACTTTAATTCTGATTTATTTTTATTTCTATGAATTTGTGTGTTTTTATTCTCCATCCTGAAAAAGGGTGTGTGATGAGCCCGAATAGGGCCCCAAAAATGGCTCTGGAGAATGGGCGACTTCCTCTTCTGAATCGAGGGTTGTTAGTTTCCATGCCTGCCCCGGACAGATCTCATATCCACACCTCAACCCTTTTTATCTTATATTCTCTCTTTTTCTCCCTCTTTCTTATAAAGAATGGCCACACATTTAGAATACCTCTGTGAATTGTTAAATTAAGTTAGGGAATGGAATAGCCTTAAAAACACGATTGATGTACGCATTGACTTCAAAAATTCAGATGATGAAAACATTACTATCGTTTATTTTTTTGCAGGTCCTCCCCAAAGGAGTCAGCTATTTTTGGGAATTACCTTTTTTTTTTTTTATATATATATATATATATATATATATATATATATATATATATATACTAACATGAATATACTGGAATATCTATAAAGTCACTTGTATTTTTTTTCCTGATCGTTTCATAATTCAAAACACACTAATACGGAAATTATAACTTGCGTTTTATATTCTAGAATAAATGATATAATTTTGGGCTCACTTTTATTACTATTGAATTTTTGTTATTGAGACCAATTGGGGAAATTATTGGATATTTCCAATTTCAGATAGCTAAAGCAAAAATAATATATAGGAGTGTGATATAGTGATATGGGGTGAATTATATTCTGTAACATTAAAGAGAGGTGTTTATTGCTCCTATTCCTCAAGGAATTAAAATATTTTTCTCAGCGAGCCATGAAGGTCAAAATATTGGCGGTATCCTCACGTCGTCAGACTGGCATGTATCCTGCCGTATTATGGTGGCATTTCGTACCAAAGATCCATACGGCTTTATAAATATAACTATATATCATACCATGTTTAAAATTCGTAGCCTTCAACCAGGAATATCTAGCACGCAATCCTCCACTACCCCGTACTTTAAGAATTTATATCAAGGAACTTACAGTTCACTAGTAACCTCAAATGTGTAAAAGATACGTAGTTTGAATTTATACATTCAAAAATATCCTGTACCTACTATTTCTGAGGTGATGATTCTGATTCTTCTATTCCAAGTATTCGTTCACATTTAACTTGAGGTATTTAATTTCTTATAAATACTTTCTTCGATCCAACAACATTGAATCTCTCTTTGCCACGAATTGAAGAATAATCAAGTTTTACATTCTCTCCACAGTTTGCTTGAGTAGTATCAGTGATTATTTTAGAGCTTAAGTCGATTTCATTGTGCTTAATTATATCACATTTTGTCACTTATCTACTAGATATTTGCTCAAAATGATATTAGAAATGCTCTAATCATCCTTGAAGCTCAACCGATATACCCTAGGGCTTCCCCGGTCGTCAATGCTATTATTACAATCCCAGTTAGACGATAGCCGTTGATAAAAATATTGGCCGTTAAAGGTTATTAAACTAACTACAGGCAAATGTAGGGCTGATGGAATTTAATTCTAAGTTCTATACATCCACATTTTTCAGTGTGTGTGTGTGTGTTTTTTTTTTTTTTTTTTTTTTTTTTTTTTTTTTAATTTTCCTAATGGTAGTAACCCTACCAAAAGGGATTTTAATATTTAAAATACACATGCCCCATATAAAATATACTACATGTGTTACATAACAAATACAAATCACTAAAACTTATACCATAAAATACTAAAACCTAATTAAATACAAGATAAACAACAAACAAGTTTCTTTTTTTTTCTTGTTTTACAACACCTCAAAATTTATACTTCCAACAAGGCCAATAAAATCACCAAATACTTCTTGCTGTGTAAGTTGATGCAGCTCAAGTGGCCAGCTCATATTTAGCCCGATAGCTCTTCGGATGATGGGGGCCCTGATATGCTCTAGACGAGAGCAGTCAAAGATCAGGTGTTCCACCGTCTGTGATGAGGCATTATCGCAAGGGCAGGTATCCTCTTCCAAAATGTGGAATCTGTGAAGATAGCCACGCATTTTCCCATGCCCGGTAAGGATTTGCGTTAGCTGGAAATGATGCTTGAAGTCCATCTTCTGCCTTCTCCCGATAGAGGGAATGAACTTTCTTGTCAATGACGCATTACTGGAATCCTTCCATTCCCTTTCCCATCGTCCCAGCGTGTCCTTCCTGGCGGCTTCCTCAAGGCTTGACAATGGGATTTTTAGCTGTTCCCTCACTAAGTTGTCATCCCTACTAGCTTCCTTAGCCAGCCGATCCGCTTCTTCGTTTCCCACAATTCCAACGTGACCTCTAACCCAACAGAATACTATCTCAGCGCTCTTGATATCATGTAGTATTCTTCTAATGGATTCAATTATCTCTAAATGGCAATTGCTTCCAATACGTTCGAGAGTAATTCGGCTATCAGTTGCAACAGCCACCTTCCCCAAAACTCCCTGAGCCTCTCCTCGAACCCATTCCAAAGCCTTTAAAATGGCTAGGGCTTCAGCTTGGTTATTTGAATTTTCGGAGTTCAATCTGTATTTTCCGGAAGCAATTTTCAGTGTATTGTGGAATACGACAAAAGCACAGCCCACATTTGCGTCGTCTTTGCTTCCGTCAGTATAGATGAGGGTATTGCATTCACCAACTTCCTCAACACGCTTTACTATTGGCCAGTTCCCAGGGTGACCCAAATCCTCATATCTCGTAGGCAGCTCCAATGACAATTGGGAATATTTATCCTTGTACACCAGCCTACCACTCTTCACAAGATAAATTGTGTGTGTGTGTGTGTGTGTGAGAGAGAGAGAGAGAGAGAGAGAGAGAGAGAGAGAGAGAGAGTGAGAGAGAGAGAGAGAGAGAGAGAGAGAGAGAGAGAGAGAGAGAGAGAGAGAGAGAGAGAGAGAGAGAGAGAGAGAGAGAGAGAGAGAAATGTGCCGTGGTTTAGCTTATTTTATTTATTTATTTGGTTTATTACACACATCAAAGGTGATAATCTTTATTTATAGTTGGCATAATCTCTGTTTAGAGTAATGTAAGGTGAGTAGCATATGTATAACAATTAAAAACTCAGAAGAAAGAATTTCAAAAATGTAGATACATAAAAGGTTAAATACACCAACTAGTTTTATAAAACTGTATATGGTTGATTAACCAAACAAACTTAAATTATTAATTAAAATGTATATCACACATTGTAAGACAGTTTTTTTCTCTTTTTTTTTTTTTTTAAATATTAATTCATAAATATCATGCCATACACTGAACAGACATTCACCCACCTGATTTATGAATGTCAACTGACTCAAGACATACGAAGACAGTTAAATACTCATATTCCCGGATGGCCTATCAGTCCCGATATTTTATTTTCAAAACATCTAAATTTATTAAAAACAATATCCTATGATATTCTTAAGCTGAGAGAGAAAAAAATAATATAATATTAATGTTATGTAATTTTGTTTTTATTGGTTATTTAATTGTATTCCTAATTGTTCTTATTTAAATTTTTTGTAAAGATTAATTTTCAAGTTATCATTTACATTTTAATATGTATATATATATATATATATATATATATATATATATAATTATATAAATATGTTAAATGTTTTGACAAAATGCACATATAATGCAAATATGCATGGGATGTGCAGAAAAATAAAACCCCTCTACATAGGGTTACTATGAAGAGGAAATACATAAAAATATCATGTCATAATAATAAATAAAACCTATTTCAGTTTCTATATTACCATTTAGCTTTGCCCATAATATCTGACTAATTTTTATATCTCGTGACACTTTAAGACAATACAATTTTCTAGAGTTTTATCAATATATTATAACACTATATAAACGTTACGAATATACATGATAATGATTCCATAGGTTAATATACAATTGTTGTATACTATTTTCTTCCAATATCTTTTATTATTAAAACAGTTAAGTACATGAACATAGATTTATACATTATTTTTTTAAATATACATATTTTTAGATATTTTTTCAATTTTTCTTTTCTTTTTTTAAGTAATATGCATTACAAAGCTAAAAAGGACTATGGTATTATTTGCAGCAATATGGTAATTGTTACATTTGTATATACGAAATTTCAACAATTTGATACCATGAAAAATAGTTAATAAGACTTACTTGTTGGCGAGAGCTATTTTGTTTAATTTATCCTTCACTTTTACTGCTGTCATTACATAATGGTTCTCGTCCTAAGAGCAGCGTAATTATTTTTTTTTTTTTTTACTTTATTTTCTTAAAACATTAATACATTTAAAAGCCACACAGACATAGAAATACAGGCAATCATGTATGTATGTATGTATATATATATATTCATTTGAGGCTGAATGGAGATTGTATTTTTTTGGCCACAATATTTTGACATTTGCCCGTCCCAGTGTTTAGGGTTTCTAACCGTCGTAGCAGTGGATTTTTTAATAATATAGTTAATTTTTTATGTAAGACTTCACTGTCATTCATATTGTCATATTTCCTGTCTCCTGCTCATTATGCATAGCATTGAATTATTAAGTTCAAAATATTAACATAGATTTGAATTGATTTTTCCAGATGAGGTACCTGGTAGTTCATATTGGAAAGAATTGATGAGCATATCAATATTTCTACGCAAATTATTTGCTTCATACATTGTTCCCGAAAAAATATATAAAACAAAAGTCACTCTAAATAACAAAGTAAACAACTTATGTTATGTGCACGTTTGTCGACAATCAAATAGACAACGAAATATCGCGAATTTTTATTTCAGGCCTCCCTTATAACCCCTGATCCCGTTTGAACCTACAAATTTAAATATAGCTCATAATCATGGAAGAATTAATGCTAATTGACATACCGAGTTTTGTTAAGTTCGGTTCAATCGTTAGTGCCCAATAATATTGTTGGCTCCCGCTTCAGTTTTTAGTGTATATCTCGTTTATACTTTGTTATACGACAAAAATGAATATAATAAAAGTTACTTTAAATAACAAAATAAACAACTTTTGTCGTGAGCATGTTTGCCGAAAACCCAATTGAAAGTACCCCTATTTTTAATGCATGAAAAGGTCACAAAAAAAAAACAAATAAACAAACAAACAGACACAAAAGAAACAAAATGCAGTTATGGTGACACCGACATGTGAAACGAAAAGTTATCGTGAAATTTGGCGAAAAAAATCAATGTACAGACAGAGGTTACAATTTTATACATATACCTATTTCTGCTGTGTTTTACGAGTAATGTTATATAGGTCTCCATTTTAAATCCATTTTACCTCGGTTAGAAATATAGTCATTTTAATACCTTTTACTTTTATAAGATCTGTTATCTTATTTTGAAATGCAAATAAGCCTGCATTGGTTGTAATTGATGCAGGAGGAAAGGTTGGACAAGTGGCACATTGAACACTTTTTTAAGCAAATCAGAGATGATTATAAAGAGACCTCTGAGTGATTTAACGAGGCAATTTCAAGAAGCGAAATAAACTTCCTGTAAATTTTTAGATGTAACAGAGTGGAAGGTAAAAGGAAAATTTAATGATGGCAAAACCTTAAGGAAACAGCATTGAACCCCCCACGAAAGGACAGCTATCAATAAATACTCTTGAAAGGCTGTGGAGGGAAAACCATAGTGGTTATATTCCTCTCAATTGGAGGAAGAAGGGAATTTACGTGATGATGGCCTGGAAGGAATATGATGAATATGAGGTAGGAATCTCTGAAAAGAATCGATGATGCAAATGAAGGGAAATGGGAACGTGTCCCAGACGATGGGAATACGACAAAACGTGAACCTCTCTTCTCATATCTGATCTAACTGCTTCTCTCTCGTACCGCTAGTCAATATAACTTAGTATGCTTTCTAACACAAAAATTGAAATAGGTTATGCCTAGTTAAAGCATGAATGGATGATACTCAGTAAGACTTTAAAGAATCTATATGGCGGCTATTCCTAGTAAGGTAATCGTTTTGCCCATGTACAATTTCTGGAAACATAAAAAAAAAGTTCACCACGCAGGGGCTGCGAAAACTAAGCAGATTTCTCTAGAGAAGTTTTGAAATAGATAATTCTACATACATTAAGGCCACCGTGAATATTAACGTAATGAGAAATGTTTCAATCAATTTTAATAACTTCCAAACGCAAAGCCTCTGAATTGTAAACAAACAGGTCAGCCAACCTCTCAGAGCTGAACAGACAGATAGAAATATTCCTTACAGAAAAAAACATTACTGAAATATATCTGAATATAACATATTAATTTTATTGAAAACTAATTTACTACTATATCTAGTACAGTAGTTTATAATGAATCAGAGCAGTTTTTTATCAATCTGAGATAAGAAAACGAGAGGGGGGGGGATCAACAGAACGTATTTAAACGTATAATAAAAGTCTCTTGAAAACGATAATTGGTATTTAAGTTTCAAATGAAATGTTTTATTATATAACAGAGTATTGTTTATGTGACATAAGTAGAAGTTGGGCTTGTTTAAGGCTGAAAACTGAATGTATCTCGGTATAGTATCTTTATCTTTATCAAGATAGAGAATAAATGTATAACAGTATTTAAAGTACATTTAATTTGCAATAAGATTGGTTTTATACGATTTTTCGTTCCAACATAACGGATATATTTCGAATTTTCGTACGACCCCAATAGCTGATTTCCCTCAAGGGCTAAGATATTTGCTCCGTCTTTTTCACACATTTTCAAGATCTCCTTTTAATTCCTTATTTAAGAATAATTTAATAAGTTAAACGTTTCAGTGCAGAATACTTTACTTCCACTTGTAATTAAGCATAAGAAGAAGCTTCATGCAACCCGTTGAAATTAGCTAGTGTGGAAAATGAAGCTGAGATCTTCAAATCGCCCTGTAATAAAGATTTTTACTCAATGGAGTTGATAGGCATAGCCTTTCAGTTTATTTCCGAGTGAATTTCGTACAGCCTATTTCGAGTTATTTAAATTGATATATTATGGCTCTGGGATAGAATAATGGTTCTGCTGTATTATCTACGTATAAAACAATGGGGTGAATGCCCCTATTTATATGTACTTTCATGCTCTACTAGTGTAAGTATTTGAATAAATATTTATCGACATACGTAGGCGAATACTGACTGTTGATGGAAGGATTTTTTAGTGTCTCTGTCATATTTCGTTTCTCCATAGTTTTTAGTAGAGTGTTGATGACCTGAAATCCGAGATACTAATTGATATTTAATTAATGTTGTTCGTATTCCTTAACAATATTAACATAATCATAAGCTGATGTAGTGATTCTCATATTAATTTACCCAATTAATGAAAAAGCTTTTGATAAACTTTATTATACTTCATAAAACATTCCCTGAACGTCCTAAATATACAGCGAATCTTGAGTAAGCTACCCGCAGTAATATACTTAATGAAGCATATATGTACGAATTGATACGGAAGTCTAAAGGACAGGTTGCCGTCTTAACCCTAGAATGGTAGTGATATTATTTCCCACTTAATGGTATTGATACGTAAATTTTACGTACGCAACTGGTAATTGGTGAAATTATTCAAAATTTGTTAATGTTTGTGACTATTTTTTTATTTTATTAAAACATACACTTATCTTTAACTTATATCTATGTCAATATGTAATAATGTGCACGGCATTCCTTACAGGCGCTTTGTTCGAAACACGTTCCGGAGGTGTGTGCTCCATTCATATCCATTCTCAACAAGCTCAACCCCACCTTCTACATTTATTGTGACTGATCTGTAAATATTGTGTGGTTGAGAGGTTTTAGGCTTTTTTTGCCCCTGTGTTTCTTCTCTTTCTTCGATTGCCTTGATGTTTTCTAAAATGTTCTCACACTCATCGCTATCTAGATCACTCTGTGTCGCAATATTTTCTGAAGGCTCAACCTCCTCATCACTTGGAGAATACACCGGATCATCATCGCTGTCGTATCCATATCCATTTATTTCATAATTGTCATTTTCACCATCTGACTCATCGGAGAGTTATTTCAACAAATTTCTTCATCCATTGAATATTTTTTTCTCCATTTTTCCGAAACTATAAACAGATTATTTATATTCTTTGTATACATCTTTGTCTTTTTTATATTCAAAAATAAAAGTTAAAAACATTAAGAGAAAATAAATAAATTGGAAGAAAATAAATTGAGAATAATATTAAAAAACATATCTCTTTGTTCTAATAGCTCTTATCAGCATTCATTAAAGTGAACTTGTGAATCACAAGTCGATTGGTAAATCAAGGGTTAGTATATATGGTTCCTGCGTGGATGTGTACATTTGTCATGTGTCACAAATTTCACAAACTCCACTTGCCAGTAGATCCTCTGTTATTGAAGTGTCAAGTAGAGGTCCAATGCCTTATCTTTGTTACAGGTATTTTTCCAATGAAGATGGAACCAGAGAACAGGGAATATCACAGAAAGATTAAGAAGAAAAATACATAGAAATTTTCTCAACAGAGATGAAAGTTGAAGTGGATGATAATGACATAAATGATTTCCGGACTTTGAAAAGACAGCTCTAAACCTTCTATTGTGTGTGATAATATCTTTGAACAGGAAAAACGAAACGAAAAAAAGACTTTGACATCCACCAGGAACGACTTCCAAAGCGAAAGTATTAAAACATCTATGCCCAGGAAAAGGAAAACATTTTACACAAATGTCTTCGAGTGTATAATAAGAATTGCAGTATACATGAAAAAGTGACAGTGAATGAATTCCAATTTAATATGTGTATGCATCCATTGTCAGTTGACAACTTACGTTAGAAGTAAAGGGGTGAAAGTTAGCTTATATAGTCCTGTAAATAATATTGAAATGGTGTCTTCCTTGATTTGATAATGGGATTGTCTGATGGCGCGGAAAACTTGCAAAGTCAGACTTACAATTTCTGTTAAATAGAATAATCCCTTAGTAGGTACCGTTTTTTATTTTATTAATAATGCAAACATGTCCGAAATTATCAACATTAAAAAATTTACACATAGAGTGTTATCAATCATTCGAAATATCTACTAAAAAGGAAAAATAAAATTGTTGGAGTGCTAACTCATATACAATGTATGATTACAGTGATGAAAGTGAGTAATTCAACTGGAATCTATAGAGTGCCAGAGACGAAAAAGAGTACCATTTTAAAGAGACAGTATATGACTTTAGTACTAAAACTATATATATATATATATATATATATATATATATATATAAAAGAGAGAGAGAGAGAGAAAAGGGAAGAAAATACGATAATTTGGAATGGGTATTAGAATGGAAAGAAAGAGATTATTTAATTTATTCAACAAAATAAACTATGTATTATGAATAAATCTAGCCATTAAAAAATATTGGCTGAGAAAGCATCTGACTTTTGAACAAAAAAAGTTTATTTTGTTTGGGAGCGATGTTATGGGTATCAATACCAATGCTGGTAAAAATAAAAACAAATTGTCAAATATTTATTAATGGGAAATTATTTGGCAAGATTTTGGAGTAACATTAAATAAAATAATTAATTTAAACCATAAACTAATTCCAGAAATTAAATAAGTGAGGACTCCATACAAATTATTGGAAAAATTGTCATCAAGGCAGTATAACTTAATAGATGTAACTTGAAAATTGTAGAAGACGAGATGAAAAGTACACATTGTACTGCTGAACTTTTCGTAATAAATTAATGATTAAATGAGAGAAAGACAAATACAATAACGGAAACTCCTACTTATACAGAAAAATAAGTGAAATAAAGGAAAAGTAAACGGAATGGTTACGGCTCTGGAGAAAGAAAATAAGGAGTCAAGAGACAGAGAAAGCTAAAAGAATATAAGAATTAAATTCGGAATTATTTAAAGGGAAAACTCTTTGCGATGTTATTCCTTTATCCATCCAAGAGAAATACTCTGCAAACGTCTGCATGGATGAAAAATATAAAAGTCTGTAACAGACATGAAAAATGACATAGCAAGTGACGTGGAAGGCATTACTGAAAATGACTAGACTCGGAGGAGATGCTGCTAATTTGTTTAGGAAATTATGGACAAAAGGAGGAAAACAATGGGAAAAGGGAGGTCACGAGGTGTACAGAAGACACAGAGTTTAATTTACTTGTTTTTTTAATATTTAACAAATAAGCAATGAGCATTCAGCATACAATCTATGGTCTATATTTTAAATTCTTTCTTATGTAACACTTTCATTACTCGATGAATACATATTCATAAAAGAAAAAAAAATAGTTTTTTGTAATCGTTGAATAATGGTAACATTACTAAACTGAAATGAGTGAAGAAAGTGAAACATTTTGCAATAGAGTGAAGAAAGTAATCACTTTCTTCACAAGTAAAGAAAGTGAATTGCCTTCTTAATTAGTAATAAATATAAATTAAAAAAAAATTGAAGTTGGAAATTAAATGCTTTTAAATGATTCTTAACATAGTAAGAATTTATTTTAACAAAATAAATTGAAATGTGAATGAATTATTGGTGGAAATAATCAATAAATTTTAAAATTTAAATATAATAATAATTACCTTCCTTGTTTATAACCTGCACTTGTTTATAACTGCACTACTTCACAATCATCACTAGTTGTTTTATAACTATGCTTATAACCTTTCACAACCATGCTTATAACCTACCAACAACATACTAATAATCTTCACAACATCCTAATTGTGTTCATATTCTGGTTAGATCTGATCATGTATTACACGATTACAGAAAAAATTTAATATTACACTCGTGACGAAAGTAGAATTTACAACTCTCGTGAAATTACCACAATAGCTTCGCTCGTGTGGGTAAACGTTTCACTCGAGTTGTAAAATGATCTACTTTCGTCACTTGTATAATAAATAACTATTTCTAACCAGAATTTTAATGAGTTTACAGACCACATTTTAGCCATTTTATCTTAAGATATTTAGGTTCTAGTGATTTTTTTTTGATTTTCCTGAATAAATACTAGACTAAAGATTTCTTTTTTTGACCTAATATTTGCTTTCCTTAAGTTTTGCTAAACTACATATCCTTGTAAGTCCTATCACCGTCGTTTCATTGCACAGACGTATATTGACCATACCAAAGAAAATTATTTGGTATACTTGTATAATAAACTCAAGGATGTTTAACTAACTTTAAAATGAACATGCTAAATATTGACACAGAATTTATTTCAAATGATGCTCAGAGTTTGTTTTTTTGTTTTTTGAACAGATGTGTGATGAGCCTAAATGAAACCCTGAATTGGATCTGGGCCTAAATCTAATCCCATACCGAATCACGAGTTGTTGGTTTCCTAGAACGTTTAATAAAAGATTCTTCCTCTTTTTTTTCCTGACAAATGAGTGCATAATTAAAAGAGCTGGGTGAATTATTACATCAAATTAGGGGGATGAAATTGCCCCCAGGAATTCTAATGATGAACTCATTGTCTTCAAGATCCCATATGACGAACATATTCCAGCTGGTATTAGTAGATTCCCCTCAAGGAAAATGTATTCTCCTTCTATTGCAATGGACTCCAGCCATTATAAAATGAAGCCCCAAAAGGTTATAAATGTACAAAGGGAATGAGTGCTGTATAGAGATGAAAAAGTTTGGAGTATTAACATAGTAACTATGTAACAGAAAAGAATGAATGGAAGAAAAGCCCATTCATTAAAAGGCCTAGCTAAAAAAAAAGAGTTTGTAGTCAACAATCTTTGATAAATGAAAGTAAACTATATTTAAAAAAGAGTAAAAAAAGAACTCAAAAATCTTTAGTTGTGAGACTAATTTAAATTGAAATTTATTGTTTTAAAATTTTACTTTTTGTATTTAAACCTTTATTAATTTAAAAAACTGTTAAAATTATTTTTATTAAAATAAATATCAACCACGTTACTTATCTGTGTCTTCAGCAACCCAATTCGTCTATGTATTTAGCAACCAAACTTTTATTACTCAATAAAGTTTTTTTTTTCCAATTTATTTTTAACACCTGACGGGCAGGATCGATGGACATTGTAAAAAAGTTTTCTAATATTGTGTTACTAGTACATCTTCAACAGCTGATTTCCCTAAGGAGAAATCTACGAAAATCATTGGAATATTTTCCGACGATTAGTCGATAACGATATGTGTTGAAAATCCTATATTATTAAAATGTATTTTCAATTTTGGTGAATGAAGAATCCTGTGACAGTTTTCGCAGTTTAGACTGACTCCTGTACAAGGATTAGTAATTGAATATATAATAACTATGCTGAACAACAGTTTCCACGAAGTCCGAAATAATTAACAATTAGAAGTGCACCCATCGTTAAAGGAAAACACTTTTCCTCCTTGTACATCATTTATGTATCCGGAAGGATTGGTAACAGAGAATAATAACATACAAGTTAACATTACAGCTAAGCTCGAATTGTTTCCGAGACCTGAAACTTCTAAGCAGTGCATAAATCTATCGAGATCCTCTCTCGGAAAGAGGAATCGTGATATATACAACCATGATAAGACCCGTTGTCATCCATGTCAGTGAAGCGCTGACTCTCTTAAAGGAAAAAGGAGACTCTGGTTGCTAGGATAGAACTCTACAAAAAATATATGGAGCAGTTATGGAACCGCACAGATGGCTTTCTCTCTCACTCTCTCTCACGTACTGTTTATTTCTCACTATTTATAGGTTCCATGTAAAATTAATGCTCATGTTCGTTTTAGGGCAATATCGGACCGGGTTGGACGGGGCTTTCGAGAACTGGTGAAATGTCAAATCTTAAACATCTCCCTTGTTAGCATTACATCTGAAGATGACACACAATTATCCTGTCCAGTCGAGTTATTATCTCTTCTCTTTATATATATATATATATATATATATATATATATATATATATGTGTGTGTGTGTGTGTGTGTGTGTGTGTGTGTGTGTGTGTGTGTGTGTGTGTGTGTGTGTGTGTGTGTGTGTGTGTGTGTGTGTGTGTGTGTACACTCCCGGTCAAATGAAGACCACTTCAATTTTTTTTGGAAAACTTTGGATTATCTCAAACGAAATAAATAAAAAGTCCGTTACACAGGAGCTACGTAAACTAAGCAGAATTCCTACGCCAACGTTTATAATAGATAAATCTACATACTAGTAGTATCACCTTGAATATTAAATGAATAAATACAAACGTTAATAAGGAATATTTTAGTCGTAAAGTCACTAAAATGGAAAGCGTCTGAATTGTAATCAAACAGGTCAGCCAACCTCGCAGAACTGAATAGATGGCTTGATATATTTCAGTCCGAAAAGGAAAACAATTAATGAATATAACACATTAATTTTATTTATTATTTACTATAGCTAGTGCTATAATTTATAATGAACTAGAATAATTTTTATCTAAATCGCTCAAATTTTAGTAATCCAAGAACAAAATAGGGGAGGGGTGAACATAACGTATTTACATAGGCATCCAACTACCTTGGTTAATATTCATGATACAGAAGATATATATGTATAGACCAACATTTATAGATCATTCAATTTGCAATAAGATTGGTCCTATACAATTTTTCGATCAGACCTATAGTAACGGAGATATTTGGAATTTTCTAAATTCCTCCTCTAAACCCCCACAGTTATATAGGAACGTTTTATAAAACCCTTGGCCTAATTCTTAGTACGCAGAATTACAACTGTTTAGATGTCAGTATTTTATTAAATGAATTGTAAGACATGGAGAGCTGAATGATGCTGATATCATGAGTTGATGATGTTAGCCTGTCATCAGCATAGTCGTATCAAGGCTAGACCACCCTAATCTTAATCGGATGTGGGCACTGTCATAGTCAATAGAACAACAATCAAGGCTAATCTATCTCTAGTCTATCATTGGAAAATATTCGTTATCACTCTAACAACCTGATTATATTAGAATTTGCTTGACCGTGCGTAGGTATCATAAAATTATAGTAATGTTACTAAACGTTCTTTTCATTTTCAAACAGAGTAACTCTTGTACGTTGATAAAGAAAAAGTGACAAAATCATCCCTTTACTACCAACGAGTTCATACTTTTGCGTTATAATATTTAGAGAAGATAAAGAGTGAAAGAGATATTAACTACTCCCACAAGTGTTATCCATCCAAGTGATAGGACTAAAAAATAAGTTCTTTGAGTTAAAGTTGTAATACTAGATTACAACTTTAGATTTAATAGTAGCATAACTTAAGATTTATGTTTTACGCGTTTAAATCAACGGAACTACAAGCAGGGACTCAGGCTGGTCGCATGAATGAAGGCATTAGTCTCACTCCACTTAGTAATCATTGAGTACTTTCTTTTAATTCCCATCTGGGCTATAAGAATTTACTTTCCATATTAAATAAAGTCCTTATCCCACCATGATTAGAAAAGGATGGTAACCTGTAGGTAATCCGTCCCAATTACCCTTAGTAGCTTTATGTGGACGTAAATAAATAACATAACATTTTCTACTATCACTTGCTTTACTTTTGATTTAATTAGTTCTATTTATTGGTGTGTTTTGAGGGTGCCATTTTCCATACGGGTTAAGTGTCGGGTATATCTGCCACTACCCTCAGGAAGTTGAAGATAAAAGGATCTAAGGTCCTGTCCACATACAAGCTAACACCAAGTGCCCGGCAACAGACCTACCCAGTTTTAATACAAGTCCTCTGGAGACAACGTATATCAGTTCTTCCGAGGTTGAGAAGGTTTGTCTGTCAACTCCATCATTCACTACGTAAGACTCTGATCACGAATCCCTCCAGTCTCATTCGGGGTTGGCCAAAGATGTTTAAGATTTATATAATACCAAATCGGAAAAAAAATAAATGTTAGTTTTGTTTATTATTGGGGTTGAAGCTGGAGTAGCGGGTGAAATCACCACTAAAGATGCGTGGGCCAAGGTTTTGGGCTTCGCGATACAATTTATTCAGATGTGAGGTTACCGAGTTGGGACTTCTGTCCTTCCCACCGGTGGCCATTTAGCATTTTGAACCAATTGAGTATGTGCTTGAATAAAGAAATAGTGACCTTTGGTCTGTAATTGTATTACTTTGCGGCTGGGAATGTGTCTACCCAGCCAATTGACCGCACACCTCTCATGGGTTACTGAGTCAAAGATTTACAATTAGTATTTAAAATCGTTCATTGTTATTTTTAATTTCCATATATCGTTTTGCTAGATATTACTATGCTTAACATCATTGTCTTGCGAGTGGCAATGTTGATATAACTCAGCTCAGTTAAAAAAACTTATTATTTTACAAATAGAAAGCATATGGTAAACTTGGAAAATGGCAGTTCGTTCATTTTAGGCGTTGGATATTAAATATAACTGCAGTTTCACCGTGCTTTGAATGAAACGAGCTCATTACAAGATAGAGGTTGAGAAATATATAAATAAATGTCTGTACATAATACATTTAAAAAATCCAGAAATGGTATGTAACAGTTAAAATCATAGTTCCTAATAGCCCAGAAAATGTGAAATTTTAAGAGTTTAAGCATTTCTATTTAAACGTCTCCGATGAACAGAAAAGAGACCTTTTATTAATCAGTTCTATGCATCCATATGGATTTAAATGTATACGTTATTTTAAATCCTTCTAGAGTACCTCGGCTGAGTTCTGCCCATTAGCATTTCTTTAGGCAGGTCCTACGCTATGGCGCTCTGAAGATGGCGATTAGAATTTGGAAAAATATATTGTGAGGAGTCAAAACTGATCTTGATAAACCTGAATCAGCTATATGGGTAACGTCTTTGACCATACATTGTGTATTGTGGATAATGATTAATTTTTACGTTTAGTCTAAACAAAATAAAAAACGTTGATTATTAGGGTTTTATTGGATGACAAAATTAAATACACAAACTTTAGCGATTTTATAACTGCACAATTTATTTGAAGATTATTTTCTTGACACACTTTTACGGACTTGGTAAATTATTTTTCACTACTAATCACAATACGGTATGCACTGATAACTTCACTTCTAACAGCACAGTACAATAACTCACGATCACTGATGTTCACAAAACACTGCACTGCACTGATCTTGAATTAACAGTTAACTGCACTGAATCTAAAAACTATTGTTCACTAAAAGATGAACTGTTAAGAAAACTGAGAACCAATTAATTTTTGGGCGAGCTGGCCGACTTTCATATAGCCTGCTCCCGCCCAGAAGGGTCTCCAGGCGCTGAGTCGGTTTAGTCGCCTAGAAGATTTTAGAATTAATCCTGGTGCTCTTCTTCTGTGAGATGTATTTTTTAAATACGCGATTAACTATGCGTAATTTTCAAGTTCGTAATTTACGTAACAATACGCTAAACTGTCATAAAGGGCATTAAACCTTAAGAGCATGGTATTTATTTAATATTTACATTGCAAAAATGCCCTCTGCTTTATAATGGAATGGTTTCAGAAGTAAATTCGGATAATTAGAGGACTTACGAATTAGAGTGTTTTCGTGGTGGCTGGGTCACGCTGTGAAAAGCAAAATCCTGTTTCGTTCTCACTTAGTCGGTATAAGACAGGAAGCCTTTGTAGTTTGCGTACCAAGTTAATGGTCTGCTCCTTTATGCTTTATTACCGTGTTTCGGAAAAGGTAAAGCTCTTCCAAGGATCACTGCTCACGGAGGTGACTTTAAGAGGTGGAGTAGATTATCTCTTAAATAGAGAGTAGTTTACTTCTCATTCTTTCAACCTTTTAACCCCTCATTCAGTGAGTTTACCGATCCACTACAACCGCTGGACCTCCAAAGAATTTATTAGACTTCTATCAAAGAGGGGTGGTAGAGTTATAAATATTATATATTTAGTACATCTGTTAGTCTGACCATTATCCCTTCTTGCATAGGGTCATGGTAATCCTGTGTATTTTGTATCTTCACGTCTAAGGGAGCCATAATTTACTCGCAATACGACTGGTTATAAATATTTAAATTTGCCAGTTCTCTGTTACTCAAAATTTTCAAGAAAATATATATATTTTTTTGCAGCTCTATAGTCGTAGAAAAGTTTTTCATTCATGCTCGATATAAATGTGAATTGTATCTCTCAGCAGGAGAGGCCCATGGCCCTTCCTCGAATTTGTTTTCATTTAAATCAAATCGCATAGCCTTAATTTTAACAAACTTTTAAATAATTTAGTGTCAATTGTCGTAGGATTCTAAAAATTTTCCCATTGTATTTACTCAATGAGGTATTTAAAATATTTTTCATGAAGCACCTTCTCAGAATGTTACATGTTAATCTTGGCTATTCTCAACAGTAGGTTTACTTAAAACTATTGGTGATTCTGTCGGTAGAGACTATATCACTGATGCAAGAGGATCTTCTTCAAGCTTTTTGAATTTTGCAATAGGTGGTCGAATAGGTAGTTGTATTCAGACATTTTTTCCACTTTGGTTGGCTTTCAGCTGCATTGACACCTAACGTTAAATATGAATTTAAAATTCACAAACAAATTACCTGAACTGTCAGGTAAATAACCGTTCACCTGCAATAGCAAATTTCCCCAAATTAAACGAAGACACAAAACTAATTTGAGTCTACATGCTAATAATAATAGAAGCAGAAAACAATTACACACTACAAAGTTTGACTGTATACAGCCTCTTTGAAAACGGTTACCAGGCCCAAACTAGCCACAGAACTGACACAACAGACTTGACAATAGTTCGAATGATCAATTTGAGAGTAAATTCACAGTCCCCTAATAGCTTACCTCGAGTTTACTGAATACATCGATTATTGTTTGATGTCATGGTGCAAATATAAACTGTATTGCATGTTTTGTTTTTTTTTCAAAAGAAAAGGTTGAGGGTTTTTTTTTTAAAAAAAAATGTATTTAGTAGTTCGTTATTCAAATTGAAAACTTAATCTATTGAAGAAGGTTTGTTTTCGAAGCCACATTCAATGATTCAGGGACCAAGGAGATGGGATCTTGAACCGTCTATACTACGTATTTAACATTCGTTTGTTAAACTCATAGATACAGATTCGGGGGACAAGTTTAACTTTACTTTTCTCCCTGTTAATTTAAAACTGAGAGTAATCCTGAAATCCATGCCTCTATAACAAATTACCAGTGTGTTTTGCGTTAACTGAATAGCTACTAGAACTTCGTTCATGGCTGACTTGCTTTCTTTCATACTGCTAACAAGCTGGTCTATGATGTCAGTTATATGTTCTGCTTAAGTCTTATAGAAATAGCTGTTTGTGTTTTTGATTCAATAGCCGTCAAATAATCCTCCGTAGATGATTTTTATGAAATAACATTGTGCGGCAAACATTGTCTTTGTAACCGTTATTGAGTTACCAGAAAAAAAGGGTTAAAATAATGAGTAAAATAAAGGATGACAAATCTAAACCCACTCAAGATCAAAGACATCTTTGGCCGCTTTCAAAGAACAAAGAAATTCATTCTGCAAAGAAAAGGGGAACTAGTCTTAATCTGATTGTCTTAAAGCCCTGTTTACTCTGAGTTTTTGACGATGCTGGGTGATATTTTTTTAAAGCAAATTTAATTTACAATTATACAGTTACTATATTTAAAATTTGTATTGTATGTTTGTTTTAATTAAAGCTAGTAAGTAGTATTTATAAATTCCATGGGCATAGTTGAGAGTTGTGTACAAGATAATCATGGGGACAATTAATTAATGCAACATTAAACTCAACAATGTAAGCCAACTTCATGAATCCAAAACTATCATATATCTGAAATTGGGGAGGGGAATTAGTTATGCTAACTGCAGGTGTATATTCCACCGAATTCTTTTAGAAGCTACTAAAAAGTCCGTCACACAAGGGCTGCATAAACTAAGCAGATTTCCCACGTGATATTTAAATCACTTGCATTTTCTTACTGTGAATAAGAAAAAATAATAGGTCTTCTGACGAGATGATATCCTATTGGAACAAGGAAAATTTACACTAAAAAAAATCTGGGATGACCAAATAGAAGAAATAAAATGGCTGCCGAATGGGGAGTGGCGGTCTTTTCGTAGAAAAGAAAAAACAACCTAAAATGTGGGTATTGCAGCCACAGCTTTTGAAATCCTGTCTTTAGCCATTTGTCTGGGGATAATGGAGGGAGGAAAATTATCCTGGAATAGCAGCAGAGTGGTTTTCACTCAGGATTCTCGACTACTAATTACCCCCAAGCCACAAGAAGAATTATATCACCATAATATTGATCCGTCTCTGTAAAATTCCGGTAGACTAAAACCAGCATTGAGAGATCAATATTCCAATAGGATTACTGTTATACTGAATACCAAAAACCCTTTTCAGATCGACATGAATGTTACTAAAAAGGATATTCTGTAAATTAAATATGAATATGAGCGCTTCACATAATTTTGATGCTTCGTAACGTAAAACCACTTCTCTAGTATAACTTGCCATAAAGGTATCAAATTTTAGAACATTAGTGAATGACCAATTGGAAAGGTTTAAATGACCATTATAAAAAAAAAAGAAGTGAGATAAAAATAAATGTTGAAATGATATTTCAGATTTTATGAATGAATGCTCTTCAATGGTTTGCAAAAAAAAAAAAGAAACTGTTACGTTCATATTGACCTTAATTGTCTATCAAGATAATATTACTATTTTAAATAATCACACTGAACATTATCACTTCTTATTGAGATAAAAAAAAAGATATTCAATAGTTAGTATGTATACAGGCTTTAATCTGGTAAATTAAACGTTCACGCATTACACTCTTATAAATACATATTGCCTGATATGTACCTCATATATTATTTCTACCATGATTAATTATTTTAAATTTCTTATTGTTGTTATGCTTAATAAAGAGTAACTTTATCCTGTGTTGAATGATAAATCCTAAGTTATAGTAAAACGATTTTGGACTTCATGTTTAGAAGTAGCTCATTATAATAGTTTTAGAAACTGGATGTAAAAAGTCATTTTGGAAATTAGGTAGAGGCCAATACTAAAAATAAAAATAAACAAAAAAAACAGGAAATAAACTGTAATAGTACAATTTACCAAACCTATGAGTTTATATATACAGAGAGAAAGAGAGAGAGTGAGAGAGAGAGCGAGAGAGAGAGAAAGAGAGAGAGAGAGAGAGAGAGAGAGAGAGAGAGAGAGAGAGAGAGAGAGAGAGAGAGAGAGAGAGAGAGATTATTTAATCGCGAAAGACAGAGCATATTATACATGTATAAGAACATGTTGAATAATAATTGTTCAGTCTTTGGTGTTCACATAGGAAGGAAACAAATACAGAGTGGAATAAAATCAGAGTGTATCTTTACCAAATACTCAAGTTTTTGTTTTCCTATAATATTCCTTTACAAACTTTTTTCTGTCCAATATTAATATATGGATTTAATCATGTATCATTTTCCTTTATATTGCTGTATTCCCAAATATTTCCTTTGGGTTAGTTATTTCCCTACCCCTAAAAATGAGTGGTTTCTCACTGAACACATTCAGGAACCTCTCAGCTTTCATTAAGGAATGTTTACATTTGTTGTGATATTCTCTCTAATTTACATACTTAAACCTGTTTACATAGCTATGAGGACATCATAAACTAGTGAAATACCTACATAATATGAACTTATGAAAATAAGATAACTTCCCAATACTGCAGCCAAAGAACAATCTATAATTGAAAATATATTCAAACTACTATTAAGGTCTTCGGGTCTTGACCGTGTCTTCATATTGGTTGCCAACGTTTCGCTAGACATGCTGCTAGCTTCCTCAGGGCTATCTCTGAGACTGAAGAGTTGTTAGTTCATCTCTGGTTGGTCTCTGCATCGTTTCAGAAATGCTAATCTGCAGAGGAGTGATATCCTCTATCCCGTATGAAGACACGGTCAAGACCCGAAGACCTTAATAGTATTAATGACCAGGACCGTGGAAGTCTACGAGTATATATATTCAAACTTTTAACTGGTAAAATTGAATGATGGCATGTTATAATCTGATTAACATTTTATATCTTTAACGTTTTTTAAGAAAGGCTTTAGCTTGATATTTCTTAACATCCATATATTTAATGATCATCATCATTGTATTATTTTAACTTTTTCTATTGTTATTTCTCTACTATTATTTAATATTTTTTTTATTTGGTTTACCTACTTATTTTTAATTTGTTCTAGCTATTTATATCAATAATTTCTCAGCGAATCGTTTTTATTATGGACCCCACCCACACCTCTCTTCCAAACATGTCTCGCAGAGCACCAAGTTCATCTTACAAAACCCTCGTCCGCCCTGTTTTGACATATTGCTCTGAGACTTGGGCTATAGCAAAGGCAGATGAAATAGAATTACTTTTGAAAGGACAGTTCTTCTCCGAATTGATGGGCCCAGAAGGGAAGAGAATTGATAATGTCTCTATAATGAGCCTGATATATTTATATATTTGCAATCATCAAAGTGGGGAGGTTAAAGGCTCAGATGGATGATGAGCGATAAAGATGAACATACAAACGGAACAGCTATTCTGCCGGCACAGAGTTGGGAGACCCAACTGCGGTAGTTTGACTGTGTGACAATTGACCTAAGGACCATCGGAGTAAGCAATTGGATGGTGGCAGCACTGAATCGTAACATATGGCGATTGCTGGTGGAGGAGCTCAGGTTAGCCATGTGAGTTAAAGCGTTGAACTTAATCTCATATGGTAAACCTAGATTGGCGACTTCGATCCCCGTCTGGGCAGAGGAATTTATTTAGTGATGGAATTCAATAAATAAAATCGTTAGTTCCACCCTAACTAGAAAAGGGTGGCAATCTGTAGATAACCCGTCCAAATTAGTCTTATTTGAAAAAAGTGGACGTTAATAAAAAAAAAAATATATATTTAATTTTGGGGGTTGGTCTGCCAAACTAATAATAATATTGATAATTTGTTCGTTTCATTTTCGCATTGCTTCTGTAGTTAGTTGTGTTTTTCATTTTGTTTCTTTGACCTTTCCTTCCTTAGTTCTGTTTTTTTATTTTATTAATCGTTTAATTATACTAAACATTTATGAGCAATTCGCCATTTAAACGCCATAAATCCTCTTTTAAACTCTAAGGCAAATTATAAGTCTTCCCCAAGAGGAGAGAAATGCTCATAAGCCATTCGTATCTATCGTACAATAATGGGAGTTTTAATTTTCATAATTTAAGAATTTTATTTCTACAATGTTTTCCTTGGTATACTTGTAAGTAGAGTAATTTCCACGATTCCTACATTATTCTTTGCGCAGTGTTATATAATTTTCATTATACTTAGTTGTATTGAAGGGGAAAGAATAAATGCGCAAATCAAATATAAAAGATGTGCCTAAATAATTCATACATTCATCTGGGACTAATGGTGAGACTTGAAGGAACTATAATTTTTTCAGGCAGGTTTGGTGTGACGAGAGGTGGGTCTAATGGTTTCCCTGTACCTCGTTCTCTCAGGCACCCCTTCTAAAATATTCAATAGAGATTCATCAACCTACTCGTTTCGCTCTTTCCATTTTAAGCCCTGCAATCTAATTCAAAGAATGTTTTTTCTTTTCTTTTTTTTCAACTAGGATTTATTCCCTTGCCTTTTTCAAAGAACGCCCTTTTTCACAACTTGTTCCTCTTTTAACCTTTATTTAAAATATTTATTTTATTTTATTCATTTCTTTTGAACTGAATACTTTTTCTGCTAAATATATTCGCAAGTGTCATGTGAGTAATGGTTATATAGTTATAGATGAACATATATACTAAAATTATTAGTAGTAGGTCTAGCCAATAATATTTAAGATGCATATTCGGAGTGACACCATTCAAGTCCATGTTATAATTTGTTTTGTGGTACTCACCTGGTTTGTAAAAAAAAACGTCGCTTTCCCAACGTTTAAAAACTTGTATTACCTTTTCGGGTGGTTTAAAATACAAATATGCAACCAAAATATAAGAGTGACATGTTGTAGAAGAAGTTACAAATAATAAGTGAGTCGAATTTGGCGAATGGTAAAAATGACTCAGAGTCATTAATGTTTGAAAAAGTTAATGCAGGTAAGTTAAACAATAGGGAGTTATGGAGTTGAGTCCGGATGTATATTTATTTACACGAATATTTATTGCGACACGCTTCATGTAAACATAATACTTTTTTAAGTTAAGATTGTGGGGGGCGGGTTTACCAGTTTATTGAGAATAATAATGGAACTTATGTTTTGAAGATCTGCTCCTGTGAACCAAGAGCTACAAGATATTTGATATTGTCCTCATTACAATATACTATCACAGCTGCCAGTCAACTGATTCATCATATACAGTACATAAACCTTTTCATTAAAATATTTACTCATCATATTTAACTACAGAAAGTCCAAAAGGACTGGTGCTGCCTAAACTAATCAGATTTCCCACATGAAGTTTTAAAATAGATAAATCTAAATATTAGTAACACAACACAACTATGAATATTAAGTGAATGAATACAAACCGTAATGAGAAATTTTCAGTTAATTTTAATAACCTCCCTACGGAAAGTGTCTCAATTGTAAACAAAGAGATCCGCTCAGAGCTGATTAGATAGAAATATTCTTCACCGGAAAAAAAAAACAGTTACTGAAATATGTCTGAATATAACATATTATTTTTCTTGATAACTATTTTTTCTATATTTAGTACTATAATTTATAATGAATCAAAATAAATTTTATCTCAATCACTCAAGTGTTAGTAGTCCAAGAACAAAAGAAGGGGGGGGGATCAACAGTGTGCATTTGCATATATCTCACAATGTAGAAGTTCAATGAAAACAATATTTGGTACGTAACCTTGGAATGAAGAGGTTCATGATATAAAAACTTAAATCATGGGGGTTTGCTGAAGACTGAAAACTGAAAAATGCAAACATCTCTGTTAATATTCAAAATGTATATAACAATATTTATAACTCATTTAATTTGCAATAAGATGAACTATACAATTTTTCTATCCGTCGTATAGTAACAGAGATATTTCGAAAATCCCCTACTCTAAACCCCCCGTCCCACTAGTCTGATTTCTGCTACTAACGCACTTGATCTTGATGAGTTTGGTAACGATCAAACAGAAATTGTCCTCTAGAGCATTAACAGACAATTTTGAACGTACCTCATTTTCGCCATCCCCTGATTAAGGTCAATAGACATTTGAAGAAATTGATCAAACCCTACGAAAATCCCATTTTTACACTGACCGAGGTTATTCCATTAAATATGGTCCTGTTTTGAGTGCTACTGTTACGTTTAACCATAAATATCATTTCACATTTAATTCTGAATGAACCAAATTATTTTACCTACAGGCCTCATTTAAATTATGCAACGTATTGTATGCTAGCGGAGGTAAAGAAACTTCTTGAATTTTGTGGTTGGCTCTAATAGGAATGCTTTCTACGTCAGAAGGTACTGTTAGCAAGTGGTAGTGTCATCTAGGTAGGCGGACAGTCATTACACCAGCTGTTCCCCACTCCAGCTGCTTTGGCCATATCATCCCCCTGACTCTGCACAACTAAATTCCCCTAAATATGTGCTCCCGCATTTAAATCTTCCCATCAGCTATTGTCAGCGTTTCCGAGAGGCATAAGAGCCCCAGAGGCAGATTTTAAAGGGAACCCCTTAACAGACTGCCGTAAATAGCAGTACCACCTTTCAGCAGATTTCCCTTAGCAGAGAAATCAGCTATTAAGGTTGTACTAATGTCATAAAAGGTTTATATTCAACAGCAAATCGAGAGACACCTGACCGCAACTCATTAATGAACCTAAAATAATGACTTTTCTTTCAATTCATATATGTACCAAACAATACAGTTCGTGAAACGAAGCATGAACTTTTTTTAAAGAAATAGTATAACATATAATCATAAAAGAAGAGATAAATCATAATCAATATACAAGAATATGCTCCAAAGCCTCAAGCAAGAACAAATATTTTGAAAGTGCCTGTAATTTTCACTAAGGCACTGTCCAAATGAGTTAAATCTATTAATAAATTGTTTAAAAATAAATTAATGAAGATCATGCCTGAAGGATGTGTTTATACACAACATGAACACTGTCCAAATGTTCTATTATTAAATAAAAGTATAAATATTTGTTGTAAAAATGGGCCAAAACAATAAATTATGCTCAGGTACATTGTAGGGGAACAAATTCCCATAATTTATAAAGCATATCATCTTTTAATATTTTTTTAAAGAATATATGCTGTAAGTATAAATTCAATTAAATTATACGTAAAGGAATTATTTTTCATAGTATTAGTAATTTTGTTATAGAAAACAAAAATTTGACGTAGCCTACTCTGTTATGCTAACATTTAATACATTTCATTTAATTCCTTTTTGATGATTTTCGAAATACTTAATTCGCAAAGTGTGATTGCTAAGTCCATGAATCTTATAATTATATCGTAGAAATACAATGTTGTACATTACTCATGGTCATATTTCATTCAATGGACCTGTGTATGGATTGCTCATGGTATATTTATTATACGACTGTCACTATACTGAACTAGGACAAGGAACAGTATCCATGATAAAAGGCATTGGATATGTTCTTAGCTATGAAAGTATATTGTATCTCGTTCCAAGAGAAAGAATAATAATATTCCTATTTTATAAATATTTCTACATCATTGGTACGATTCCATACAAGGTCACAAGCAATTCTCAAGGCCAGTTGAAACATTAGCAGTTTAATGTCAAGAAGTAATCGTTTATATCTTTCCTTATATATCAATTTCATGTTAAATGTCACAAATACAGATCGCATATAAAAATGCGTTTAACCGTATCCACTTTTACATTGTGTATTCCATTTCCATATCATGTTGCCAATATGCAGGTTCTAATTAGGCTCCGATAACATTATATTAACATTATTAGAAGGTGTATGAAGTGAAAGCCTATGATTAGTAACTTGAAGGATTATAGAGCCATGAAAAACTATAAGACCAGAGGAACCAAAGAAAAATAATATTTGTAGAGTTTCAAAGCAATTTTCTCAAAACATCAAACATAGAATCGAAATATATCTTAAATATATTTTCTCTTCTCCTCATTTTCCTAGCACCTTGCAGTCTGGGGAATGAAACTAATAAAGGCATAGGGTCGTCTCGTTTCTAATAATATTCCGACCAGTGCTTGACATAGAAAAACAAGTGTAGGCTTTGTTGTGTTGTTAAGTTTGTATTTCCGTGTCCTGTTAGTATCTGTGTTAGATAAAATGTATGTTGGGATAGTGAACTATTGGTTTTTAAAAAAGGATATATAATTTTAGATGTAATCCTTTATCTGTTTGATTCCATTGCTGTTGCCACAAATTAATACTTTTTTCTCTTAGTAAAAACTTCAACACGGTTGGAGCAATTTTATTGTAGATTACTTCTTCGCTACTTTTAAAGGCATTTTTGGCTTGGATATCGACTATTTCATTGTCCATAGTTACGTACAGTATATATAATGTAATAGTTATGTCATTCCGATCGGTTCGGTGGAGACCGCCGTCCCTGGTCGCTGTAAAGGCTTTCAAATTGACTACTTCAAAATTCGAATATGTAAGATAATAGCCAGTTGATTATTTTGTATTGATGTCCGTATTAGATTGATTACGGTGAGTAGGAATGTTTCTGTGTGAGTACAAATAAATGGTTTGAAAAGTACTAGCTTGAGCAAACATGGTTTTGGTCAGATCACACATAGAAATAGATCTTTATAAGTTAAGTCTGAGAAGTGTTTACAGTCGAAACTATGTTCTTTGTTGTATTGTTCCAGACTATTGTTAACATACCAATATGTAGGTGTGTGTCGTTTGTTATGAAGTTTTAGAGGTCTGGATATAGTATCTAAGCTAGGACTGAATTATTTTTAGATGTCAACATTAAATTACCATTTTTATGTGAATTTAATGTCCAATAGATGACCACAAACCTTATTTTATCTTCCTAAAATTGACAAACACAGCTTATTAAGGGCGATTTGTATACCTGTGTTTGACCGAACCATGTTTGTGAGGAAATCAACCAGTACTCGACAAACAATTTACCTAAACGCACGGGCAAACAACTCTAAAATACTCCAGACAAAGCAAGCTTGTGGAAATGTTTAACATGTGGTATATTCGAGTGCGTTAAACACTTTAAGTATTACAGGATATTTCCCAATAGCAATTAACACTTACAATTTTAAATTGATGTCAATGGAACAAAGTGGACTAACGTTTTAGAAAAATAGTATAACATTTGTAGTTTTCAGACCATATGGAACTGCTGTTAGTAGGTGTTCTATGGGGTGTAAATAAAGTGTTAGTAAATTTGTTATATATCAATATTTGGAGGTATTTCTACATTTAATAAGAAAGTTTTTTTCAATCTATTGTTTTTTTTTTATATTAGGAATTTCTGTTTCTCTAATAGGCACACACACCAAAATACACTTTCATTTGAAGTGAAGATGTTGCTACATAATGAACTCAAATATCTATAATTATGAAAAATCGTATACTAAATTTACGCAAAAACACTCCTTCAAAATTTAAAACATATCGTTTAAGTGGTAGTGTTTAATTTTAAGTTTCAGTATGTTAGCTCTCATTTTCCTCAGAGAATCAGGAAGAATTGTGAAATCTTTCTGATTTAGAATGGATTAGCATATGGCCGGTTGGTGGGCATGTAGCTCAAATTGCGCCTTGGTGACTCATTGCGACTGGGAGTGTTTATCTGCCAGTTTTTTGCATTCGTCAATGAATTATAAACTTCAAAAGTAAATTAGCTGAGATATCCAGTTTTTCATGGGAAACATTTTGACTAAACAATGAGTGTATATCGTATTCAATGCAAAACTTCTCTATTCACATTCTGTTTACATTCCCCGTTTTACTATTAACACGTACGTTATGCTTTTAAATACAGTTCTCTCAAAACTTTTTTGTCTGTGGTTTCGTTTTGGACATAATCGAGCCATATGACCTTGTAAATTGCAAATATTACAAGAATAATTATTATATTGAACTTACTGCCATCTTCTGCTTCCTTTATGAACTTGACAGGTAACTAGGTGCAGTTCGTCTAGTTTTCCGTTCCAAAGCTTAAATTGGCATTTCTTGTTGACTATGAGATTCAATTAGGAGCTCATAATCATGAGTTGTTTCTTCCACTAAGGCTAATTCTATAGCACACTGAAGCTATATATATATATATATATATATATATATATATATATATATATATATATATATATATATATATATATATATAACATTTTGAACAGGCCTCATTTTTGTAGTCTCCTAGGTTGGATCGATGGACAATAGCTGAAATTTTGCGTCATAAGTACGATCTCAATAGGCACAATGACTCCAAGTGAACTGATCACGGACCATCCCGGTTCTGTAATAAGCTCCAGTAGTCTACCGGTAGTCTACTAAAGTCTACTCAATACAAGTCATACTTGGTTATTGTAGGTTGTACAAGTTGTTCACTACGAACGTAATATTTCGTGAGGTATCACGATTCCTTGAGTCTCGCTCTGGGGTGGCTAAAGATCTCAAGGGATATGATAACCCCAAAAATTGAATTCTCTTAAGATCGGGTAAAAGCTGGCGGACCGGAAAATTTTTTACTTGAGGTACACTTTTAAGCGTATCTTCTTATATGTACATTCGAGTACGTCAAAAATGTAAATAGGTAAATTTACAACACCCCCCCCCACTCATGTTAAGGATATTAATATAGTTTATAATATACTTCGTGTTACTGCTAAATCACGGACTGGGTTTAAACTTGAGTCCCGTGCTTATAATCTAAGAATATTAAAGTCAAACTTGTGTTGATAAAAAATTCCAAATTTTATGTTACTTGTTGTATTTTCTTAAATTATTAATTAGGGTCAAACTGAATGCTTGACATCTATGTATAAAGTTATATTTTGGTATTGAAAATTCACTGGAATTTTGTTGGTGAAGAAAATAAAGGTGTCAAAAAGGTGATTTGCCTTCTAAACTTTCTTCATTTGCATTAAAATTGTTCCCGGATTTTTTTTCCATTTTATTTTCTCAAAATGAAATCTAGATTTAATGACGTGAAAAAGTATTGGTATTGAAAAGGGAGCAGATGTAAGGCACCTGCGAAGCGACTAACGAGCAAGCAAGGAGAAGCTGTTGATATAGACGGCTCTCGGCTTAGGAAGGCTATGGGAGGGGAGGTAAAGTATTGCAGTGGTGGGGAGACTTTCATTCATAACCAGCCCTCCCCTCCTTGCTCCTTCATTCATACTCTCCTACTACCTCCTACAAATACTACGCATTCCAACTCGTCTGTCCTCCACTCTCATACAATTATTTATTTTAGGTCCGGTTTTATTTTATTTTTTAACCCCGACGGTGATTTCATTTTTTCTTCTACGAGTAGTTATGTAGTTATCATTTATTTAAGTTTTAAATTTAATACAAAGATCACTTTAATTTCCATCAACCACAAAGTACCAAGTTGTTTACAATAAAAAAGTCCGTCACGCAGGGGCTGCGTAAACTAAGCAGATTTCCGACGTGAAGTTATACAATAGAGAAATCTCCATACAAGAGCCGAACAGTTACGGAATCGGACGAACTAGCTTTTGGCGGGAAACTCACTCGTCCGTTATACGCCCACATTTAATAAAAATGCAAATATCTCGGTTAATATTCAAGATAGAGATTAAATGCATAGAACAATATTTATAGTATATTTAATTTGTAATAAAATTGGTTCTATACAATTTTTGATATCCGACGTATGGTTACGGAGATATTTCGAATTTTCGAAACAAGTGAAATCTGCTAAAAGTGACCCAAACATTATTTATTTCTCCTCACTATCTTTAGAGGTTACTTAATTTCCTCAAGCATTCAAGGCTACGATATGTTTATGAATTGAATTTAAGCAAGTTTCATCCTTTATTTTTGGTTAAAGTTTTGAACGGACGAATAAACCTCTACCTAATTCCATACAAGTAGTATACATCATGAGTAGCGGGTTACTCCATTTTAAAATTTTGAGTTATGAATGGATATATACAAGGTCATGATGTATGTATCATGCTTTTAAAACAATAAATTATGTAAATCTTAGTATGGAAACAGAAAGGTCAAGTTAATTCGATGCGATAAGATACAGAACAACAAAAATTACCAAACTCAAATATTTTACTGTACTTGTATTGTATTTCAAAACGGCAATACAAAAAAAATGCGTATTTGCATTTATCTCATGACGTAAAAGTTCAATGAGCATAATATTTGGTATTTAGGCTTAAAATAAAGTGCTTCATGACAGAAAAGCTTATATATGACATGAGTAGTATTGGGGGTTTACTGAAGGCCGAAAACTAAAAAAATGCAAATATCTAGGTTAATAATCAAAGTAGTGAAAAAAACGTACATAACATCATTTATAGAGCATTACATTTCCGTTAAGATTGGTTCAATAAAAATTTTCGATCCGACGCATAAAGACGGAGATATTATGAGTTTTCGAAATTCTACCCTTCTAAACCTCCCACTGGTCCGATTTTAGCCGTTAACGATCGTGATTTTCTTTTTTAAATTGAATGTTTAAAAGCCAAGTTTAAGATTAAGGGAAATCTGCTAAAACCCCTCAAATATCCACATAGTGAATGCAGGCCAATTATATTTAAATACAGTTCTTCTGGGCAGTTGGTTCTAAGTCTGGGAAGTTGGAATTATGTTACTTCATAATGAAATAAGGCAATTGTAATCATCAGTAGATATGTCTCTAGGAAAAAGTAATAGGGAAGAGAAGGAAGTGAAGAATGTATCTTTCTTCGCAATCTATGTTGTCCAAGCGTAGTTAAATATATATATATATATATATATATATATATATATATATATATATATATATATATATAGTATTTGTTTGAGTACTAATTGCCTTAGTTAGACTGTGCGTTTAAAAAAAATGAGTAATTTTTCAACTGACGCTCGTCATATAATATACATTTCATTCAGAACTTACCTTCATTTTTATTAAGTATCTTTATTATCCGTGTTTATCACTATCATCCAATTAATAGAAATTTCGATTTGGTTTTCATTTTATTTCAGTTTTTTTTTTTGATAATGGCATTGGAACTGAGTAGGGCACACTATGAATAACAGATAACTAAATTGCTGTATACCAATTCCCAACTAGAGGCTCCCCTAATTCCCCAGCCACTCCCGAACGACTTTTCAACCTAATTGACGTATTGTTGGCCGAACAGAGTTCTGTTAGAGCGGCGGCCATCAATAATGGAGGGGAAATTTTATTTGCCCAAATACTAGAACAACTGTTGAACTCGGCTCATATTGCCCCTTTCATGAACACCCGTGTCGAGCAGCTGAATTGGCTCTCAATCAACTAGAGTGCTCATTTCTACTTTGTATGAAATTGGACCATCAACTAATGTGTAGGGCTCTTCTTAGATATCACTGGACTACAAGTGAATATGACGAATGAAAATGAAAAGTACAAATAAAAGTATGTACTCATATACTTGATAACGACCAACACACATAGAGGGCTTTTGACTATTTCAGCTCAAACGTCAAGAAATTATTTTTAATTTATAGTGCCCATTGCCGTACAAAGACTATTGTAGTTCGGACTTTTATTTTTATTTGTTAGCACTTGTATATATTATTAAAAATTAAATGTTTAATTTTTAATTTATGGAATTCTGTTTGAATTTGAATATTATTGTGCCAAACTTCTCCCAGTTTGGGGAAGGGGCCATGTTCATTTTTGAACTCAAGAAAACGTTGGAAATCTCGAGTGCTCTTCAAAAATACCAATTGTTGGTGGTTTTATTCGAAAATAGACAGACAGATGGCAGTCGCTATCGAAATCTTGAATATTTTCTCCCTAATGATATATATATCGCAGTTAATATAACTTCAAAACTTTTTTTGCTACAAACATATTTTGGTTTACATTCTATTTTTACGTAAAGTGGTGAGAAATCTGTTTCTACATTCAATTTCTTTCAGCATTTATAATGTTTATGTTTATTGTATGTTTACAGGGAAGAATTTCTTCCCACCTCCTGCCTTTCCTATCTCCAAATTACTCCAAAGAAACGTTTCATTTTTCAATTAGCCAACTTATTTAAATAAAAATATTAAGACTTTTTGTGGGTCTATGTGAATAGAGAGTAATTATCGATATTTTTCATGTTTCATTACGATCGCCCTAAGAACAGTATGGTATCAGAATTCAAGTTATGGCCTTCCTTTTTGTATGTACATTTATTCCTTAATCTCGTAAATACTTTAATTAACAGTAAAGTGTCGATCTTTATAACATCATGATCATTACTAGAGAATATTTATGAAAAAAAAGAAATTTTCGGAATCTGATAAAAATCGATTTATGGCCATATTTAATATCAGCTAATGAACTGCTAGTTGATATAGTCATTGAAATGTTCTTCCATAGCCATTCTCGTTAATCATATTAGTTTTAGGAATGTTTTCTTATTAACAATTTTAGATTGCATCCTGTTTATAGTCAATAAAGACTTAGCTTTTTCAAAAAAAGGGGGAGGGGTTTGTCGCGAACCACTCTAGTGAAATCCATTCAGATACTCTGCCAGTGCAACATCGGTGTCTAATGTTTATTGTATTATATTATATTTGTATTTTTTTCAGAGGAACACCAATCACTTCTTTCTTTTTTACTACTAACTTTTTTATTTTATGCTCTTTGCATATATGATTGATAAACTTTCGTACTGATCAACGATTTTTCTTAGAATTTTTAGTATGATCCCACCGATCCAAGCAGTGTTACCGTTTATCCGAATAGCGGATATTGTGGACATATCTCAATCGTAGTGGCTCTTAGCAACTAGTACTACTTTTACTTGGACATTATTCGTCAGATATTCTATTTCGATTTCCTGTCATTACCCCTCCTGCAAAGCCACCATATCTACACATAATGGGCCACATCTGTCTCTCGTAAGTGTTGTTCATTCTTCCGTTGAGTTTTAGTCTTTTTTTAATAATTATTTTTCGATTTTTCTTCCTCTCTGATCACCTGGACTAGTCTTGGTTGGAGTCCCCTCCCTCCATCCGTATAGGATTCTCTCCAGGAACTATGTTCTTGAGTGCCACCAGTCCATCATAGGGCTTAACCTGCCAGGCAAGCAGATTACGGCAGGGTTTTTTTTACGTTTTTTACAAAAGTCAGGACGCATATTTCCCACACTCAACCCTCCTCTTGATCTCAGGCTTGTGACTGAGGCTCTCTCAACCCACTGACATTAGGATTACCAGCAACACACTCCTGCTGTAATTCTATGCACAGACACTTTGAGTGCATTATTATCATTAGTAAATATTAATAACACACACCTTGATGTAAAATCCATTTTGAACATATATAAAAAAATCAGTAATAATAATGTATCTTCCTGGACAAAATAACAAAGGATACTTACAATAAAGATTTGCTACTTAAAGTGGGCACAAACGAATAGTAATGCATGAAAAATAAATTGGGGACTTCATTCTGGGAACAAAAAATTACTGAAACTTGCTCATGGACTACAGTTTTTTGAGGAATATTCAAATGTTTCTTCTTGCTGTTCTATTGAATAGTTGCAGAAGAAAGAAGTCGCTAACAGAATGTAACGTGTTATTAAGAATATAAATATAATTATCGTTTCTTACTTGTTTATTAATATATTGTTATATTCTAGGTTTACTGTCCTTTCCTGAAATTAATTTAGATTAATTAGTTGAATAATAAAATATTATCACCCATTTCAGCCATGAATTGTCTTACATTAATTAGATGAATTTCCTTACGGCTGGCAATTACAAATTACTAATTTGAGTGTTTATAGTTCGAGGAGTGGTAAATAAAATAAAATAAATTAGTGGGGAAAAAAGTCAATTCTTTGCCAATATCATTATTTATTGTTGTGTATTCCATGAAAATGGCCATAGAATATTATGCAATGCTCTGAAAGGTTTCTTCGGTGTTTTCATCTGACGGTACTTATTTCTGGTCTGGGGACCCAGCAGTGCGACGCTAAGCTGGAGGAGACAAACAGCAGATTGTTCAGAATTTGACGACCAGTTATTTAACCCACAAAGTTATATATATATATATATATATATATATATATATATATATATATATATATATATATATAGTGTTACGAAAACTACGCATATGAAACATTAAAAAGAGTTAACCACATATATAAGAAGTAGATGAAAGTAACCGACTGTTGGTCTAGCCCGTTCCCGGCAATACCCGTCCGGGATCTAGACGTTTCTTGACCAGTCAACTTTGATGTTTACCGCCCGGCTATAAAAGCGGCTCAGCTCGTCCAGAGTCAGAGTTAGTTTTTTTATCAGCTCTCTTCAAGTGAATGGTTGTGATTTATTCATAAATTGAATATTTACCCCTTAAAATAGTTACCTATGAATCCAAACATAAATATTCTAAAAATTTCGAAAATCTCCATTCAGTTTTATATTTTAGGTTTCATCAACGTTAACGAAAAATTATTTCTCTCGTTTTTCTTTACTGAGATTTAATTGTACGTGCTGTGTAAAACATGAAATAGGTAGATACCATAAAGTAAAAACCTAATGTGTTCCTTTTGTTTCAGGTAAATGTTTGACTCATAAGCTAGTGTTAGACAGGTTAGTAAATGACAATCAAGCCATGCATAATGGTTAAAATTTCTTACAATTCTTCCAGTCAAATATATTCTTCGTAATTTCCTTTTTCAGGGTTTCTGTTTCTATAAACCTAACAACTAAGGTCTCCGAAATTCAAGCATCCTACCATTACAATTGCACTAATTGCCTTATACCTTCCACCTAACATCCACTCTACACACTTCACTAGTGGGCTCAATACACTAGCGTTACTGTTGTGGAGGTGCATACTATTTTTTTTGATCTAGTGCATCAGGCAGGAGCAGAACAATGCAGCAGATTTCCTAGAGTGGATTCCATGAAGGATGACAGCAATAGTACAATCTGTTCTTCACTTCCCACTGCATAATAAAAGAGAGAAAACAATATTTGAAAACTCAGCTATATATGATATTAAGTGGTATAACAGCTTGACTTGAAAACGAAAACTTAATTCCGTTAATTTTGGTGTTTTAACAATTTTAGCAGATTTCCCTTAAGGGAAATCAGCTATTGAGGTCGTACTCATGACGCGAGTTTTGAAAAATTTCCTCAAATGTCCATGGATCCTACCCAGGAGATGACGAAAATGAGGTCCGTTCAAAATTATATATATATATATATATATATATATATATATATATATATATATATATATATATATATATATACATGTCTGTTAACGCTCTAGCGGTCGCAATTTTTGTTTGATCGTTACCAAACTTCATATTTAAGCGTTTTACGTAAAAAGAAAGATCAAGTTCGTTAATGGCTGAAATCGGACCAGTGGGAGGGGGGGTTTAGAGGGGGGATTTTTGAAAATTCAAAATATCTCCGTTATTATGCGTCGGATCGAAAAATTGAATAAAATCAATGTTATTGTAAATTAAATTTACTATAAATATTGTTCTACACATTTATTCTGTATCTTGAATATTAACCGAGATATTTGCATTTGTATTGTGTGTGTGGTCGACGGAACCCCGCCATGTTCCGGACTCTCCGCCGAGAGCTCTGGTGGCCGTTTCCAGAACTATTCATCCCTCGTGAATAGGTTTAGAGATCCCTTCCTACTACAGCTGTTATTAGGCGGATTTCTCTATTGTAAAGCTTCACGTGGGAAATCTGCTTAGTTTACGCAGCCCCTGCGTGACGGACTTTTTTTAATGAAATGAGAATGTTTATGTGGCATTTTATTCTCATTCTATTTGCGACTATTGTGTAAAATTAACTTTAGAGAAACATGTGTAATGGAAGTTTTAAATCTGTGTAATTATTGTTAATTGTCTCAACTTGGCTGTTTTTTTTTTGTTTTCTTTGTTTATATTTATCTTCACTGCAGTATAGTACAGCTCATTAAAATGGGTTAATTGCCTGGGGGGGGAGTTGTATAGTTTATTAAAACTGGGATTGGATGACGCTTATCGTTTACTGGGTGAATCGATTTAAATTATTTCAAGCAAGGTGGTCGTTCTTAATTAAAAAAAAATTAGAATTGGGATTAGACTATCTGTTTGTATGAGTCAGGCAGTAGTTTCTTATTAACATAGAGATTGAATAGTTCAATAGTCTGTAGATTTTACAACTCTTCTGTTTTTTATTATGTATATATTCATTTTTATTAAAATAGATCCGCCATTAATTTCAGTTTTGAAGATTTTTTACTACACACTTCAAAGATTATCTTTCTCTCACTCTCACAAACACAAGTCATGTGTTTTTAGTTTTTATTCATATATGATGAATGTATGTTATTACTAATGTTTTTAATTTGCCTAATATTCAAATCATCATTGTTAGTAGCAAAAAATCTTCAGTAACAGACTGTGATGAAAAAACATCGTTTGTTTTTTTTTTTTTATCCAAAATTAAATGGATGCTCAGCTAATAAGTTAAGTTATAGAAAACGGATTTTTTTACTCTATATTGATCATTATACTACCGCTGATCTAATTTCTTAATATTCGTTTAAGGCACTTGGTTAAGGTCGTTGATTATATCCTGCTATTGTATATATAATATTAACGGACCTCTTTTCGTTATCTCCTAGGTAGAATCGATTCCCTTTATAGTTGATAATCATCTGATCATGATCTCCTCAGTGAGGACAGTCGCGATGTCACTTCAGGACAAGTCGGAAAATGGATAGCACTTCAGAAATGGATAGCCTCTGAAGAGGTGGCAAGTAAGCCACGAAACATGTAGGGCAGTTTCAATAAAGTTTTCACCGAAAAAAAAATGTTTTTTATTGGTGATCCTTGCTATAAAATATGAAGAATATATAAAAAAATGTTGGGTCTAGAATAAAAAGAATGTGTGTGTATATATATATATATATATATATATATATATATATATATATAGATATAGATCTGTTACCGCTTTAACTGTCGCAATTTTCGTTTGATCGTAGCCAAACTCAATAAATAAACTTTCTGTGTAAAACTACAGATCAAGTTCATTAAAAGCTGTAATCGGACCGATCGAACTGATACGAAGGGAGGGGGGGTAGTGCTGGAATTTGTGTATGTTTTGATATATAGCTGTTATTTTATGTCGGGTCAAACTAAACTATTGATGGTCTACAATTGTTGTTCACCGCATTTTTCATGGGTCAAATAGTAAGCGAGTTATTCGAACTTTATTCTTTCAGTCATCATTAAACTTCTATCTATTTTCACCGGATTTAATGTAGAAATAGAGAATACATGGTGAGATTAAATCAATAGCGTGTCATACTAACAAGTGAGAAATCTGCTTAGATTACACAGCCTCTGCGTAACGGACAGTTTTAATCTCATTACATGGATATCTTAAGCCTAAATTTAAATCTAGCATCATATAGTAAACCGCAATTAAATAATAAAGCCATTATAACATATTAAATTTACTCACCACGGTCAGGCAGTAGTACGAAAATACGACCAAGACTAAGAAGTCAATGAAAAGACAACCTGGAAGTCTCCTTTGGCAAAGCGAGCAGACATCATTCGTTGTGTAGTCAACGACTCATCAAAAGTATCATAATGGATACGTACTAGCATCACGTACGCCAGAAATGTGGACTAGTAACAAAAACAAAGTTATTTATGACCCTTGCTGTGAGTATTTTACGGAAAAATGCTTTATCTGGAAATGATGGGGAGAAGTGTGATACTTAAAAAGCAAAGCCGAAGAATTAGGATTATCCAGGAGGGACCTGCAGAAGTTTGACAATGTTTCGAGCACTCAACTGGCATTAATTATTACCGTTTATATAAGTAAAGCAACGATGTAAAGCCTTTCTTTCTCTTTTAGTTGAAAATTTAATGTATTTTATCCCTATTTTGAAACTATAATGATGAAAAAACCCGTTTATTATTTTAAATATTACTCTCGAGAGAAGATAAAAACAACATCTTATTATTAATCTGGAATAATCTTATTGATAAGACGAAGACATTTCCTTGTATTCAGCTAATATACAATATCAATTCGGTCAAAAAATAAAGAAATAGAAAACAGATAGTAGAAAGTATTTCTTGCATTCACATATCCTTATTAGAGAATTCATGGCTAAAATTTCATCAGTGCTAAAACAAGAACAAGAAAATGGCTGTTTCTATTATTTTTAAGGACACATTCGGGCAAAAATTTTCGCGTAATTCAGTGTTTTAGCGTAGCTAAAACTTAATTTATGTTATTTAACTAGGTTATAGCTTTGAAAGCGCTGTTATATATATTTTGAAATTATTGGACTCTTTTTTCTTTTCTTTTAAACCATGAACTACTTAATTGGAATAAAATACTTTACAACGCTAGTTTCCTAGTTCGGTAATCGTGACACAAATATGAAACCACTGTTAGTAAGATGAAACCGCATTAAACCACAGCCAGAACCACATGTCAACGGTTGACCTAACTCATTCTCGGCGAGCAGTCAGTGGAATTATGCTATTTTCATGGAGTCATGCACAGAGAAATATAAATAGAATATATTGAGATTATCAAAGAACTTTAAAATGTTTTGTTTGTACATAAAACAATATTGATTCTTTTTCTTACCCAATGCTTGTTTAAATTTAAAAGAAAATTACATATAAACACACACACACACATATATGTATATATATGTGTATATATATATATATATATATACTCACAGCAAGAATCATAAATAACTTTGTTTTTGTTACTAGTCGATATTTCTGGCGTACGTGATGTTATAATATATAAATATATTTAATGACTTGTGTAATGAAGCAATTTTACTGCTTGTACTTATTCTTATTATAATTATCTAATTAGTTTTTGTTTTTTTTTAGTTTATCTCTTGTATACCGCTTCTGCTAGAAATTTCTAAATTTATTTTTCTATTTTCTTCTATGAATGTCTGAACTAAATCTTCTTAGCTTAATATCATACCTGGTCTATGTAATAATTCATTGACAGTTATGGAAATTCAACATTTTTTTGTTCTAAAATCTTTTCTTTACTATAATGCCAATTACAATAAGTTGTATAAGTAGATCTTCAATCTGTCATTTTGAAAGAGTAATTTTCAGACATAATGCTCTTTCCAGCTATGTTTTTGTAATAATAGAATGTAAGGATGTTACTTAGCTAATTAAAACGTTAAATCCTAAGGAAAATAAGGATCCCGGTGTAATTATTTATTTATGATTAGGAATCAAACCGAGTTTCACTTATTTTTTTACCATTTTATCTACCTTTTGTAATCATGTGCATTAGTATTTTTAACGATTATTCTATGATTGTTAGTAAATATGAGTTATTCGTTCCCCAAAGCTGCTTCGTTTTTACTTCCTTGTATGAAGGAAAGGAAGTATTGTATAAGCAAAAATTTTCGGAAATTAGATTTTAGCTGAATTCTCCGTTGAAATTAGTCGAAATGGCTTCATGAATGGCCACATGAATCCATTTCGACTTTTTTCAAGGTGATGTTTATACGTATTTCGCACAACTCAAAAACGGCTAGTCATTGAATGTTCAAAATCAAGAACTATATTTGTACTTGTCCTTTGCCTTTGTTAATGTTGTCTGCCGTAGATGACTATAAAGTTAAGGTAGTATATACGGATGTATCATATTTTACTCTTTTTTTTACATTGATTATTTAGGCGTGGAACGATTTGCGAACAAAGCGACGAGGCGTTATTATAGCCATAAGCTGATTGTATTGATTGGTATAATTTTAATAATATTTGTCCTTAAGAAATTGCCTAAACTTTATACTTTTCAGAAACGACATGATACATGCCACTATGAATTATTCAAAAAATATTCTATTTTGCTGTTTTTAATATTCACGATGTGCTATAGATGTTGGCAAGATCGGCCAGAGGCAAGGGTTGCTAAACGGGATATCCCGTTCAGTAATAGTACATTTAATAAAGACGTTCCAATTCTAGGCATATTTTAACCATATATCCAGCCATATTGTCGCCTTATATTGCCGACGCCCAATAACTATTTACATTTGAAATTCTCAATATTCGCGAGACAAGAACTGAAATGAAATCTTTCTCTTATTGGTAAATTGAACGAGTTAGTTTGAATGCGTTTGTTTATGATTAATTCTTCCTTTTATTTCAATTATTAGCATGTCCTATATTATCTTCAAAAGAGCTTAGATTAATTAAACTAAGTAAACTTCCTGAGACCAGGAATGATTTTACATCGAGCGTTCTATTTCATATTCCTCTTTTATTAAGAACTCTTATGTTGATCCTTTTGAGTAGAATTTGGGATATGAAGTCGTATAATTCTTCAATATGAGTTGGAGTGTTTGTTTATTTATAAGCATTAGTGGTGTAGTATACAAATATAATGGTAGAACGTGGTTCTCAATACCAAATTAACTTTGGAGGGTAGAACTAGAACTCAAAGGAAGCATTTCCGTCATTGCATTCAGGAAAACCACCAAGTTGCAGCATACGTCATCTCAAATGCAAAACAATGCGTACCCTAGAGAGAGCGTATAGAGATAAAAATAGACAAGGAAAATAACAAATTTCATCTTAATATCAGAACTGATGAATTAGACTCTGAGCTAGAATCTTATCTCTGCCTATTTCGGTTAAATACAGCCAAATTTCCCAGCTCCAAATTCATTTTGGACACTTTTGGCATTTTATTTTAATGAGTACCTTTACATTTGCATAAATATATATTAATTTATATTTTGTAAAAAAAGTATAATAATAGACAGTCTAAAGTATTATTTGTAGATATTTTTACTTCAGCCTGATGGAGGCAAGAGAGGTTTTCGGAAGTTCTAGCCCTAATAAATAATCTTGTGCAAAGAATAAATTCATTTTATTCTTTTCTTTGGATTTTACTACCTTTGCTACGTATAAAGTTGTTCTTAATGAAAATGGACCTTTGAATGTTCATGATACCTGCCTCTTTAAGGCCTAATTTTTTTGGTAAAAATTTGTATTGGTAGGTTCCGGAGAGGAAACAAATTTGGTCTTATGCATTTATTTATTTTATGAGTTCCGAAACTAGGCTATGTCGCTCAGTATCATTTAGTTATTTATGCATAATACATATATAACTATCCTTGGTGATGACCGCCTTATCTTATGTACGTAACTGTCGGTCAGGTTGAAATAAAACTACGACAGCTTACCGACGTTTCAGTAAAAATATATTGCCTTTGTCAAGGCCTGCGATGTTACATATATATTAATAACAAATAGGGTTACTTGATGAATTGCTATTTTTTTTTCATTCATACTTGATTTTTTAATAATATATAAGATGAATGTTTATGTATATGTTAAAGTGTAGTTCAAAAGTCATTACATAAAAGTTCTTAATGGTGTACAAGATTACCAAAACTTCGTTAAGCTGATGTAGTTTTATTTCAATCTATGTGACCAACAAACACAATAGATAAAGAAATAAAACTATAACCGTTTTTTGGGTCACTGATTACCAAGTCAGTACGAAATATTAATGAAATGCGAACTTCATTTCGGATTCTATCACTAATTGATCCACACAAATATAGTTTTAAATTAATTTTCAATTGACATACTAAGCGAACTTTGGTTATAAATTTGGCATTAAGCCATCTGGTGGGGAGCATAATTAAGCTCTGAGGTCGATGGACACATTACGCTGACTGGTGAGACATTTTAGCTGACCTAAAATATTGGCCTTTCATCTTTTTTTAAATATAACATGAATCTCCAAACGAAATCTTTTTTCTTATGAATACGTCTTTACGATGATCCGAAAAGTATAGCTTCAACCATCAGAAATTAAGGTTTTGGAGACGTAATGTAGTTTGGGATGTATCTTAGGAATTTTTCTTTTATATTATATACATCTTCACTTAATATCACTTATTCTTACAGTAATCGCATTTCTCGATTACTGAAAGAATAAATAAATATAAATAACTTGATATATAACTTTATACATTTAGAAACTAAAAACTTAACTCAAGAACCACATATCCTGATTTCACCAGAAAAGATCAATGGATGGAAGGGATTCACATTGACATCCAATGGTTTCCGATTAACTTCTGCATGAATACTATCCATCATAATATTATCAGGAATGTTGGTGAGAATTAAATTCTTGGCCAGATGAAATACTTATTTCTCAGAAGTTCGTAAATGACTAATGACAGGTATTGACCAGGAACGAATATTTATGTAAATTGAAAGCATTTTAAATTATGGCCAACCTTTATGGTGATAGTGAAAATATAGACAAAGTGGGAAATGGCAAATATGAGTTATTACTTTAAAACTACTCGTGCTAGATTAATACAATACTTTTACATTTACTTACGGACATTAAAACCATTAGATAATATTTAAAAAATGTTAACTCCATGAAACTCAAGTAAATGCGTGGAGGTTTTGTATGATCCCATATTTTAAGAAGAAGCGCATTGATGAACCGATTATTAGCTGTGAATAAAGCACAATACAAATCCAAGACGAGATAAATGGAGGCAGCCGTATCTGGGTTTACAATGACCATACGTCACTCGTTTAGGGCTATTCATAGGTAACACAGTAGTTGTGGACGATCTATGAGCTACGTAGAGAGAGATAAGGAGGAGGAGAGGATATCGGACGGTACACGCAGAGGGCGTATTTCACGTAGCGGCAGATGGCGTGTACATCCGCAGTACGGGGAGCATCGCTGGCGCCCTCGACAGTGGATCATTGCTACCGTTAATAGGCTGCACCGATTCAGAGCGGGCTCGCTATCTGATGGAGAAGAGATAGGTCTAGGCGATAGGCATTCCCTCGCCAGCTGGGGAATGTTAACGAGCTGCGTCTATACACGCGCTCGTCCTTCATGATATAGACACAGAGGGAATCGTCTAATTACTGTAAGCTGACGACTCCGGGGTGTCTATGATCTAGTTACAGTGATAGCGGCTATTTACCATTCTAGTCAGGCCAGGAACACTCTTTTCCCTATTCATATAGCACCAAATATACAGCTAGGATCAAGGTCCTCTGTTCGCACTTCTCAAGATACAGAATCTGCTCTCTAACAACAGATTACCAGTTATTCATTTCACAATACAGATGTTAAAAGTCCGTCACGCAGGAGCTGCGTAAACTAAACAGATTTCCCACATGATGTTTTATAATAGTTGAATTTCATACTGGTAACACTTAACACCACTGTGAATATTAAGTGGATCTATACAAATGATAATGAGAAATGATTCAGTCAATTTACATATTAATAGCTTCCACAACAGGAAGCGTCTGAATTGGAAACAAACAGCTCTCTAAGAAAAACAATTACTGAAACATATCTGAATATAATACACCAGTTTTCTTGAAATCTATTTACACACCTATCTCAATCACTCTAATTTAAGTAATATAAGACCAACCACGGGGGGGGGGGGGTCATCCAGAACGTATTTGCATGTATCTCATCTAGAAAAGATTTGTTGATCACAATATTTTGTATTTCGGAAACAGTTCATGATAAATTAGCTTATTCTGATATAACGTGTGATGACTGAAAATGGCGGTTTACTGAATGCTGAAATCCAAAGATAAATGCCAATATCTTGGTTAGTTTTGAAGATAGAGAAAGCATGTATATAATAATACTTATAGAAGATTAAATTTGCAATAATAATGATTCTATACAATGTTTCGATATGACGTATAATAACTGAGATATTCTGAATTTTCGAATTCCCCCCTCAACCCCCCCCCAACCACTGGTCCGATTTCAGCCCTTAATGACCCTGATCTTTAGTTTTACTTAAAACGTTTAAATATTGAGTTTGGTAGCGATGAACATGTTTGGTTTCGATGGACATTTGTGGAAAGTTTTCGAAAATCGCTTCATGAGTACGACCTCCATACCTGATTTCCGTTAAGGGAATTCTGCTAATAATATCAAAACCATAAAGGAAATGAGAATGGAAAATTAAAATTATTTACAAAGGTTAAGGATAAATAGTAATTATAAAATAATTTCAGTGATACTAACATAGAAATTCATGACATATTAAGATATGACGAATCCACTACAGAACATTTCATGAAAGAAAATTCAGTCATCTGAGGGAACAAAACAAATGCCTAAAAGAATAATTATATAAAGAGATGGATTTTAGAAAAAAGTTATGAATAATTTGATTAAATTGGAAAAGATTATTGCCTAATCAAAGGTCTCATGATTTAAATAATTATGTACATCGATAAACTCATTAAAATTAATTCTATCAACAGAAAAGAAAGATCTAAATGTATCAACTATAATAGTAATTCCTCTTGATTAAGGCCATATTAATTTTCATAACGATATATAAAGTTCATTGGTAATGCAGAAGTGGCAGCTTATAAGAGCCTAATAACCTACATTTTGGGAAATGTTTCGTTAAATGTCAAATTATTTACCTATACAAAATGAAAAAAAAAAGTCTATTCCGCAGTATTATTTTCTTGCATTCTATGGGATAACATTGAGTTGTTACGTGAAACTCTTATGAATGTTCTAATGCTATGACTAACTCTATGAAGCAATACTCTTTGACGACTGAATGACATAATGATAATGAGAACTGGGATATTCGTAGTTTCCTCTGCAAGACTATTTTCGTTTGAATTCCTTCCATTTCTCACATTACGCTAGTTGATAATGTATTTATTTCATTTCACTCAGAAAGTGGTGTCATAAATATTTTAGATTATATCTTACTTTATCCATTATCATGCAAGAGTAATGAGTGAAGGACTTTTGAACTCGGATATTCCAAGGAAATATTCCTCCTTTCTTTACAAATAAATACTCGTGAAGGAAAAGGGCATTTTTTAAATTGTTTAATGTTCCAGATAACAGTATCTGTTTCTTTGATCCCTCTTGTATTTATTATTGCTTGAGAATTATGCTGAATATTTGAAAAGTTTCTTTCTGAAAATGTATTGTTATTTTTTTTTTTCGTAGGAGGAAAGAAACTGTAAGTGATTGATTATTAATAGCAAGCCAAAACTACAAGCTGCAGAGGGATGGCTCTCTAACTACTCTAGCCCCGTGTCGAGATCTTTTCACTCTACTTCATGGCTCTATCGGTGGATTGACTCATAAAAAAAAGGCAAAGAGAAACCGCACACTTACTTTTTTGCGTATTTTTCCATTTCCTTTTGCTTCGGAGAAATCATGAGTTTCTGTTCCCGGAAACAACTCATCTGTCGTTGTCTATAGATAAAACAAACACAACTATTATATTTAACGTTAGACGGGTTATTGTTGTCTATCAAATTTTGATCTATTGTAGTATGTGAACAAAGCGTTATTTAGAACACTTTCAACAGAACAGTTAGTTGTTTAAGTACATTATTCTTAAGTAAGATAACATTATACATTAATGAGTACCCAAGGAAGAACATAATTAAATCATTAAAATTTTCTCGAATTTTAATTTTGTTAGTAGTTTAGTATCATATTTGAGGCTCAGGTTAGCCTATGAGTTAAAGCGTTGGCCTTAATCTCACATTCCCACCAGGGCACATAGGAATTTATTCATTGACGAACTAACTAGATAAAATCCTTGTCCCACCCTGGCTATAAAATGGTGGTACCTGTAGATAACCTGTAGCAAAAGGTGGACGTTAGTACCTAATAATAATTAAATAATTAAAGTTTATGGACATTTTCTTTTGATAGTAGTTAAATACCAGTTGACTGACAGCTTGATGATGAGCTCAAGTTATTTATAAAATAAATAAAAGTGATATTTCTTGACAAAAATTTTATTTAATTCACGTAGTAAAACAACAATACAATTTAAATAGAATTATCAGGCATTCAACGTTTCCAAAAAAAAAACATTGGACCCAGTGGATGAAGAGTAAATAATAGCTTAATTAAATTATTACCCCAAGGTTTTCTTCTCATTTCTTTCCTTTTCTCATGTTTGGCTATAAAATGTTAATAAGCTTTGAGGTGTATATTTTACCATCACTTCATTTTTTATACTTCGTTCCTATAAACAAACCTTTTTTCCTTGCACTGGTGCCAAGTTTTGTGTGACGATAGCATCTGCATCTGATTATCAAGTCTAAAAGCTATTCGTTCTTTCCTTATCAGACCATCATCTATCCAGCATTGACCAAGAATTCTGATCGTCTGTTGCTCTTAGAGAAGTAGCTAGTAGAGGTTTCTTTGGTGATATATGGCCATGGGTGTTTGTGAGGCTCATTATTAGAGGTTATTTGTCCATGTTTGTGTTGTAAGCCGAGACGATACAATCGCCACTTTTCTTCCAACCTTGTATCTCGTCATATAATGCCAATCGTTAAAAGTCATTGCCCCTTACGAAGCAGTTTGTTACTCCACTCAAACTGCTCGTCTAAGCCATATCAGTGTCTAAAATCTGGAGGACAACGAGGTGTAGGCTTAAGGGTTAGACTATATTGTCACTCTCTTCACTTTATTAGGACAATCAGTGAAAATGAAATCTTCTAAGAAATTCCCTTCCTTTGGGTAGGTAAAATTATTATTCATGAATCAGAAAGAGATTCATGTTAGATGTCGTATTTTCATTATAGACCTTTTTAAATTGTATTATATTAACGCAGCCAGCCTGATTTCCTTGAAGCCTGCTGCAATTCAATTACCCCCCGTTACACGTCTGTCCCTGATCTCTTTACCCCAGAAGTAGCAGAGAAGATCTGGCCGATCGAAAATCGTAAGATATTTACGGATTTATCATAAATTTCATAACTGTTCCTTTTCTAATTTGAACTATCACCTTTGTACTTGTTTAAATATACCATTTAAACGTTTACTACTGACCAAAGTACTTCTACACAACAGGACTTACTGCATGCTGACAAAGCTAACATATAACGCACACTATTCTTACGAATGGCTAGACAATTGAAAGAGATAATCACTGACGTACAAAAAGGAGCACAACATCCGAGCAGAGGTCAAGCTAAATATGCTTTAAACGAGAGTTAGTTCTCGCTAGACTTAGAATTGGTCTCACCCAGTTGAGAACAGGTTGAACACTTAATGAATACATTTATTTATTAACGTACACTTTTTACTACTAAGACTAATAGGGACGGCTTATCTACAGGTTATCATCATTTTCTACCTAGAGCGGACTAGCAATTTTTCTTATTGAGTTCGTCACTAAATAAATTCCAGTTGCCCAAGTGAGAATCGAACTCACGGCTTTAGATGTAACACGTGAGATTTAGAGAAACGCCTTAACTCACATGGTTATCCTGAGCCCACTACAGAATGTAATCAAATACAAAACTAGATATAAAATACGACATGACCAATAAACCAAAATTTACTCGTACAACAATCACCAATATTTTCACATTCATAAAAAAATATCTAAGAACATACATCATTTCTACACATCTATGTTAATTAAATATTTAAGATAAAACAATAGTTTAACTGATTGCATACATTTTCCAATTCATGTACTGACCACAGAGGTTTGTAAGACGTCATCCAAACAGCAATACAAAAACGAGAGGAAGATACTTCCCACGACGAAGAAATATCCAATATCCCTAACAATGGATTCTAAACTTCAAATGTTGTTATCACCATAGAAGCAACATCAGTCAAATAAATAAAAGTAAATATACCGTTTGTTAATACAGCCCATGGCAACTTGTCTGTCCATTAACATACCAATTGGTCCATGCCTAATATGCGATCCTCGCCAAAAGGAGCTATTTACCCGTTTAATTCTATGCCTAAACGACCTAGATCTGACAGTAATTAATGACTTCATTTCACTTGTGTAAACTAATACAGTTGTGTGCATTGGACTTGTGGCAAACAGACTTCTGACAGCCAACTAAGACAGATTAAATACACGTCTAAAGCATTGGCAAATGAACACATTACGAGAAGAGCCATAACATGATGTTGGCCCCAAAACAGAATTAAATTAGCAACATCGTTAATTATTGCTACAAATACATACACACCTCACCTATTAGTGCTCTTATTTTCAAATATGTTTTTGCTAAATTCATCCCTCTTTCATCTCTTTCCTTTTTTTAATTTGTATTCATTTATTTTAGTTCCTTTAATTACTAAACCCGATGATAGCAACTGACAGTAACAGGCCAATAAAAGAATGGACGGCGAATGTGGCGTTACTCTATTAAATAAATAATCAAAAATTTTCATTCACTGTTAGATGCTTCTCCCACAGCATCGAACTGATTTTTTTGAATGGTTTTACTCTTGGTGCTTCTAAATCATACTCTGTGAATCGTTTTTAATTATGTGTTATTTTCTCTACTCATTACAACGCTTGCAATTTCCATTTGGTCTAGGTGGTGTTGGTAAGTCCCTTAGTGAGGTCATCTCCTATGTGAGCAATTCCTTTATCGTTTTCTTACCTCATACATCCACTCTACAGTTTATAGTTGCATTAAATTAGGAGTTATTTTTGCAAAGAGTTAAATTATTTTTTATCTTTGTTTTTTTATTGACTTCAAATTTTCGTGAAATCTTTTTTAGGGAATAAGGAATTACTGTAGATCGTATTTAATGTACTACTTATACATTTTGATGTCCTCGATGCCAAAAACGATATTATATCCCTATTTACACACACAAACACACGTTGCGAAATCGTCTAACAGGTGGGATTTAGATGGGAGGGGGTAGGGTTTGGAGAGGGACTAATGTAAAAAATACTCCTGTCTATGATGCCGGAAGTGAGAGTTATCGAATGTAGGGATCTTCTTGTAAATATTCTTTTCTTCATCCCTTTAAATAATACTCCGTTTCTTTGAATCAAAGAAAGATGAAGAAAAAATGCACAAGACATTTACATTTTGACCTCCCTTCGTTAGAATTTCCTCTGAGGTGAGTCCTATATGATCAGCTAAGTACAAATAATATTCGATTCTACTAAAATGCCAAACTATTTTGTTTTGTTTTCAAAAATTTCAAATTGTATCGTTAATAGTGGATTCCCTTGTATTCTTAAAGGCTCTTCCAACTATTATTTTTACTAAGTGAAACGCAAATTTTTTTATGAGCAATTTATTACGTTAAGCTCTGAATATATTTATATACCTAAGCTACATATCTATATTGTATGTATTTGTGCTATGTATATACAATTTATATATTTATCCTACTTGCTTTGTTTCCTTGGTTGTATTTACAAGACATTTATATATATATATATATATATAAATCTGGTAGATAAGAATGCTCATCTCACAGGTACCTTTAGAAATAAGTTAGCTTATGTTGATTGTATTGTATATATATTTTCGTCGAGTTTTAAAAAGCCTAAATATTATTATTAGGAAATGTTATTATTTATAATCTACATTACTCGTTACACTTATAATATTCGAGTGAAAATTAATTAGTGTACGGAGAGTATGGTAGCTCGTTGCTTGAATTGGCTTAGAGGTTTTATTTTAAATTTAATACCTTCTTTTTTTTTTATTGTTATTTCTTTGAAGAGGTCGATTAAAGGCCGCGGGTAATATCCGCTCGAGACGAGCCGTGGAATATGAAAGTAATTGGAGGAGTTTTTCGGCTATCAATATTAATTAAAACCTCCAATATCGTAAGCTGTGGTGGGTAGATTTTCATCAAGTTTGGTAGCTCGATAATGGGGGAGTATCTCCTTAGCTCACTACTACACACACACTTCTTGTTGAAGGTGAATGGCCTCCAATCCCCTGAGCATTTCAAATAACTTACATAAATACGTTCCGTTTACATGAATATATTTTTGTGAGACTGGAAGCCGTAATATATAGCCAATTTACGTTTTCATATAATATTGTAAGCTTCATTTCATCTTATTTTATTGTATTATATGAAAAAGAAAATCGGTTACATATTATGGCTTTCAGTCTCCCAAAAATATATTCAAGTAAACTGAACGTGTTTGTGTCATTTATTAGAAATGCTCAAGAGGTTTGAGGCCATTCACCATTAACAATACTAATGAATAACTAATTAAAACAAATTACATATCAATTATGGAGAAATAATTATCGTAATAAATTTACTTCACAGATGATATGGTAGAAGGTTAATATAAATACAAATGACTTATACAATCATTTTGGGGCCCAACTGAATCACATTTTTTTTTAATGCCCAGCAGTTTAAACAAAAAAATTAAACATAAAGTTAAACATCCAAAGTTTGTATTTTATAACTTATTAGAAAATTAGATACTATCCCTTAACAATTAGAGAGCTTGCCAATCACCATCGATGTGGGGCACAAATCATATAAAATGAAATAAAAAAAAAGAAAATTCATATAATAATATATTAAATCATACTTTTAAGAAAATTATTTTTTTTTCATTTAGTATCCAGACTAAACTGGTTGACGTTGAGTGATAAGTCAATGTTTTTACTTTCTGACATGTCTATTGTAATCAACTGACAGGACCAGTCATATTGCTTTTAGTTTATGCCTGACTAAGGTAGTGGAACATCGTACCACAAGGAACATCAGCTATTGGGATCGTTTCCATTATGCGATTTTTCTATATATTAAAACTGTTACCACTCTAGTGGTCGCAATTTTTGTTTGTTCGTTGCCGAAATCCATATTTAAGATTTTTTATGTAAAAACGAAGATCAAGTTTATGACACGAGGAATTTCGAAAATTTTAAATTTCTTCGTTAATACACGTCCGATAGAATAATGATATCGAATCAACCTTCCTGCAAATCTAATGTCCTATAAATGTTTTTCTATACATATTTTCTATATTATGAATATTAATAGAGATTAGTATTTTTTTAGTTTTCAGCGTTCAGCAACCCCACTCTTATTTTCTTGTCATATCTACCAAAGCCTGTTATATCATGGAATAATTCATTGGAAGCATAAATCTACAGTATTGTTTTCGTTGAACGTTTACTGTGGGAGCTACATGCGAATATGTTGTAGGGTAACGTCATCTTTTAGAATTAACCTTGTGAGCTCGCAAATGTTTATTTCATCTATACTATACCTGATATTTCAACTCTCAAGTTCAACGTCGTTAATGGCTAAAATCGCATGTGAGAAATGAGCTTAGTTTACGCAGGTTCTGCGTGACGAACGTTTTACATTGCTAGCTCATTTTATTACAAGTCACCACTGTTGCGGTGATCTCAAATATAAAATAAAATTTTACCAGCGTATTATCTATCAATTTTTATATTTTTGTTGGGTAGTTTATGGTCAACCAAAAGATGTTGCAGTAATACAAAACCCTATGATGAATTAAGTATGAGCGGAGTTATTGCTTTACCAACAGGTACGGTTCCCTGTACCCCGAGAAACCTTAGCAATACCGGATGTCCTACCAAGGCGTGTATTCCCACAAAATATAACACTCCGTGATGAAAAAACAGCTCAACAGCACACCTATCCCCTTGGCCTTCACGCTGCGCCACATCCTGTTTAAGTCTCTGTCATTCGTTTTCATTGTTATATTGATACATCATTACTTGCGTAATACTTTTCTGCACTTGCATAACTTCATTACTGGTTTTATGAAAACCCAGAGCCGATGTGCCCCATAAAATTCTAATACACTAAACTCACAACAGATCTCTGACATACCTAAGTGCTCTAATACGTATTTCAAGTGGTGGACTCTCATTTAGAGTATGTGAACTAGCGTAAGCTGAGAAGGTTAACCACGCTCTGATATGGTACAGACGGCATGGCTTCATGTAGTATTTTCTTTTTCCCTTTAAAAATATATTTAAACGAACCATACAATTGAACTAGACATGAAATAAAAAAGTCCGCCACGCAGGGGTTGCGTTAAATAAGCAGATTTCCCACTTATGTGTATTTCCCTCAAAATAGTTCTATGAGAACTATATTTAGTATTTAGGTTTCAAATAACGTGCTTCATAATATAACAGTTTATTGTTAATATAAGTGAGAGTAGGAGTGGGTTCACTGAAGGAAGAAAACTAAAAAATGCAAATATCTGGGTTAATAATCAAAAAAATTAAAAAAATAACGTGCATAACAGCTCTAATTGGAGTTTGATTCTAAGGCCCGTCAGGTCAACATCCAGGAAGATCGGGCACTGACGATGATCCACTGCATCGAATGCGCTCTGCCGCTTCAAATAATAGTTGTTACTGTGGAAGAGTGGCCATTTTAGCAGATTTCCCTTAAAGGAAATCAGCTATTGAGGTTGTACTCATGACGGAATTTTCAAATTTTTCTTCAAATGTCCATCGATCCTACCTAGTGGATGACGAAAATGAAGTCCGTTCAAAACTGTATACATATATTTGTCTGTTACTGCTCTAGCGGTCACAATTTTTGTTTGATCGGTACCAAACTCGATATTTAGTCGTTTTATGTAAAAAGAAAGTTCAAGTTCGTTAACGGGTGAAATCGGACCAGTGGGAGGGGGGTTTAGAGGGGAGGACTTACGAAAATTCGAAATATCTCCGTTACTATACGTCGGATCGAAAAATTGTACAGAATCAATCTTATTGAAAATTAAATTTACTATAAATATTGTTCTCTATCTTGAATATTAACCGAGATATTTGCATTTTTATGAAGTCTGTGGTCGGGTATAGGTCGGCCATTTCCGCCAGTACTGGCTCAGGTGGAAGCTTCTTCTAACCTTACCTGTCGTTTCTAACCTTACCTTACCTTCGTTACTTTGTGAGATTTATGCAAATACGTTCTGTTCATCCGCCCCCCCTCCCTTCTTTAGTTCTTGGACTACTAAAATTTGAGTTATTAAAATATAAATTATTCTTACAATTCAGAAGCCGTTTCAGTTGGGAATTTATTTTAATTAACTGAAAGATTTCTCATTATCGTTTGTATTTAATCATGGTGGTATTGTGTTACCAGTATGCAGATTTCTTTATTGTAAAACGTCACATGGGAAATCTGCTTAGTTTACGCAGCCTCTGCGTGACGGACTTTTTTCCTCTACCTGCATTATATAAAAACATTCATAGAAGATTAAATTTGTAATATGATTGGTCCTACTCACTTTTTCGACCCAACGTATAATAACGAAGATATTTAACCTTCTAAGCCCCCCCCCCCTCATACTGGAACGATTTTTGTCAATAACGAACTTGACCTTCCTTTTTACATAACACGATTAATTATGGAAATTGACAACAATACACGAAAAATTTCGTTCTCTAGAGTGTTATCAGACAAATATGTAGATATATAATTTTCAACGGACCTCATTTTCTTCATCTACTGGATAGGATCGATGGACATTTGAAGAGATTTTTCGAAATTCGCGTCATGAGTACAACCTCAATAACTGATTTCCCTTAATGGAAAACTGCTATAATCGACAGAGTAAGAGCGGAGGTTAAGAGTCAATATTTCAATTATTAATCTTTTCTTTAAAAACCTTGCTTACTATGTTTTAGTTAGTTTTGTGGTTAGCATACTTAGGGGTTGCACTTACCTATATCCGTTCCCTCGTTGCCCGCTAAACATCGTATGACAATTGATTCACTACTTGAATCAAGAAATAGCTATTGATGTTCCGCAAAGCCATGTAGATTCGACAGGAAAGGGGTTAATATGATCACTTTCACCCCGCCCCCTCCCACAAATCGCCTTCCCCAGTCCCTGGAATATCCAGTCAAAGATTAGCTATTTTCATTACTTAATAGTATTTTATTATTCGATATTAATTTTTAATATAAATCATTTACATTTTCTTCATGTATAAATTACTGATGAACATATAATAAATGGTTTAGATAATTTCATTTGTTGCCAATTCTATTTAAATTATATACAGGTTTACTGGTACTATTATTTCAGCAACTAGCTTCCTCAGTTTTTAGGCGAGTGCGTGAGTTTTCATTCCTTCTAATACTGTATATAATGTACTGAGGTAGAGTTCTGTCCTTAACAGAGACAATTATCTCCTATAGGTGATTTAGCTGATTCCCCTTAAGAGAAATCGGTTATTGGTCATTGAAGTTTTAGAATGTTTAGTAGATGATGAAAGATGATTCTTTATCAAAATGGTTGATTTCACTCTACTACTAACGGCGATTATAAATATCAAGTGTTTCTCCTCTACTTCCTCACCTAAATCTTTGTATGATTTTAAGCATTCACAAACCTTATTTCTAGTGTTTGATAAAAAGATCAAATATTAAGTTTTGTTCATATATATATATATATATATATATATAATATTATTTAAACGGACCACAATTTTGTCATCTACTAGGTAGGATTTATCTACGAAGACGTTTTTCTCACGCATACACATAACGATTTTCCCTCGCAAGGAATCTACTAACATGCCCATTAAACTTCTACAATAGAAGATGAACTTCCGCTGAAATGGCTACTTCTCTGGGACATAAATCCGAGTTAAAGAATTGAGATGGGGGCTAACGGTTAGCTGAGGCCACGCAACTGAATGGGAGGGGCTATAAACAGTTAAGGACTCTTGGGTTCGAGCATTAATGTGTTGATTGATTTTCTTGCTTTACGACAGTCTCCTTCCCGTTTGATTGCATTTAGAGACGTTATGTGATGAGCACCCATAATGGCAAAATGTCACAACGTGCCCTTTCATAAAGCTTAATGTTATGAAAATTGAGGTCTATGTACTTAGTAAACGTTGTCTATACGATTTTAAAATATAACTATCTCTAAAATAGCCATATTTTTCTCACACATGCACAGGAGGGATCCTCTGGTGCAGTTTATTTTTTGTATTCGACATTTATATAAAATAGCTGATGGCCAGTGACGGTGGACATTATTTTTAGTCGGAAACTTGTCCCCTGATCAGTATGAAGAAACTAGTTATTCATGCAATGATCGCATTTCGCGACTGGGGCGATTCAGCGACGAATCAGTTATATAACGTATATAATTATTTATTACTTTATTATATTTACGTAAGTATGCTCATCTCTGCAAATATTTTCAGTACTGTCCTACATTACAATTTTTTGAAAATGTTGATACGTTTCAAGTAGTGTAATACGCGGTCTATGTACGGGCTACAGTCATGTAGTAATTCAACCAAAATGTATGGTAGGTCTATGTGAGTCCTTAAATAGCAGTCAGTAAGTATATGTTTTATAGTAAGTCTACAGTTACAGTGTTAGCAGTAGGGTTCCCCTTCTCCAGTAAGTAGGTAGAAAAGTAGGTAGGTACGTACTCGCTTCCGCGGTACATATACTAATAAGAATGATAATAGTACAATTGCAAAAATATTTTTTCTTGAAGTAGCGTCTCAAAGTAGCGGTGTGAAAATTGTAGAGCAAGTAAATATATAAAAAGAAGTAAACAGAAAAAAAGGAGTTTATTTTTATTTTTGTGGCCTCCAATAGTGCAATATTGATCTAAATGGGGTCAAAATACCTTTTCCAATATTTCAATAACTAATCATGTCCCCAAACTCATGAATTATTGATGCAAATTTGTAAATATTGAAGATATAGGACATACAATGTAGTGACGGGAACGCTTACAGTGAAGTTGCAGATTGAATAAGAGTCCTGATAGATTTTAGGTTTACAGAGTAAACAAGAATCTGACAAACGTTCCACTAATTACAGCCACATCCAATTTCACTTTGCTCAAACATTATTCAAGTGAATGTTCAACATGTGTCATCCTATTACTAGTCTCTCTTCATGGTCTTGAAAACAGTATGCAGTTGGCGTACTGAATGAACAAGATTTTTGGTAATTTATGTTTGAATTTATTATTAATTATTATAAGACATGTATGTAAGTATCTTAAATCAGTTTTAATTAAAATATAAAGATAGGCTAAATATATATAAATATTATGTGTAGACGGTTTACTGTTCTTCGTTAGTAGGAAAGAACCCATGGATATTATGCTGAAAAATACTATTGGATTAGATGTTATGCTGCAATATGTATATATGAATTTTGGTGACTTCTGCTTTAATGTTTTCTAGAGTAGTATGAAAGTGTGTACTACAAATTTGGGGAAAAAATCCCCGAAATAAACAAAAATAAAATGGATTGGAATATGAAAAAAAAGAGGAACCTGTGGTTAACATTTTTTGTTGTTGATATAAAAAAATATCCATTTTGAAAGTATGGGATAAGGATATGGTAGTTAATATCGTTATTCAGGGCAGAAATGTGCTCATCAATTATAAGATGGATTCCAATTTAACTTTTTAAAATAATGCTTGCAGATAATGTTTCAGCAAGGAAATGAGATTCATTTGTAGTTGGACTCATTAAAATCTTTCAATCCAACATCGCTAGGAATGGGTGGCATCCTTAGTAGCGCTATGGGGTAGTTAATTATTTTTTCTTTATTTCCATTATTTAATCTAATTTAACATTTTAAAATTTGGTTTGTATTTGAAATATTTGCTATGGCTATAACTAATCCAAATTCATCCATTTACGTTGTTACAAAAAATTACATATGATTACCAGCCGCCATTGTTGAGTAGAACGTTTCATTGGCTTCCCATTTTTAGGAACATACTGAGCGACATTAATTGAAGGTTGTTTAGGAATTCAGTTCTCCTATTTTAAAAATGAAATAAATAGGATAGTTATTATTTTTAATGCATTTAGGTATTTGTTAGCTAAGATAGGTACTTAGAAAATTTAAAATTGGAATAAAAGAAATAATTTATTGAGTGGAGAAATAACATGGTCAACATGCTGTATAACTTTGGTTGTATGTTTCTAACTCCACTATCTAACCAACTACTGAGTTTATGCCTCTTTCTAGAGCGGTAATGCTAGGCTCTATTGCTTGCGTCATACTTACATTAGTTTATTAGTAGCATTTAGCCAGACCATGGTTGATACATAGCGCCGAGTATATGTCGGATTATTAATGTACTTTAGTAGCAGTAGTTATAATTCCATGGAATTGCATATGCAGTATTTTTCTGTCGGTCTGTGGTAGATCAAAGGCCGATTTCTACTGCAATGTCCCCATGCAGTCTGCGGCAGACCAGCCCAGTAGAGGGTAGTAGGCATTGAAAGAGACTCCAAACGGCATTCGCTCTTTAGCATTCCAGCCGTTGTCTTTCTCTTTGAGAGTCTTCCGCCAGCCAATAAAGGCAAATGGAATTTCCACTTGTGACCCTAGGAGAGGGTTATTGGACACTTCATACCTTCCAATATGTGGGTATACCCTTCATATTGGGCTCCGTTCCGTCTGGATCTATTATGAGAGGATTCCTTTGCACTCACACCCCAGCCTATATCTATTTGCAGAGGTCCTAGCAAAATAAAGTCATAGATCACAGAGACTGGGAGAGTTTCTTATTCTGGATCGCCTCATGATAATATGGATAGTGGGCGATTTCAAACTCACTCAAGGAACACTTCACAAACTGTTTAAAGAATAGTCATCCAGTTATACCACAAAAGACAATTCACACACAGTTCCGAAACTCAATCAATAACAAAGGCAGTTGTTACCCATTCGTAGTTCAACATTAAATACCCTGGGTAAATTTATATAGTTAAAATGCAGTTTAGACCATTAACATTGCCAGCAGTTGACATGGCGTGACAGTAGATAAATGATAAGGGCTGTGACGAGTGTCCAAGATGAGTGTATATGTGTGTTCTTGTTTGGACCGAAGGACATTTGAAAATTTCTTGAAAATCGATGAACAAGGAACAATAGGAACGAACAGAGGATACGAGGAACAACCACCTTAATTAGTTGATTCCTCTCCGCGGCTATCAGCTAATAACGTATCTACAAGTGATTCATTTATAAAATTTACATTTTATTAAACTAAACAGACTCAAATCACTGCGCCATAGACAAAACTTTGATACAGTCCTCCTCTCAACTTTTAATAGAAACAAAAAAAAAATTGTTTCAAAGAGCTATGGTGTTTTATTTATTTTTTATTATGTCTACATGACTTTTTCTTTAGCAATATCTTATAACAAATGTATGACAAAAATATGATTATTATGAAATTATGATTACCTTGATAAAAATTAGATCTGCAAAATTGGAAATTCGAGATATTTTAATAATTATACTTCATCTTAGAAGAACATAGAAACTACGTGCAAAAAATTGTGTTTGGGCGTGCGTGCGATTAAGTGAGCAAAACGGAGAGAGAGAGAGAGAGAGAGAGAGAGAGAGAGAGAGAGAGAGAGAGAGAGAGAGAGAGAGAGAGAGAGAGAGAGAGAGAGAGAGAGAGAGAGAGAGAGAGAGAGAGAGAGAGAGAGAGAGAGAGAGAGAGAGAGAGAGAGAGAGAAAGAGAGGGGGGTAGAAAAGAATTTGCATCTAACTATTTAACACATGTTGAACAGCTGGCCACTTAGCTGACTGTGAAAGAGGAAAGCAATGGGTAGCGAATACAAACTTGAATATTTCGGTCTTAACGTCACTTCTTTTATTGAATGAAGCGTTTTGATTTAAAGCCTACTTGAAAAAAATGTCTACTCTCCCCACAGAATACAAATGTTGTTCTTTCTTCTCATTGAATATATAGGGACCCTATATTTAAGGATAGTTGCGTTCTGAATGTGATCCTTTATCCTATGTGCTTCTATATACTCCTCATTCCCCTCCCAGTCTTAATTCTCTCTTAAAACACGTCTCTGAGACAAGGCTGGAGGGTAGATTAAAGCTGTAATTTCCATACTCTACTAGTCAGCTTGTGCAAGCTACTGAGGTATGGCCATCTAAAAACTCTAGCCTTTAGTAGAAGTTTCTCCACTCGTGCCTTTATTGGTGTGGATAGAATTTCCCTCATGACGCCTTTCTTACTGGATGGTCTGGTGCAGAAGGCTACGGGAAACCACTGCAATTTTTTTTGTAATCGTTATATTCACTTGTTCGTTTCTGTGAAAACAGTTTTATCTGTGCACGGGAGCAACTACCAGGTATTGTCTGCAGATACTGCACACTCAACATACACGTTTTGTACGAAACCCGGGCATAATGCTCTCATTATCAGGATGCTTGGACGAACTGGATCAATTCCTTAGAAACTAGTAAATTTTTTATTTAAACTATTATTATATTGTGTTCGGTTAGCTCTAACCACCAAGGAAAAGAGGGCTCCATGAGCCAACACTTCCAATTTTTTAAAATAGTTTTTGAAAATATATTTGAGGAATTTTAGAAAACAATCTATAACATTAATACATTTAAAAAAATGGAATTAATCCAAGAAATATTGGAGAATAAGGTGACGTCTGGAAAAATAATTTATTTTAGATAAATCGGGGAAGGATTTTTATCCAACTTATTATTGTGGTTCAAGATAAATTTTTTACTAAACTATTTGTCAATCCTCTAAACTGTCATAGGAAATGTCAGCCAACATAAGTTTGATTAGAGACCCATAAAAACATGTTATTTTTTAAAATTTATAAATGATTCCTTCAAATGCGAAATCGATTTATCATTGCCCACAACTGGACATCCCAGATATTTGTCAAAATTTCGATAACATTTGAACTCTTTGTCATTTATCATTTTGATTAATACAAAAAACAATGGACGCATTTTATCTACTAATCCTTTATCTATGAACGGTGATTATAAGTTGCTTAATTTATAACTTTTGAAAGATAAAGATATTTATTTCTGTTTCATTATTTCATTTCAAGAAGAGATTTATTTGTCAGTATCTCCTAAAGAATGTGTCATACTTCTCTTTCTATAGAGATAAAAGTAATAATTGGAATAGACATTATGAAATCGCTTTCCAAAATAACTCCTAAGTTCCAATCTAACATAGCAGCTGTAGATTTGAAAAAAAAAAGAAATATTTATCTTAAATGTTCAGTTTAAGTAGAAGAGATCGTCATCCTATAGTATTCCACTCCTACCATCCTTCTAGCCGTTGCTTAATATTAAATTAAATACAACCATCAACTCGCGATCTTTAAATACATTACTTAGCTTATGACCGATACATTTTATTTTCCAAAAAAAAAAAAAATTAAATCTCAGAAAATGAATGAAAATATCTGATTCAACAGCTTCTCAAGGTACCATAGGCCATAGGGCTTCGGTGGGAAACCAAATGGTCAGCAAGCCGCCCACACAAACTTTTCGTGGTGACGTTTACTATTAAAGTTGCAACTTATTTGTTTAAGCCAAATCTCAATTTCATCACGCTGCTGAATAAAAATCTACGGTAGCTACAAAGCTAAATATTGTACTGTAAAATTTTCGTATATGGCATTTATACAAACTAGTAATGTATATACACTGTAAACTGCACTTTTCCTTAGGAAGACTCATTGTTCTTCAAGCCTTCTTATTTAACAATTAGACTGACCTACTATGTTGCATGGTATACATTTCAAACAAACAAACAGAAACTGTTTTCCTCTGTAGTCTAAACTTGTGTGTGTTTTGGAGTTATTCTAATACCACTTCTTGAAAATTAACAAGGTCTGAATGTTTGTAGTTTAGTGGACAATTTCACTTTTCTAAATGCTAAGAGACACTGTAGTAACTAAACTTTTTTTTTATTATTATCTGGAGTCAATTCTTTCTTTTCATTGATAGACATTACTATAATTTAGATGGCATTTTGCTCACCACATTAATGTTTTCACCTTTTCCATTTTTCGGTCCAATATTGGATTCCTTTCTTTCAGGAAAAACATCTCAAAAAAAAAAATAACTAGGATATACGTTTTTTCCACTTTGCCTTCATAAATATCTGATTCCATTGCTGCAGTAATACTGAAATTTAATCTTGAAAGCACAGTAATCACTTTTCACAGTATTTTAAGTATCTATTTAACCTCATAAACTGTCTGGAAGTAGTAAAACACACATAAAAAGTATAAACTATGGGTTAATTTTCGTGTGTCGTATTTCCAACATTGTTACTTTTTCATAAATGCGTGGCTCCCCATAGAGAATCAAACTAAAATTACACACGTAATAGTTGGAAAGCATAATGGGGACATTAAATGATGTTAAATAAACCATTCTTGTGGGGAGATAATAATTTCAGCTTTTAATGTTCAATTTTCCATCTTAATGGTACCTCTCATATAGCATGAATTTTAGTAATATTTCATTTTAGTTGATACTAGGATTACCTAAAATTCGAACATGTGGTTCTTCGGAAAAAACTTCAGGATTACATTTAGCCGTCAACGTCTAATTTATGTATCGATCTTGCTATAAAAATAGCTTGGTACATTGATAATTGATGATAATTCCAATGAAATGAGAACGCCTTTTAATAATAGGCAATTTGGATCCGTTAAAAGCTTGATTGGCGCTAAAGAGAAAGTAATTACTAAGAAATAATGGACTTGTTATTGCCAATTAATGCCTCTTTAAGGAAAATGATTTACCATGTGTCAGTTGCCAGACCAATTTTATATTATTCGACATGTTTTTGGACCTATATGGACCGCTGAGGAAATTATTATAAATTTTTCCTATAGCCATTATTTTCCAATGTTTTGAGTCTTTTACAAGATTATATAAATTATTTACCACTTGCATTTTAATTCGATGGTTCATTACAGAAATGTTAAGATATAAAAAAAATTGCTGAACTCGTAATGTTTTAGTCAAATTTAGTACTTATTCCAGAATTTTAAAATGTGTAAAACTAAATAGTCTAATATAGAAATATTTGTAATATACTCGATATTTAATGACTGAAAAAATATCACGATCACATATTATGTGTTTAGAAGTTTGCAGGAAACTTTCGCATCATTATGATTATGTATATCATTATTTGCTAAAATAAAATAATTGTCTCCTTCACAAGCAGTATTGCTTCGATGCATACATATGTATGAAGATTTGCTATGATATTTGTTTATTTAACGTCATCTTATTTCATCATATTGAAGATGGTACAAATATCTTAAATATAACTTTTTCTGGGACCAAATAAAATTTAAATAAGGGTACGAATTAACTTTATTTGTTTATTTTTGATTTTGCCGCTTTTACCTAGGTTAGGCAGCGATGATTTCTTAAATGTGTATTAATCGCCCGATTTCTTCTAAAACTCTTGGAACTCTTCATTGCCTGCAAGAGGTTCTCTTATCGGTCCTTTTATTTTTATTGCATTTTTGGTACTTCCTGCACTCTACTAAAATTAGTTGCAATATGACAGACCAGTAGGCAAAAACTTCACGAGCTGGAGGGAAATGCCCTTTCACTAACTTGAAATTGTTATAATACTATTTGCTATTCCTATACTGGTGACTTCTACCTTATGTATGTTACTATTAGGAGACATCCAAGGTCCTATCTCAGATTTTCTATTAAATAACTGATATTCAGTCATGCGTGACCGTTTTTCTGGTCACTTTTTTTATTAATTTCTTTTTATAATAGCCAAATAAATTAATTTGAAAAATACCCACTCTCTACGGGAAACATACGTTTTGAGATACTAAGTCACTAACTAGTAGTTGCATGGTTTGCCTCTTATCTATCCCAGTCTATAATTATCAAACATTCCAGAGTGTGACGCAACCCACATGAACAAAATGGGATCATTAAAAATAGGCCGTCACCGAGGGGTAGCGTATGCTAAGCAGATTTCCCAACGTGCTGGTAAAACACTCTTGTGATCTCCTCTCTGTTTCCTTGTCAAAAAAATGGAGTAGAAGGTAGAAAGGGGGGTGGGTCAATGAAGGATGGAAACAAGAAAGCGCGAAATAGCTTAACAAGAATTAAATAACACTTTACGATCCGGATTTTATTTTGAATTTTCTAATCCCCCCCTCCCTAAACACGCGCTATTCCACCCCCGAAACCAGCTAATATCGAATACCATGGACTGGAACGGTTAAATATGGAGTATGGTATAGATAAAATAAACATTTTCGAATAAAGAACAAAAACTCTATATTAATAACATCATCACAAACATTTTCCACGTGTCTCACAACATAAATGTTAAATGAAACACATATTTGATGTTTAACTTTGGAAAGAAGTGGTTCATGAAATAGCAGCTTATTGTTAATATCGCATGAGTAAGAGTGGAGGTTTACTGAAAGCCAAAAAACAAAAAAAAATCCATATTTCTCGGTTACTATTCATTATACAGATAATATATAGAACAACATTTATAGGAAATTAAATTTACAGTACGATTAATACGCATACTTTTTCGATCCGACGTATCATAACGGAGATATTTCGAATGTTCAAAATTCACCCCCTCAAATTTCTCTCTCCCAATGGTCCGATATTGGCCGTTAACAAACTCGTCATCACTCTTTTTATATAAAACGAGTATATATCGAGTTTGGTTACGAAAAGACAAATATTGGGACCACTAGAGTGATATATATATATATATATATATATATATATATATATATATATATATATATATATATATATGAACCGACCTCATTTTCGTCATCTACTAGGTAGGAGTGATGGAAATTTGATGAAATTTTGGCAATCGCGTCGTGAGTGCAACCTCAGTAGTTGATTTCCCTTAAGAGAAATCTGCTAAAACCAATAAACCCGTTTTATTTTGGTAATATATAGCTATAATAGCCACATGGAAAATGTATACTGTTAACCCACTTTCAAAACGAGTTGTTTGAATATGAGTTGCGATGTACAAAGTTGCGGTTGTAGATTGTAGGAAATTCTGAACAAACGGGAAACCCCTAGATAAAGTTGTAGACAACATCCCTTCCTTACCACCTTCTCCAGCAATATTCTCTTACAGTTCTTGTTATAAAGTTCACTACTTCGCCCATACATAAATAATGTTGATATCGCCAACTTCCTTAGGTTCCCCCTGAGGAAGTTGGGAATCAACGAGTATGGAGTTGAAAGTGGGATATATTGAAAATGTTTCTAAGATTAAATTTATTTTTATGAATAAAAAACATAACTTTTAAAAATAAAATTCGCTGACATCAAGGAATACTATTTTTAATGCGGATGGGTTTTCTTAAAAAAAAAAAGAAATTAACTCTCCCGTCATTCAAAAGTTTGGGTATACCACTATTCTAAACTTGCCTCAATAGCTGATGTATCTTGATAGAAATCTGCTAAAAATGCATCGAATTCTTCATAAGCTAAAATAAAAAGAAGATGAGTAATCCTTCGCTAATACTACACATCGCTAAAACTTTTGATAAGCTAAACCCATTGTTTGATGAAGGATTAAAAGGTGATATACATGGTAACACTAAGTAATTCCAGTACTCTACACAACAACTCTCTCTTATACAGAGCAGCTTTGAAAGTTAATTCTTCATCATCAGACTCATCTTATCAAAGTCAAAATCAGCAACATGAGGACATCCATCTATTGTGAGTTTAAAGGCTCAGCGGATGAATCATTCGTTTTGAAAGCTGCATAGCTTTAACATAAATAACCGTGGAGGATATTTGATTTCCTTCCTGTTACATGATATACCATTCCAAACAACTTTCAACGGCTCACAATGCTTGAAGTGCCAGCTGGCGTGCGAAACATTTCTGCAATTGAGTTTTAATGTTTGCGCTACAAAGTATTTACGATACTGCTTCGAGGACACTCGAGACAAGAGTGCTAGAGAGTTAGCCTGCAAACAGGGGAAGGCACGACTCTCTTGACTCCATTTCAGATGGTGGGAAAATGACTGACCATTTATTCCGTTGAATTAAGAGTCTTCAATTAGTATTAAGGCTCATTAGAAACACATTTTGCTAATGAGATAACTATAAGAATCGCATGTGGCTATATAATTTCAATTGACATAGTATTTATCTATCATATCATTAGATAAATTGTATGAATACTTATGAGGACAAGGGGTGCATAGATCTGTACAGGATGCGCTGTTAACATGCTCATATATCAACCAAGATGATCTAAATGTTCTTTAGCTATGCAATTAGGTCAGCATCTTAACCCAACTGTAGAGCAGTGGCGTAGTTTGGTTGGCAATGCCACAAACGGTTTTTGGGTATCTAATGATTTTTTTTTTATCCATTAGAAAAGAATATCTTTTTCAAACCATTATTTCTCCTGCCATATATTTCTTTGACCACACTGTCAAAATTACAGCCATTCATTTTACTGATATTCACAAAATATATTTAAAAAAAAGAAGAAAAAATGGAGGTAAAAGGGAATCCTTCTTATTATGGGAATTATTCTTATTATTTATATATGAAAGCCATTAAAAATTTGGATATAATTAGTAAAATCTCGAGAAAAACCCACTCACAAATAAGGGCTTAAAACTGAAATGAGTGATGGGTACAATGAATTATTTAAGCTTTCTTGAGATTACATAATTTGTTTATTGAGTGCAGTTGCGTAAGAGAATCACTGCTTTGAGTGGTCTTATTTTGTGGGTAGAAAATAAGATCTTACAGTCCAAGGCACGGGGTATGGAATAAAACAATATTTTCCTACCCAAAGTTGCACCTAGTCTAGTTGTTGTAATAAACAAAAAGCATGTATTTCCATATGTTACCATAATTTTGATTCCTAAGAAAATCTAAGTATTATGAATACTTACTTATCTTACATCCTCTATATATAATGCCTCTCGCAATTGACTAAAAAAAAAATCTGTTTCCACACAAAATGACACATCATATAGCAATGGGGCACTATCTACTACATTCAGTGACATTTTCAAGAAATAAAATCTCAAGTAGGCTTGATTTATCTACAATTTATTTCTATTTTAAAAGCTTCTTTAAGATGAATTTTAATGCACCAACTTAACTGCTATTTTTATTTTAAAAGTTAGTAGTTCAAATAAAATTAATGAAAGGAAAACATTGACAGAGGCTAAAAAGAATGCCAAGTCCAATATTTGTTAGTCATCTGGCTGTTTTTCTTTGTATAATTAACTTTGAATAAAACCTCATATATATATATATATATATATATATATATATATATATATATATATATATCATATCGGGAAATCAATTGAGGCAGAAGGATGATGGTATTTTTTGGGGGGCTTTATCTTGTACAATGTTTTTACATTTTCCCGTCTCAATGCTTAGGCTTTACAACCGAGTCCATCGTTCAGGGGATATGTTAATAAGAAAAGTATTTTTTACGTACTTAATTCAACAAAATACACAATATTTTTATATTACCCATTTCCTATGCATGTATTCATTTTTTATATATAACACAAGATACATAGATTATCGAATTATCATAGTCAAAAATAGCGAGTTTCGTTGATTTCAATTTAGTCTTTCGCGTCCTACAACATTGTTGACCCCTTCTATAGTTTTTCGTGTATATCTCATTCAAACTTCGTTATACACCGAAAGTGCATATAACCAAAGTTACTTTAAATAACAAACAAACAACTTTTGTTATATGCATGTTTGCCGAAAAATGAATAGGTTACGAAATATTGCGATTTTATACTTCAGACCTCCCCTATAACCCCCACTCCTGTTCGTACCTCGAAATTTTAATATAGCTTATAATCAGGGAGGTGTTAATACCAAATCACATACGGAGTTTCATTTAGTTCGGTTGAGTCTTTTGTGCCATATAAAATTGTTGACTCTCACTATAGTTTTTAGCGTATAACTCATTTATGCTTAGTAGCAAAAAGTGGATGATAATAAGTAATAATAATATTTTTTATATGAAGTTTGTAATAATTAGACTTTAGTTGCCGCTCAGAGCGAGTGTGTATGTGAAATTGAAGAATTTATTTTAAGGAACATGTCTTAAGGGCATTCTACTGTAGAAGTGAGAGCGTTCTATATCCTCTTTAAACAGGGAACGACGATTTATTCCATCGTGTAAGAACTAATAGCACCACGACTCAATAAGGCTACGCGGGAAATTAGGTTTGTGTGGCACCTGATTCCAGTCGAGCTAGCGGAGTGTTGAAAACGTCAGAAAAACGACTTGAAGAAATTGCCTATGGCGCCATGCTAGTGACAATTGTGAAAGTGGCTCGGTGGACCGGCGCTAAGCCCATCTTGGGGACCTCACTACTGGAATTATTCATTGCACATCAGCTCCAGCCACCATAGCGGGATCTCCAGTAGCTGCGCACATGCCACATAATTGCTCTAGTTCACTACATCCCTTCAGGAATCAGTGTAGACATGCCATTATTCTCCTAATCGATGAAAGTCCGTCAAGCAGTGGCTGGGTAATCTACGTACATCTCCCACGTGCTGCTTAAAGACACTTTTAATCCCATCAAACCACATATTCTCTATTTCTATGTAAAAAATAAAAGTCCGTCACGCAGGGGTTGAGTAAACTAAGCAGATTTCCCACGTGATGTTATACAATAAAGAAATCTCCATACGAGAGCCAAACAGTTACCGCCGAACTAGCTTTTGGCGGGAAACTCACTCGTCCGTTATCCGCTCACATTTAATAAAAATGCAAATATCTCGGTTAATATTCTCGGATAGACAATAAATGTATAGAACAATATTTATAGTACATTTAATTGGCAATAAGATTGGTTCTATACAATTTTTTGATCCGACTTGTGGTAACGGAGATATTCCAAATTTTCGAAAATCCCCCTTTAACCCCCCCCCCCTCCCACTGGTCCGATTTCAGCCATTAACGAACTTGATCTGTCTTTTTACATAAAACGTTTAAATATCGAGTTTGGTAAAGATCAAACTAAAATTGCGACCGCTACAAACAAACGCACACACACACACACACACACACACACATATATATATATATATATATATATATAATTTTGAACGGACCTCATTTTGGTCATCTCCTTGGTAGGATCGATGGACATTTGAAGAAATTTTTCGAAAATCGCGTCATGAGTACGACCTCAATAGCTGAGTTCCCTTAAGGGTTGTGGTGGGGGGGGGGGGATTACTGAAGGCGGAAAACAAAAAAGTTTAAATAACTCGCTAAATACATGAGTTGCGAAAGAGTGTATAGAAAAACAATTGTATAATTTAATAACTTTGTTAATAACTTAACAAGAATAAATTTATAACATCTTACATTACTCATAATAGCAAAGATATTTGTAATTTTTAAAATTCCACTCAACCCCCCCCCCCAACTCCACCCAGTTCAGCCATTACTAATATGATCTTTAGTGTGTAATGAAGCAGATAAATAATGAGTACGGTATAGAAGAAATATTTTCAATTCAGGACAGCAAAATCTTAATTGATGTCATCATCTTGCTACGTGTATGAATTAACTTCACGTAGGAAACGTTCCATGAAAACAATATTTTGTATTTAATCTTGGAATAAAGTAGTTCATGATATAATAGCTTATTGGTAGTACAACATGGGTCGGATTGGGGGTTTACTGAAGTCTGAAACGAAAAAGTTCAAATACTGCCGTTAATATAATTAAAGATAGTGAAACAATGTGCTTAACAACATTTATAGGACATTCCATTTGCAATAAAACTGGTTCTATACACTTTTCCGATCCGACGTATTGTAATGGAGATTTTTCGAATTTTCGTAATTCCCATTCTAAACCCTTCCTCCCCGATTTCAGTCGCTAACGAACATGATCTTTATTGTTACACACAACGTTTAAATATCCGGTTTTCTAACGATCCAAAGAAACTTACGAGTGATAAAGCGTTAACATACAAGTATGTATATACAATATTTAACAAACCTCATTTTCGTCATCTTCTAGACAAGATCGATGGACATTTGAGAAATTTTAACGAAAATTCAGTCATGAGTTAAATGTCAATGGCAGATTTCTGCTAAAGGGACTTACTTCAAGATAGACTGCCATTTAGTTGTCCGTATCAGTCTTTGAGAGTGAGTGAAATGTGAGAGAATGAACAATATAGATTTTAATTTCTTATCAATTAATAATAGTTTTTGAGCGCAAGGCAAATCAATTATGCACATATTTTTTTTAATTTTCCCTCTTCGTCTATTTCCTAACTTTCAGAAATAGATGTAATGGCTGAACTTCTTAATTATGTTTTCAACTTTCGGAATGGGTTGCTTATTGTTCTCTAAGTAGGTTCATCCTTACTTTGAAATCCTCGAACATTTTAACTTGTCCATTAGACTTAAGAACGCGCCCAATCACTATTTTTGACAGCCATTAAAACACCATCCTATCCATAATTCTCCTTCAACCTTCAGTCAACATTGGAAACGGGAAATACCTAGCTTTATAATACAATGGTTTAAAATTTTCTATTTGTCTTAAATTTGTTAATCTAACAATATATACCTATTATTTATAAATAAACAACGCCAAGTTCTTCCTATGACTTTTTTTCATTAAGATTCATTCAGCAAATCCGAATTCACCAGTGAGCAGGTTAACTCATAGAGTTACTTAAGAGAGACTCAGTTTATAAACTTTATATTTAAAAGTAAAGTAAACATTCAAAATATATTTTTCTACTCAAGATATCAAAGCAATGGTGTGCGAGTTCTCAAGATATTAATCTTTTCTCAATCTTATTTAACGTGAAATCCAAGCTTCCGCCACCCATACTATTTTGCGGTTTCTTCTGATGTGCAACTACTTACATCTTTAACTCTTAAATTATCATTTTATGGTGCTTTGAAGATACAATGGGCTGACAATTCGACTTATTGCTCAGAAACAGTATTTTGGTCAAATCTTTACACGGGTGGCTATAAAAGCTTTCTTTGCTATAGAATTCTTGATTATGCGTACAATATCAATTATCCGGAATATTTAAAACAAGTAACAGTATTGAAGAATGTGCTCACGTATAACGTTCTTCATATGTTTCTGTGTATTAATCTTAGCATCAGATCGTTGATATAAATAGCCCAACGACGTTGAAGATATTAACAATTACTTAATATTATATCCCCATTTATGACAGTAATGTCAAACTTAGCATGTATTTATCAAGTTAATTGTAATTATTGAGTCAATATTTATATTGAAATGTGTTACATGGAATTTAGAAAAAAAGAAAAAAAGAGTAGACCAACATAAAACAAACACAAAAAGCCTAACAAACAGAAATAACAAAGCATTAGCACAACACTCAATATAAAGAATACACAAATTTAATTTGGTGAACAAATATATTATACATTGATAATAAAACAGACGCCAGGAAGATAGTAGAATTTGTTTATATATATCTAAAAATATTAATAAAAACTAAACTATAAAACAGATTTTGGTAAAGTGAATACAGGTTATGCAAATATACTCAAGAAATTAAACATAAATGTCATCCTCATTGTCTATTCCAAGTTATAGGGTGATTATATTTTTCATAATATATTATATAAAAGTTGCTATAAAATAAGAGCAATGTATTGTAGGCATTGCTGTTTAGGTTATGCCAGTACAGAGACCTTTGCCCTTATCTTTATGTGTTCACTGAGGACTATTTAATGAGTTGTAAATAAGTTTTATATTAATTTTTAAATGATATTGACAAAGAGCTGTTCATGTTCCTCATGCAACTAATACATATTTTATTATTCTGATAAAGGTAAAATTATGATATTTACTTTTATATGGCATGGTATATGTGTTACACTTTTCTGGAATTATATATTTTTATGTTGACAATGCAATGTATATTATATGTCTATCTGAAGATATAGGCCGAAACGGCTATGTGAAATAAATATATAGATAACTTTTGGCGGATAGCTGTGGATGCTTTTGTTTTCTATAAGGGTTTAATTTGCCATAAAAATTAAAAAAAAAAATGAAATTAGAAGAGATAATTGCTGAAATGGTGCCTTCATAATTTTAATTTCTGAGATTTCTTATTTTAGTTTCCATCGACTTATCTATCCTTTAACGGAAAAGGCCTAGTTAGCTGTATATGGACGTGCGTTTAATTTAGTTAGGCATGAGTCAACACAAGAACCAATCTAATGGCGTTGTGGATCAACTGTTTTAGGCATCGAGCATGTTGGTATTCAGGTCGGTGACTAAAAGAGAGGGAATTCAAAACAAGGGCCATTTTTAGACTTAACAAATGGTTCCAGTGCATCTATATATATAAACTCTATTGGGGGTTAAACCGAAGTTGACTTTTAAATCTATGCTTTTGGATCAGCTCCTGTCCAAGCGTGTAATGGTCAACGATAATTAAGCAAACACTAACGTAACAACTGAGACATGTGGAGAACTAACTCATGTTAGGTAGTTAAGACTGTTTCAAACGACCACACTCAATGATATCAACTAATATTGGTTTCTTGTTTCATAAATATCCTCCCTGTAATTACTCCATGCAAGAAATCATTGAAAACATTAGTAGTGGAATAATAATTTCACATGGAATTTTAATTTGTTTAGTTACTTTCCTGTTTATTTATTGTAGCAGAGCAAAAACCAAATTAACTCAGAACTCAACTTTACTTTACTATTTGAAGATCCTCGCTTTACATTTTGAATTATATTCTTTTATTAGTTTTAGTAGTTTTATATTGGCATTTCATTTCATTTTAATATGGGGCTCAAGTTAGCCATTTGAGTTGAAGCGTTGGCCATTAACTCACTTGGTAAACCTAGAGTAGGGAGTTCGATTCTTTAATGGACAATAGAAATTTATTTAGTGCCGAACTCATTAAATACAATCCTTAGTCCCACCCTGGCTAGAAAAGGGTTGTAGCCTGTAGATAACTCTTCCCAATTACCCTTAGTAGCGCAAAGTGGAGTTTGATAAATAAAAATAACAATAATTTTACACTTCATGCCATCCTGGCTAGTACCACCTATTTTCTATTTAATGACGAATATCATTCCCTATATATCATGTGATGGATGCTATTGTGTTGTTTCATTTAATAATAAAGGAGGCCAAACACTCTGAATGCCAGAAAAGATTAAAAGTCCGTCACGCAGGGGTTGCGTAAACTAAGCAGATTTCCCACGTGAAGTTTTACAATAGAGAAATCTGCCTAATAACAACTGTAGTAGTAAGAAACCTCTAAACCTAAAAGATTATTTAGGGCGTAATAACCCAGTAGTTTCTAGCCCCAAAAACAGTTAATCTAACCTCTAAACCTATTGAAGAGGGACGAATAGTTATGGAAACGGCCGCCAGAGCTCACGGCGGAAAGTCCGAACAGCCTACTGGTGACCACACGCAGAATACAAATGCAAATATCTCGGTTAATATTCAAAATACCGAATAAATGTATAGAACAATATTTATAGTAAATTTAATTTTCAATAAGATTTAATCTATATAATTTTTCGATCCGCGAATAATAACGGAGATATTTTGAATTTTCAAAAATTCCCCCCTCTAAACCACCCCCCTCCCACTTGTCCGATTTCAGCCATTAACGAACTTAATCTTCCTTTTTACATAAAAGTTTCGAAAAATTTCTTCAAATGCCCATCTATCCTACCCAGGAGGTGGATGGATAGGAACGAAAATGAGGTTCGTTCAAAATTATATACGTATATATATATATATATATATATATATATATATATATATATATATATATATATATGTGTGTTGGCGCTCTAGCGGTCGCAGTTTTTGTTTAATCGTTACCAAACTCGGAATTTAATCGTTTTGTGTAAAAAGGAAGATCAAGTTCGTTAATGGCTGAAATCGGACCAGTGGGAGGGGGGTTTACAGGGGGGATTTTTGAAAATTCCAATATCTTCGTTATAATGCGTCGGATCGAAAAATTGTATAAAATCAATCTTATTGCAAATTAAATGTACTATAAACATTGTTCTATACATTTATTCTGTATCTTGAATATTAACTGAGATATTTGCATTTGTATTCAGTGTGTTGTCGGCTATGTTCGGGAATTTCCGCCGAGAGCTCTGCCGGCCGTGTCCATAACTATTCGTCCCTCATGAATAGGTTTAGAGATACCTTACTGCTACAGGTAATATTGGGCAGATTTATCTACTGTATAACTTCACGTGGGAAAGCTGCTTCAGTCATATGTAGATAAAAATCCCAATCAACCGCAAGAGATATTCTTGGTAAAAGGCATTATTTCCGCTACAATGAGTCATCGTTATATTAAATATCACTTTATCTTAATCATTAATGCCAACAATAATTGTTCCTTCTCAGTTTTTGGTTCTTCAATGAGTAAAAACATTTTCAAAGACCACGTAACATAAAAGTACCTTTTTCCAAATTGTCTTTTAGGTCTTATCAGAATAATGTTTAATTTAATTTTAGTCTTTAAAGTTCCGTTTCTTTAACAAATTAGTTGTGTTTTATCAATCCATTGTATTTAACATATAATAAAATGTGACATGTGTAAAAACAAAACAATGAATTTTGGTTTTGTACGACTAAGTAAAGAATGAATTATTGTGTTGTGTTACTATAAACATAAAGTGGTGTATTTGAATATATTAGATAAGTATTATAAAATTATATATATATATATATATATATATATATATATATATATATATATATCGTAAATTTTGTGTTTATGTGTAACCCAAGATAGTTTAATCTACCTCAATTGTTTAGGAACCTAGATGAAATTCTCAATGACCAAAAAATGTGTTCATTACAAAAAGTTATGAAACTAAAGCTGAACGGTTTTTCTACAAATTACCACAACGTTCTAGCCAGTGGAAGGACTCAGGAGTTAATTAACCTAGCCCGTTGTTATGGTGTTAACGGGCCCGTTGTTGCCGAGTGTTAACTCAATGAGAGTGTCGTTAGTATGTCGGTCCTTGTCAACCTGTAGTCTCATTCTATTCCAGTATTCGATCTACAAAGAACTTTGCACAGGTGCGCATATTTGTGTGCGTTTACTTAGGCCCCATCGAATATCCTGACACCATTTCCAAACTCCTCTATTAATGCCTCGATCTAAACAGTTCGATAGATTTAACTAATTATTAGAAGAATTTCTTGAAATGAATTCAGATATTGTTTATTTTATAAGAAATGACAAAAACCCCATAAACCCAACAGATATTGAATATTTTTTAACAAATTTCAATTAAAACAAATCAGATATGGTTTATTTCATAATAAATTTCTCCTAAGATAAATAAGATATTTTTTTAAACTGTTTTCTTTAAGGTAAATCAGTTAAAGCATGTACCTTAATCTCACATGTTAAACCTATAGTGGCGAGTTAGACGCCCGATTGGGCAAAGAAATTTATTTACTCACGGAATTCCCTAAATAAAATCCTTAGTGCCACCCTGGCTAGAGAAGGGAGGTAACCTGTAGGCTATCCATCCCAATTAGCCTTAGTTGCTAAAAGTGGACGTTAATTAATAATTCATTTTAAGATTTTGTTTATTTTTTAACTGATTTCCATTAAGGCAAATCAAATATTGTTTATTTAAAAAAAAAAAAAAAAAAAACTCCCCTTCAGACAAACCATGTATTGTTTATTTTTTAATAAATTTTCCTTTAGACAAATCAGATGATGTTTATTTTTCATCGAATTTCCCCTATAGGAAATCTGATATGGTTTATTTCATAACTGATTTTCCTGAAGGCAAATCAGTTATTCAGTTGGAACTCATTACTTGATTTTCAATAAACTTTATTTCCTTCTAACCTATTTAGAGGATGAAGATTGAGTTGGATAGATAGAAAGATTTTATATAGCCCATCTTGTTAAACTATTCAAGCTCTACTAATGTTGTTCTATGCATTTTTTTCGTAACTCCAAATTATATATGCTTTCTTCATTTCGGCCTTCAGTAACCCCCCCCCCCCAGTCCACGTACAAGTGTTTTTTAGATAGAAATACAAAATATGTGGTGAGATGAGATCACCAGTGTGTCTTACCAGCACTTAGTAAATCTGCATAGTTTACGCAGTATATAAAGGAATTTTTAGTTTTCCTCCTTCGTTTGACATCATCTACTCATTATTAACTGAATCAATAAACATCAAATTTTCAGATCATCATAGTGGCAGTGCGGCAGGTGAGAATTGTATATAATTCTTTGGACTTTTTTTTTTTGGTACAGTTTCACTCAGAAACATGTTTGGCACCCCAATCATTACCTTTTATTTTAATGTATTAGTGATAAATGTCAGGTATAAGACCATTAATTGAGTACGGTAGTCGAGGGGGCAAGTTGATGGCTAAGGTCACGCGAGAGAAGGACTCTATTGGAGGATGATTCAAAACAGAGCGTATCTCGTCCATTATGTTCACTCCTAGGACATGAGTCACAGTTGCCTATAGGCACAGTTGTTAGGAACATCCATTTATCCACAATTAGCTTCTTCAATTTACTGTTTACCTATCTCTGTCATTACACCCAATTAAAAAAATTCTGATACTCTTACATCACAAACAAATATATATAATTTAGTATTAGTAGTAAAATTTAACTTTTTTAGAAAGGCACTGACTTATTGAATTGTGCCGTTTTAAATAAATAATAATATATACACGTTTTTCGCTTATTTCACTTCTGATAATGTCACCTAGACTTACAGGTGGTGTAGTTTCAGTTTCATCAGTTCTTCTATTTTTTCCCCCTTTTTTTAAAAAAAGTAACGACCACTTTATACTAATAATATGACTCATGGTCGGGTAACTTTTCTCTGAAAAGTGTCAGAATTTAAAAATTATTTTTGATCAATTCTCTTCACAACGATATTTCATAATTATACATTTTTATTGTAAACACCGTCATATAAACTAACCCAGCAGCTGCTGAGTTTAAAATTCAGTTTTAAACTTGGAGTGCTCCTCTATTGATTTAAAACGTTCCGGATGGGCTAAGAAAACTTCCACTCTCGCAAATGAGGCCGGTTCTTTTTAGATATTTATGATTTAAAAATATGTAGGTCACATTTGCATCTTGTTTCATAATTATGATTATAAATACTTGTAATATAATTTAATGTTTTCCTGCTGCATCGTGGACAAGTGCATCGTATATCCTTGTGATAATAATGTTCAGATGTTGTCAAGATAATGAATTGATTGAAGAAAATTGGATATTGCACAAGTAATAGACTCTCCTCTCCTTATTTCACAGAAGCCAATAAGTTTGGCATTCGTTCGTGTTCCATTACTCTATGACATCCAAATTTAAGATTCCAAAATGTGTATAACTGGTCATTTTTCCTTAGAAAATTTCAAACTATATAGCCCACTCGAGATTTCATATTCTTCAAAGGTTTTAAACTCTGTCTCCTTTCGGAGAAACCCATTGGCCCAAAAAAGGTTGCTAATTGGGATTTTTCCATTTCAAGTCAACTTTCTTTTGTGGTCATTTTTTATTTATTTTTTCCATTTAGTCATAGAAAATGAATTTATATTCCTTTGAGTGAGCCATAGACTCTAAGAGCTGTAAGGTACGTTGATTCTTTAAGCTAAGATTGATTGGGTCGGAGAGTTCACAGATGCTTGGCAGCTTATGGAGCAGAACACATTCGTTAATTCCTTGTTTGCTGCATGGCTAAACAGGAGACCCTCACTCTGTTTCTCCTCCTGCTTTTATCACTAATTCTTCTTTGGGTTTTCATCACTTGAACTAAATGAGAATCTTTTACACTGATTAATTACAAATTTTTGTGGACTTTAATATTCTATAAGTATTTATAGCTGAATGTAACAATGTTTTAATATATTCTCAACAAATGGTTACATTTACAGAATAGCTGTGTAAAACATGCTGCAAATTTGTGTCTCATATTTAAATGATAAATATTATTATAATCGGTTCATTGTTATCAAAATTACACGTTTATATCTCGTAATGAAAAAGGTCCGTCACGCAATGGCTACCTCAACTAAGCAGATTTCCCACATGCTTACATGACACACTTTTGATCACATCTCACCACATATTCTCTATTTCTGTGTAAAAAAAAAAAGCGATGAGTGGAAGAAGACTGTTATTGGGGGGGGGGAATCCCCTTTCAGTAATATTTGTAATTTATTCATTTTTTAACATGTTTGAGTATAGTTTTACAAAATTAAATAAATATTAAAATTTTTACACAGCTAAATTTTACAAATGTACTAAATAAATAGAATGGACAAAACTAAATATAAATTTTTAGTATATTGAAAACATGAGGGGAAAAAAGTAAAAATAAAAAATAAAACAAAAAAAAAATAATAAAGAAAATATTAAAAGAAAAACTAAAAGTAATAGTTAAACTGGGAGGAGGCAAAACTTATATTCCACGTACAGTGATACAACTTTCATAATCGTAAATAATAGCTTTTATATTTCATAAAATAACCCAATATTTCTTAAATACTTAAAAACATCTTCTATAAATTGGCTACTGTCGGCCAGTAGTTCACATAAATTTGTGGGCCATGTGTACGTTTCCACTTGTGTCCAGTCAGTTAGTATGTGTTTTATAGTCAGCGTTCTGTTGCAGTAGCCACATATAGGTTCATCTTCCCTGCTCATTAGATATGAATGTGTTAGTCTAGTGTGTCCTGTGCGTAGGCGTGTAAGTACAATTCACTTCAGTAATAGTGAAGGCTGAAATGTACGAATAACTAACTCCCTTAATACTTGAGTTACAGAAATATGGATAGACCTACAATTGCAGAGCATCAATAGTTCAGCAAGATTAATTCTGTAACGATTTACGACCCAACACATTATATCGGAGATATTTACAATATTCTAATCCTGCCCCCTCATTTCAGGCCCGATTTAAGTCCATAATAAATATGATTTTTAGTGTTGACGGTAAAATAGCTAGAATATATATATATATATATATATATATATATATATATATATATATATATAATTACGAACAGACCTCATTCTCGTCATCCACTAGGAAGGATCGATGGACATTTGAAGGCATTTTTTCGAAAATGACTTGGTGTGTAAGTCCTCGATATCTTATATCTCTTAAAGGAATTCTTCTAAAAATTAAATACTACTAAAGTCTGACTATATGACACCATCAGCCAAAAAGAAGTTTTAAATAATGTTTCTTTCATAGCGTAATGATTGAACGAAAATTGAACTGCTGAAAGTTATCAAATGTTAACACTCCTCCAGCAAAACGGCCTTGCAGTAATATAACGTCACTCAGGTAATTTTTGCTTAAAATATACAAATTTTCGAAGTGGCAATCTATAATAGGCCACATTGATACATTTAAGTACCAAGCTTAAGTCGAAACGGTCACTGAAATGCCATGCTGTGAAGAATGCCGTACATCACCTTCTATTCGGTGTTTTCCCCTTAGTAAATTACTTATATAAACTCTGCGTGGTGTAGAGCCCGGGAAGAAAGTCAATTGAAGAAGTACTAGATCACAGTCATTATTCTATTACTAGGAGAGGAAACTTAATTAAACTAAAGGGTTCAAATAAATTCCTTAATACTCCAGGTGGAAATACATGTATAGAACAAAAATGACGGAAATGCCTTTCTTATGAAACTAGGCGATCGTAATTTCCCAGAGGATCACATCATATTAAAAGAAATATTTACTATTTTGACCCTTTCAGTCCGAGTTCAGCTCTTATTGAAGTCCGTAGTTTCCTTCACGAAAAAAAAATATTCCCGCATTCCCGTCCCCTACTGTATATGAATTGCCGATCTGTGTGTCTGTATGTGTGTGTGTGTGTGTGTGTGTGTGTGTGTGTGTGTGTGTGTGTGTGTGTGTGTGTGTGTGTGCCTGTGTGCGTGCGTGCGTGTGAGAGTATATTAATAGGAATATGGATTGATTTTTTTCCACCTATTAGGTTGGATCGATGGACAATTCAAAATTAAATATTATTATTTATTAAAGTCCACCTTGTTTTTATAAGGAGTTTGTTTAATGAGTTCGCTCCTAAATAAATATCCATTTCCAAAATAAGAATCAAACACGCATACTCCTAATAAATACCATTTGAAGATATTATGGAGAATGACAACTTTATGAGGACAAACTGCAAAGCTAATTTACTTCTAGGGGTTTCCCAATTTATTAATGGCATGTTAACTGTTTCACGAGGGCAAGGCTACAAAGATAACCAGACCTCAATTCGTCCTTCAAAATTTTTGCAACGATCACTTGATAAATTGGTAAATATCGAAAAAAGATCGACTTATCCTGAGATTCTTCACCCCATTTCATTCCTTCATTTCAGCTGACAAATAACGTTTCATTACTTTTGGTAGAGGGTATTCAGTCGAAGTAATTTAATATGGCATCCAGGCGCCATTAGAATATCTAATTTACCCAAACTCTAGACCCATTTCTAACTACATAATTAATATGTGTCGTGAGAAATCTAGTAATTTATGACCTCCCGAGGCCAAACTCTAATTCATTTCAAATTACTATTAGTGCATTCACTAATATTAAATTAAATAATACCTAGAGTGTGTGGTAAGAATTGAGAAAACCCCATCCTTAGTCGAATATTTGGCACACTCGTTCATTTTAGCAGATTTCCATTAACAGAAATCAACTATTGAGGTCGTACTCAAGACGTGACTTTCGAAAATATTTTTCAAATTTCCAACGATCCTTCTCAGGAGATGACAAAAATGAGGTCCGTTCAAAACTATATATATATATATATATTTGTCTGTTAATGCTCTAGCGGTTTTTGTTTCATCGTTACCACAATCGTTATTAAAAGATTTATGTAAAAGAAAGATGAAGTTCATTAATGGCTGAAATCTGACCAGTGGGAGAGGGGGGGGGGGTTAGGGGGGAAGAATTTCGAATATTCTCAATTTTCTCCGTTTTATTCGATGGATCGAAAAATTGAATTGAAACCATCTTATTGAAAATTTAATGATCTATGAATGTTATTATGTATGTCTTTTCATTAACTTGATTATTAACCGAGATATTTGCATTTTATATTTTTTCGCTATCAGTACACCCCCACTCCTACTCATGTTATATTAATAATAAGCCAATATAAAATGAAGCAACACAATTAAAGCCTAAATACCTAATATTGTTCTCATTGAACTTTTCATTTTGAAATAATTTCAACGACATGACGCACAAAGGAAATCGGCTTAGTTAACGTAATATTTTTACAAATTTCCAGCCCTGAGAACCAGGGTAATTACATCATTTAATTAGCAACTAAATAATTTAATTGTAACTCTAATAGTCTTAATATTTCTGTTTGACCATGTGTTAATTGATTTGTAGTAAGTCTCTAATTATAGTTACTTGAAATTTTAGGATTCGTGTCATATAAATATGTAGTAGTGAAATAATTTAATATTCATAGGACTTAATTTCTTGAAAAATTCTATTATTAAAACGATGTAATATATATATTTTTTTTGGAACTATACTTGAAAGATTCCACAGGAATGTTATTTAATCATTGTGATATTGGAAATTCATCTTCGTGTGGGATTTAGTTTCACATATGATGTATAACTGACTGGGTTGAGCTTTTCATCACTTATTAATCTTTCCTCAGAGTTCTAGTTATACGATTTTAGGTGAAAAATACAAAGATTAAGAAAATGCCTAAAAAAAATGTAGTTTGTACATCAGAGAGCTCTGATTATAAACCACAAAGACTGGAAAGTCTATGAAGTAACGTCCAAGTCGTTTGATGGATCACCGAAACTAGCACAAATAGTAATAATTTAAAGAATAGGAAACGAAGGACTCATACTAGATCCCAAAGTAACTTTCGAAACCAATATCAACTTCTCAGCTAAAGTAGACGAGAAAATGAATAGGATTTATGAATCTTACTGTGAGTGGGAAAATACGCTATTTAATAATGGTGCGTCGAGGGAGTCCTTATAGGTGAAAGAGGTATGATATCTTAGGGAAATGCCGAGGTTTTAACAGAGCTAGGGTTGTGTCCACAATGGACCTACAGAACTATAAATCGCCAAGGACCTTGGCGAGAACTATAAATTATCACTTATACAAATAAAAGCCCCACAAAAGGCCGCTCTCCCTTCCACATGGACCCACTTCAAAATTTAATTGAATTTACACCTTTAAAAAAAAAATTGAGATGAGAACCCTTCAGAAGGAGGACAGCCTGCTTTTGGTGTTGTTATATATATATATATATATATATATATATATATATATATATATATATATATATATATTAGTGTTAATAAATTTGATTAGATTGGATTTCTTTATTGTCATCAACTTGGTATAAATATGGAAAATTTGAAGAAAAATCGTATCATCAATCAGAACAGCTGATTTGGCTTAAGGGAAATCTAGTAAAGTCCATCTATAAAAGGATTGTTTGAAGGATGACGTGCTAGGCGGAGGAATGATAGTTGGGCCAGGAGTCAAAGGGTTATTACTATTTCATAGCTGAGCTATTCAGCCTCTCGAAAAAGATTCCCGCTCTGCTGAAAGCCCCCTTTTTTTCTCCTTCCGTCTAAAAGCTCTTTTATCCATCCCTGTTGAAAAGTCATTTCGACGTGTCTTTTTCACTCGTCCTATTTCCTCTCATAGTTGTTCGACGTTCTGTCAAAAGCGTTCTCTCAGTCCTTTCTTTTTTTTTTTTTTTTGTTTCCCCGCAGAATAGTCATCTCTGCGCTTCGAATACACGTTCTACCAAATACTGATGACATTATGCTGAACAAGATGTCAATACGCTTTTATTTGACAATTCATTGAAGTATACCCAAATGAATTCTGCTAAATACAATTCAATTTGACCATAGTTTACAAAGGTCTTATGGGGTCTGTAGATTCAGGGATGTTAAAAATTTGTTGGCGTGCCTTTGTTTTTTCTCCGTTTTGGAGGTACAAAATCTGAAGTTTGCGACACATGTTTTCGTATTAAATTAAATGTTTTGCTGAATTTCATTTAAAATTATTTAATTGAAAATGATATACTGCGCTGATCTACTCATCTGAATCTTATAGAATATAATACGATACATGTTTCATAATAAACAGAAGGGATCATATTCAAATCTTTTGTATATCTAACAGGCAGAGAGAAATTTGCATTTTATTTTTATTTTGGTCCTTTCTTCCGCTATCAAATTTTTATCAAAAAGGAGGTAGACAATTAAATGGTGCAGAAGTCCTAAAAATAAAATTTCAACATTCTAAGGATAATCGTTTTTAATTATGTGAAGCACTTACGTACACACATCCCGCAGAAACTAGTCAAGATGGGTTCGGAGAAAGTCAAAATGGATAATTACCTTGGAATCTGTAAATCAAAAATTTTCGCAATCACAAAGCTTTCTTTTACTTTTTAAAATTTTTAATTCAGTAAAAATTAAATATATATAAGGAAACGGGAAACTATATCCAGAAGAAATTGCCACTAAGTGGCAGTATTAACTCGTGTAAGAATTGCATATCTTTTCTATCCAGCTGCATTCTAACTTCACTCAAAATTAACAGTAGAACATGTGTTCTTATTATAACAATGCTAAGAGAATCTTTACAGGTAACTCTGAAGATAAAAGTAAATTCTGTTCAAAACTTATTTAACTTTCTTACAACTGTAAATTTTTTTAATGTAATATAAACTTTTTGTCTGGTAATGTCCTTCCGGGTAGAATCAGATCAATCATAAATAAAGAAAATAAATTAATTTAAGTTTACCTTACATAAGTCCCTGTATATTATATTATATGTATATTATTATGAGTTTAACTAGGCTACCGTTATTTGCTTAATTTTTTCGAAAATCAAAAAAATGAAATCTTTGGCTCAATGACCAAAATCTCGTCAAGGCTATACCAAACTGTTAATTAAAACATTACTTAAAAGTATAAAATAAAGGCATATTAATATTATTATATCAGAATTTGTACTCTCAATTGGTTGACAAACCTTTATAGAATGGACAATTGATATGGACTTATCCATATTACCCGTAGAGCATTTGAGCATCAAATATTTGAAGTGAATGTTAAATTACTTCCATACATTAAATTATAAAAATTAGCTGTATTTAGCTAAAAACAATTAATAGATAGCATCGCTCATACATATTTATTTTCATATATCAGGTTAAAGTTCCAACAATTCACAAAAAAAGCTACGCCTCGCAAGGAGTTCGTTAATCAAATTTCTTAAATTCTGGAATATTTGAAAACTAAATCATATCGTATTTTATTCTATATTTCACCCATAGTTAGATCTTAGATCTCTGCAAAATACATGGAGTTTAAGCAGATCATGCTGATGAAAATACTTTCGTTAGTATGAGAAAAATGTAATAAATTATTAATAAGATTGATTATAAAATATTTTTCAAGCTGAGGTATATATGATGTGCATTCTTACGGATGAATTAAACTCCTCACCCATTATAGCCTGATTTCGACCATTAACGAACTTCGTCTTTAGTTTCACATGAAACGTTAAAGATCAAACAACGAGTGTGGCCGCTAGACAGTTAAGATACAAACGAAAATTCCATCACGCAGGGGCTATGTTAACTAAGCAGATTTTCCACGTGTGTCACGTATTTGTATTTATCTCAAAAACTAAATGTTTAATGAGCACAATATTTGGTACTTTGCTTTCAAATAAAGTGCTCCATAATATAACAGTTTATTGTTAATATAAAATGAGTAGAAGGGGGGGGGGGTTTACTGAAGGCCAAAAACTGAAAAATGTGAACATCTCCATTAATAATCAAGATAGTGAAAAAACGTACATAACCACATTTCTAGAACATTGCATTTACAATAATTTTGGTTCAATACAATATTTCGATCCGACGCATAATAACGGAGATGTTAAGTTTTATCGAAATCCCCCCCTCTATACCCACTGGTCGGATTTCAGCCGTTATCGAACTTGATGTTTAGTTTTACATAAAACGTTTTAATATCGAGACTGGTAACGATAAAATAAAAACTGCTACCTCTAGAGCCTTAACAGAAACACATATGTGTGTTATTTTCTTTAGGGTAAATATTCTTCTTATAATTTTCACCAATAACTCATTAATAATTGGACAATGGTATTGCCAATAATGGATGGTTTGATCATGAGACTCCCATATAATGCTCCAGTTGTCTCGTTGAAGGATGAATCTGTGCTGGCAGACCGCAAGCATAAATCATTTATCACAGCATATTGTGTTGCGACAATCACTTAGCCCCGTCTAGCCGGCTCACGTTTCTTAATGGAGCCACGTGTTTCATACTTTTCACTCGGCATAGTTGGGAGATGTGCGATAACCTCTCCTTTCTTGGCTCAAATCGCTGTAATTAATTTCTGGCCCTGAAAGACAACGCCCTCTATTGTCTCGTAGAATCGGTTTTTCAACGCACAAGCCGAAATTCATTTAAATGGTTTTCCGTCTCTAATTTAAATAGATTAATTTGTATTGTTCTTACTCTGTTATCTTGTTTTTTAAACTATGTTAACTATTATCACTTTTTTTGCATTATGCACGGGTCAACTTTTTCGTACCCCTGTTATGACATCGGTCTGTTGTTACAATATTTAAGGTGATAGCAATGAAATTATTATATGGAATATAATAAAGCATTATCATATTATTAATTGTAATATATACGTTTGAATTCCATATTAAAAAATTTGTATTTAAAAACGCAAATTTTTAACATCAATTTTATACATTTAGGATTCCATGATTATTTTTTATTTATTTATCTACGTCCCCTTTGGGATGGGTTATCTACAGGCTCTTTTCTAGCCAGGGTGGGACTAAGGATTTTATGTAATGAGTTCGCCACTAAATGAATTCCTATTTACTCTAGGTTTACTATGTGAGATTAAAGCCAACGCTTAACTCAAATGGCTAACCTGTGCCCCGATTCCATGATTATTATTATTATTTATTATTATTATTTATTACCGTCCTCTTTTTGAAATTATTCTAAATTATTCTATGCTAAATTATTAAATTATTATTCCATGATTAAGCATATTCTGTTATTTAAAAAAAATAGCACATCATATGTTAATTACTTTCTAAAGTTATTTGTTTTAACTGTAAAGAAATATATATTCACAAAAAAAATTACTTAGAGACCAATGAAGACTTATTGTGTGACACCTTACCTATTCTATTTAATTCAACATGCCAAAAAAAAATAATAATTATTAAATAATTTATAAATAAAAAAAATAGTGATACTGATTATGTGCGTGTATTGCAACATTTGAAAGACGTTTTAGCAGATTTCCCTTACTGGAAATCAGCTATGGTGAACGCGATTTTCATTAAACTGCTCAAATGTCTGTTGAACCTTCCAAGGAGATGACGATACCCTGGCCACCTCTGGTTGGCTTCTTCAGCATTTCCATCTGATAGTACTCATTTGTGGTTATAACGACCAGTTATTTAATCTATAAATTGTGAGTGTGTGTGTGTGTGTGTGTGTGTGTTTTTCTCTAACTCAAAAATTAATATTATTAGGATTTTTTTTCGATTATTCATAAGGTCTAATTTCAAGCATAAATACTACTATTTGTTTTCATCGGATTTACTTATAGTATTTTGAAATATTTTAATGTAAATGTGGTTTATTATAAATATTTGGAAAATGTGCAATCTGGGTTTGATAATGAACACCAACTCACGCAATGCTCAAGAGGTGTCTATATTTTTCTTTGATCAACATTATACTCGATATTTAATTGTTTCAAGTAAAAGTAGAGTTGAGTAAGTTAGTGGCCGAATGTAAAATCTCCGTTATTGTAAGTAGGTTTATAAAAAATCATATTAACTTCTCAATAAAATAATTGATTCAATTCCTTCTATTAAACTCTACTGCCTTTCCACTTAAATCTCTTATTACAATAAAAGTCTCAAGTTCGGCAGAAATTGAGGGAGAACTAGAGACTAGAATAACGAGTGGGATAGTCGTTTTGCATTTTTTTCCTTCTCGTTACTATTGAAACAGAAACAATGATCAGTAGTCATTAAAAACTAAAATATTTATTGAGATGTTACTCTCTAGACCAACTAGGATGTACGTTTATATTTTGAAAGGGGACGGGCTTTAGTACCAAAAGTAGTCAATGACCCTTACAGTTTTTATGAGACGAGGCCATTTTCCCTTTGATTTTATCATTTTCCGATTTTCTTCCTCAAAATTCTTTTATTCTGTTCATCTTGGAAATCGTTCAGTAACCCTCTACTATAGCCTACAGATTCCTTATCTCTTTGTCTGATCTTATCGTAAACTTTCCTTTTCCTTCGTATGTTCTGAAACCAAAAGATCTCCTATACCGCAATTTGTTAAAAATAACGTACAATTATATCTTGGAGGATAAGAATTATATTATAATTGCAATTAACCTTTTTTAACAAAATGTACATACGCTTTTAATTTATGGCTTTAAAAAATTTATAAAACTTAAACTTTTTGAAGGAATTACAATAAAAAAATAATGAGCATTAGTTTTCCACTAAATACACAGGCTCAAGATAAATAATAGAAATTTTTCTGATTAACCTTCTCTAACGCTTTGAGTATTATTACATTTTATAATATAATCACATTAATATAAAATAAAATAAAATATAAAAGTAAATTTAATATAAGTATTTTGATTGATTTTTGTATGGCGTTCGCGAGAATAAATAATACAGTTGAGTAGAAACACCGTGGTCCCTTATCCCCAATATGTTTGTTTACAAGGCGTAATATTAAATTTAACTTAGGAACCTGGAATATTTTATTCACCTAAGCCATGTTTCATGTATTTTAGATACAATAATGATGTGGATAGAGTTTTACATATACTATACTTGGAAAATGTTTCCCCACAGACATTTTATGCTTATCCTTTAAACTGTAGGAAATAGTTTCTCTCTCTCGTGTTTGTCTGAGTCTGAGATAATGATCATGGAGTAATGGTAGGGTCCATTATCAAATGACTCAACTTTTTGCAGAACTATTGCCCAGGAAGTTCAGATAGTTGGGCAATAGTTCTTCCAAGGAAGTTTAGTTAGCTGCATTGCGACATACCAAAAGAAAGAAATAATTATCTCGTACCCATTAATCAGGAGAGCTCTATAATTTAGAGTATAGGCGAAGTCGGTGTAGAGAAAGAATGTCTCTCTAGGCCATAGAATAGCCGTTTTAGTTGATTTCCTTTATGGGAAATCAGCTATTGAGGTTGTACTCATGACGTAATTTTCCAAAAAAATCCTCGAATCTCTATCGATCTTACCTAGGAGATGACAAAAATGAGGTACGTTAAGAATTGTATATAGATTTATATATTTGTCTGTTAACGCTCTGGCGAATGTAATGTTTATTTCATCGCCAATGAGATAAATGCAAATACGTGGCGGACGAGGGAAATTATTTAGTGTGTGTAGGACTTTTTAATATTAAGGATATTAATATTTACATATTAGTAGTAAGGGTATTGTTTTCAGGTAAGGCATTTAAGTGAAGAATGCGAAATATTTAAAGTTTTAATCAAGTGAATGTAGAAGAAATAGAGCTTTACTAAATTTTCATCCTTTGCCTACAAGTGATAAAAATATAAAACGTTAAAAAACTTGGACCAACATTAGTGAAACCAAAAAGAAACACGTAATTGGGATTGTTCAGTACCCTTGAATATTTTTAAAATCTATGGTCATTATTTTTTATGTACTACTTAAGAAGCCAGTATAAAATAAGAGTAATTTATCATTTGTTCTCAAAATATTTTAGAAGAAATGAATATTTTTTACTCGAATTGATTCTGTAGTAACGTAATTTAAATATTTACTACTTCTTCCTGGGTTTTTCCATTTCTTCAAAAACTAAATTTTAATGAAAACAGGAGCTCTTTTACAGTCAATAAAAACCAAATAACAGGGATACAAGGATATTAATGTAATTAAGAAAGGGAGAATGGAAATGTTGACGAAGAGCTGAAAAACTAAATAACTCTTTAGTTTTTGAGATTATAATGGTTAAATCCGAAGAATTACACATTTTAATAAAACAATAAAAAAATGGCGGTGGGCCTTTCTTCCTTTTTACGGGTTTTAAAGATATGTTTGATTTGGTCAGAGTTGAAGCTTTGAAGAACAAAGAAAAAATGACAACTTAAGCTGTATCAGATTTAACTAGAAAATTCCATTCATACAGTGATCAGCAGGCTGGATCATTTAGAGATATAAAGAAACGCATTATACTATGGGTTTCTTTTTTTTTTTTTAAATTTATGTGAATACATAAACATTTTTTGGAATGACTAACATCTATGCTGTTGGGATGTACCGATCAGTATGCATATGACGTATATGCACTGTAAACTCACTGCATTATGGTAAAATGTACTTTATTTCAAACCATAAAAGACACTGAGTGATCCAATACTTATAATTAGTGGTGTAATGCAAGTATTGAACTGTAATTGGTGAGAAGATAGAGAGAGAAAGAGAGAGAGAGGAAATAGCAACAGATGTAGCGCACAGTAGATAGTGTTGAGCATGGGACAGAGAACAGAGCAGAGTTCTGTTCTATGTCAGTGGATGTTTGGCTATTTCTGAGATCCGCATCTGCCTCTAGCACTAACCTCTTAGAAGAAATTGACTCTAATCTACACAGCTGGAACCAGGGCAGAATTATATACACGAAGTCTTTCAAACTACCTTTAGTTTATTTAATTTAAACTCAAGATGTATTGTCTATATTTAAATATATTTTGTGAACTGTTATTTTTAAAACTGTTTCCTTTTTAATACTAATCATTCTGGGAACACATCCTCCAGAACCGATAAGATTCTACAATACAAAAACACTTACAAAAAAAAATTACATTTTTTTTTATCATGCTAAAGCCTCTCACTGTAGAACCTGGATTTTCTCTCTCGCTCTCTCTCTCTCTCTCTCTCTCTCTCTCTCTCTCTCTCTCTCTCTCTCTCTCTCTCTCTCTCTCTCTCTCTCTCTCTCTCTCTCACACACTCTCTCTCTCTCTCTCACACACTCTCTCTCTCTCACACACTCTCTCTCTCTCACTCTCTCTCTCTCTCTCTCTCTCTCTCTCTCTCTCTCTCTCTCTCTCTCTCTCTCTCTATATATATATATATATATATATATATATATATATATATATATATATCACGCACTCTCTGTCTGTCTCTCTCTCTCTCTCTCTCTCTCTCTCTCTCTCTCTCTCTCTCTCTCTCTCTCTCTCACACACACTCTCTCTCACTCTCTCTCTCTCTCTCTCTCTCTCTCTCTCTCTATATATATATATATATATATATATATATATATATATATATATATATATATATATCGATTTCATTACAAATTTATATTGGAAAATGCATATACTTACAGCTACGAATTTCTTGCTTATAAATATTTACATTTTGAATAATTTCACTTGTAACACTCCATAAAAATATATTAAACAAATCTATTGTAACAATATTATCTCTGAAGGTTCGTAATTAATTTCAACAGTTAAAATTGTATTTAAGTGCCGCAGGTGTCGTGTGGAACCACTAAACCCAAGTATTAATAGGTTAATAGTTATCATTTGAATATCAACCCAATTATGGAGAATGAATCCCGTTGATGAAAATAGAGTGCCTACAGAGCATCTACTCGTATTAGAGAAACAAGTCTATTCACTCTTTGGTCTAGTTTGGGGTGAAATCTCATGATTGATTTCAAAAATGCGCGAACGATTTATTGGAGGTCTCTATAAACGCTTTTGATATTTTATCGGATTCTCGGACAATCAAAATGATTTGGAGGGGTGGCCTCACCAAATGCCTCTATTGATGGCATGCTTTTGTGGGCTTTTATCTCCTATATCCACCGCCTTAAGTTAGCTACAATATATTTTTCTCTTTCCATAAAAATGATCGCAGCCCCTCAATAAGTGGGATTTTTTTTTTTTTTATCACAGTCGAGTACATTGGAAATAAACAACACTTATGTGGATATGGAAACAAATCAATAAATTTGGATCAATATTTAATGAATTAAAGTTGCTGGTAATTAATGAGAATCGCATCACCAAATTAATTTAAATGTCACCTCAACTGTCCAAAAAGTAAGCAGCAGATCATGAGAGAAGATAATAATGATATTGAAGACATGATATGTAAAATAATAATGTGACGATCTCTAGCATACTTCATGTCCGTTTTCCCAAATTAAGTAAGCTGAAAAATCCAAATTGTAGTAAATAAATCTGACTAGAAAATTATTTAATTTCCACAGAAATCAATTCTAGCATGGAAAAAGAGTGAACTTGCTTTAATCCCGCAGCTTTGTTCTATCCAGGTTAGATTGCTTTCCTTATGCCACACACTGACAGCACTCTTCCCCCTCCCCTCTTGACGGGTTCTTCCATAGTGAGTATTTGGTACCACGATAGTTGATAAAACTGGTCTTTGGCACAGTGTAACTTAACCTATTCAGTGCATACAGCGTAAGAAACATAGCCAAGTATTTTCGACTATTCTATTATTCAAGCTTTCTTTATATTAGCAGATTTCCCATAAGGGAAATCAGCTATTGAGGTCGTACTCATGACGCGAGTTTTGAAAAATTTCCTCAAATGTCCATCGATCCTACCCAGAAGATGACGAAAATGAGGACCGTTCAAAATTATACATCTATATATATATATATATATATATATATATATATATATATATATATATATATATATACTAGCTCAGATACCCGGCTTCGCCCGGGAATTCATTTGAGGCTGAATGGTGATGGTATTTTTTAGCAGGCTTTACATGGCGCAATATTTTGACATTTACCCGTCCCAGTGTTTAGGATTGATACCCGTCGATGCCGGTGATTTGCTAATAATAGAATTATTTGTTTGATAATTCTTGACAGTCTTCGATATTTTTATATTTCCCGTTTCTTATACATGTAAATATGGTGAATTTTTATTTCAGGCCTCCCTTATAACTCCCCTCCCGTTCGAACCTAAAAATTTTAATATAACTTATAATCATGGAAGAATTAATGCTAATTGACATACCGAGTTTTGTTAAGTTCGGTTCAGCCGTTAGTGCCCGCTAAAGTTTTAACGTATAACTCATTTATACTTAGGTGTACGACAAAAGAGTATATAACAAAAGTTACTCCACATAACAAAATAAACAACTTTTGTTATGTTTATATTTGCGTAAAAACCAATAGGAAACGAAATATCGCTATTTTTAATTTCAGGCTTCCCTTATAACCCCCACTCCTGCCCGTACATAGAAATGTTGGTATGGCTTATTATAATGAAGGCCTCACTGCTAATACACATACCGAGTTTTATTTAGTTCAGTTGAGTCTTTTTTGGCAAATAATATTGTTGACTCCCGCTATAATTTTTAGCGTATAACGCATTTAAACTTCGGTATACGACAAAAGTGTATATAACAAAAGTTACTCTAAATAACAAAATAAACAACTTTTGTTATGTGCATATTTGCCGAAAAACCAATAGAAAACGAAATATCGATATTTTTAATTTCAGGCTTCCCTTATAACCCCCACTCCTGTTCGTCTCAGAGGATATTAATATAGCCTAAAGTCTAAGTTGGGTTAGTAGTAATATACATACTAAGTTTCATAAGATTCGGTTCAGCCGTTTATGCGTGAAAAGGTAACAAACAAACAAACAAACAAACAAACAAACAAACAAACAAACAAACAAACAAACAAACAAACATACACGAAAGAAACAAAATGCAGATATGGTATCTATGACATGTGAAACGAAAAGTTATCGTGAAATTTCGCGAAAAAAATCAATGTACAGACAGAGGTTACAATTTTATATATATATAGATATATATATATATTTGTCTGTTAACGCTCTATCGGTCGCAATTTTTGTTTGATCGTTACCAAACTTCATATTTAAGCGTTTTACGTAAAAAGAGAGATCAAGTTCGTTAATGGCTGAAATCGGACTAGTGGGAGGCGGGGTTTAGAGGGGGGATTTTTGAAAATTCGAAATATCTCCGTTATTATACGTCGGATCGAAAAATTGTATAGAATCAATCTTATTGCAAATTAAATTTACTGTACATTTTGTTTTATACATTTATTCTGTATCTTAAATATTAACCGAGATATTTGCATTTGTATTGTGTGTGTGGTCGACGGAACCCCGCCATGTTCCGGACTCTCCGCCGAGAGCTCTGGTGGCCGTTTCCAGAACTATTCGTGAATAGGTTTAGAGATCCCTTCCTACTACTGCTGTTATTAGGCGGATTTCTCTATTATAAAACTTCACGTGGGAAATCTGCTTAGTTTACGCAGCCCCTGCGTGACGGACTTTATTTTATATGAACAAAGACGTGTATGCTTGCGCCCTATTTAGTCTGCAAATAACTTCCTCTAGACGTTTCTTGTTGCTCTCTAAAAGTTCTGTTTGCCTAATCTGCGTATTAGCAAAACCATATTTTTCAATCCATGAGTTTACCCGCTTCTTCCATTTCTTTTTTCAGGATTACCCACGTCAGAATGAGTTGCTCATTTGTTAGCTGCACAGTGCAGTTGCAATTCTCAAGCCAAGACAAAGGACCCAGGGATCTACATACTTGTTTTAGTCCTCGGCACCATTGGTCCTAAAACATATTTTATTATTATCTCAGGTAAGAAAAAACGCCTCGTTCCTTCACTATTCTTTATTCGTTGTGACAGAGCGCTTTCAGAGCATACGCTCCATCATCAGTGCCCTCTTCACAATGATGTGACAGGAACCAAGGATTCCCTGTGACTCTACCACTGGGGGGGACTCCCTGGGAGTCACAGGGAATCCTTGGTTCCTGTCACATCATTGTGAAGAGGGCACTGATGATGGAGCGTATGCTCTGAAAGCGCTCTGTCACAACGAATAAAGAATAGTGGAGGAACGAGGCGTATTTTCATACCTGAGATAATAATTCCTTCACCATCCAGCACCTCAAAAATGGATATTTTATTATTGTTTCTCCTACATCCGTAACGCCTTGCATGTATTTATACTTATTTTAATTAGATTTGGACAAGTATAGTGGTGCAGAACTTGAATCAGGGGGACTAAACCATGTGCCCTTCGTGCTTTCTTGACTTCTAACAGCTAGATTTACTTGTATCAATAAAGATTTGCCACAAAATATCACCGGAGTAACAGCATCCCTACTTCCTAACCTCCAGCAATATTAGTTTCTAATTCTACAGCTGATTGGAGATAGGGAGGCTCCTTCCTGACTTCTAGCCTTGGTTGCCAAGTGGAGCCTTTGGGGTACCCCAGAAGCGAGCTTATAATGGTACTGTCGTTTCTGATTTTAGGATGTCTTGCATTAGAGATGATTAATTAGACTGCTTTCTTGAACCAACACCTTAGGTTTTTCCATACCGACTTTACAGTCTACCTCCTCCCCAGCTCAGTCCTCTTAAATATCCAGCCTCCCCTTTCATAAACTTTCTATGAGAGAATAACTCCAGCTTCCTACCGGTTGACAGTCTTGACAAAAAGCACACCCAGGCTGCAAAGAAATCCTACTATTCCTCATATGAAAAGCACATAAAATATCCCCTAAACAGGTTCTCTTGAACAGATGATACTAAAAGGCGTTTTAAGACCCTATATGAACCCTTGACAAAACCGAGTGATACTGTTAAAAGATGAAGAATGCTGAAAATATATAGGTTTTGAATCGGAATAAACATTACTGAATGGCACAGGCAGAAATGGTGCAGCCTCAGCCACGATAGTTAGCTCCAATAGCAACTATTTCAACTTGACACACAACACACACACACACACACACACACACACACACACACACACACACACATATATATATATATATATATATATATATATATATATATATATATATATATAGAAAGAGAGAGAGAGAGAGAGAGAGAGAGAGAGAGACATATAAAAAAATTACAAAACACATTAGACAAAATTTTACCTGACAGAACTCGCACAATTTAACTATCGTATTCTAAAATATATAAGCAATTATTGGTTATTCAATGAGTTATAATGGCGTAAATTCCTTGGGTTTAGTGTTCGAAAACAAAAAGTCCTAAAATAATCATAATGTTATATGTTACCTGTTGCACAATGTTACATAAGATGTAAGCTTTGTAGGAGACTCTTACTCTGAGTTAAAAAATCCGTCACGCAGGGGCTGCGTAAACTAAGCAGATTTCCCACGTGAAGTTTTAGAATAGAGAAATTTCAGAATAGATACAGAAACAATTACAGGAAAGGCCCGAACTAGCTCATGACGGAAACTCACGACTAGACCCGAAGTTAGCCGATCTCATCTCAGAAGCTGAAAACAGAAAAATGCAAATATCTCGGTTAATATTCAAGATACAGAATAAATGTATATAACATTATTTATAGTAAATTAATTTAAATAATTAATTAAGTAAATTAAATTTGTAATAAGATTGGTTCTATATAATTTTTTGATCCGACGTATAGTAACGGAGATATTTCGAATTTTCGAAAATCCTCCCCTCTAAACCCCCCCTCTCACTGATCCGATTTCAGCCATTAACAAACTTGATCTTTATTTTTGCATAAAACGTTTAAATATCGAGTTTGGTAACGATCAAACGAAAATAGCGACCGCTAGAGCGTTAACAGACAAATATATATATACTAGCTAAGGTACCCGGCGATGCCCGGGAAATCATTGCTGACTGACTAATGATTGTATTTTTATAGCAAGACTTCAATGTGTACAATTGCACTTCCCTCCACGATGTATTGTTTTTTCAAAACAGCCAATCCTAAAGTGTAACTTTCAGGGTTAATAGAATAGAAATTTTAGTTTTGAAGAATATATGAAAATGGGTTCCTAATTTATCCCTCACGACTTTTTGACTCACAGTTTTTGAATAATTCAAACCATAATCATGGGTAGCATTTATCACAATTAAATGTCATCTATAATGAACATATTTCCTGCCAAAAATCAAACCAAGCACATATAGTTTTAGCATAGTTTTATACATAAGATTATATTCGTATTAGTAAGCCTCAGTGGAAATCACTTCCCGTCGTGGCAGCATTCCACAGGAAATAACTAAACTCAATTACCTCCCATCCGCTCTCGCAGGAGCGTTATCATCGTTGTTTTCCTTAGAATATTGATTCAGAATATTATTTTAATAATTTATCTTCCTGATGGAACTAAATAATAGATCCCTAAACATAATTTCATTTATGTTCAAAAAGCTAGATGAGGGGAAGAGAGCCCCCTGCAACCTAGTAATACTTTAAACATTCATATCGAGTATATATTAAATACCAGAAATGCTCTTATAGTTTATATTCTATTAGAAATAAATAACAAAGTTATAGGGAAAATAAATAAATGAGGAGGCGACGGAGATTTATAAGCTCACTAATCCGAATCATACTTGCAACTATCATATAAGACTAAAACATAACATCTTTTGTCATAATATCCATTTATTAAAAACACTTAAATAAGCACTAATAAAATTAATGACTCCCGCAATGGATTTAGCGTATATGCCGTGTTAACTTCATTTACGGCAAAAGTGAATACAACAAAAGATACTTTAAATAACAAAAGTAAACAACTTTTGCTATGTGCACGTTAGCCAAAAAAAAAATAGAAAATGAAAATTGCGAATTTTTATCTCAGGCCTGTCTTACAACCCCCACTCCCGTTTGAACCTAAACATTTTAATATAGCTTATAATCATGGAAGAATTAATGCTAATTCGCATACCAAGTTTTGTTAAATTCGGTTCAATCGTTTGAGCTCAACAAAATTGTTGGCTTCCGCTTTAGATTTTAACGCATATCTCGTTTATGTTATACAGCAAAAGTGAACATAACCAAAGTTACTTTAAATAACAGAATAAACAACTTTTGTCATGTGCATATTTGCAGAAAAACCAGTAGAAAAAGAAATATTGCTATTTTTAATTTCAGGCCTCCCTTATAGCCCCCACTCCTGCCCGTCCCTAGAAATATTGGTATGGCTTATGATAATTAAGGCGTCAGATATAATACACATACCGAGTTTTATTTAGTTCGGTGGACTCTTTTGTGCCAAATAATATTCTTGACACCCGCTATAATTTTTAGCGTATAACGCCTTTATAATTCGGTATTCGACGATAGTGTATATAACAAAAGTTTCTCTAAATAACAAAATAAACAACTTTTCTTATGTGCATATTTGCCGAAACACCAATAGGAAACGGAATATCACTATTTTTAATTTCAGGCCTCCCTTATAACCCCCACTCCTGCCCGTCCCTAGAAATGTTTGTATGGCTTATTATAAGGAAGGCGTTAGTGCTAATACACATACCGAGTTTTATTTAGTTCGGTTGAGTCTGTGTGCCAAATAAAATTGTTGACTCCCGCTATAATTTTTAGCGTATAACGCCTTTATAGTTCGGTATACGAAAAAAGTGTATATAACAAAAGTTATTCTAAATAACAAAATAAACAACTTTTGTTATATGCATATTTGCCAAAAAACCAATAGGAAACGAAATATCGCTATTTTTAATTTCAGGCCTCTCTTATAACCCCCACTCCTGTTCGTCTCAGAGAATATTAATATAGCCTAAAGTCTAAGTTGGGTTAGTAGTAATACACATACCAAGTTTCATAAAATTCGGTTCAGCCGTTTATGCGTGAAAAGGTAACAAACAAACAAACAAATAAACAAACAAACAGACACCAAAGAAACAAAATGCAGTTATGGTGTCTATGACATGTGAAACGAAAAGTTATCGTGAAATTTCGCGAAAAAAATAAATGTACAGACAGTGGTTACAATTTTATATATATATATATATATATATATATATATATATATATATATATATATATATATATATTATAATGAAAGGTTTATTTAATTTTTATTAATATTTAAATTCAACTATGTACCGGCTACTTCTCAGGGTCTTATATTGCACGGCAAGCATTTTTGTTTCCACCATCTCAGCTATAACAGCTAATTTAACTATTTAATCCGAGAGATAGCACATTTAGGCTAGCTAATTAAAGAAACACTTACGCTCTTGTTGCATCTTGAGGGTCGACTGCCTCATTCTCTCTCCGAGAGATTGCCCTTTGGACTTATAGCGGTCCGCTCTCCTCCCTTGACAGGTGCTGCTACCTCGTTTATAGCCTAGTACTAGTCACTCGGATCTCATAGATCTAGAGACAGCGGAGAACCCAGACTCGACCGTTACATATGCCCACCCAGAGAGAAAAAAAAAATTATTTTATATAATTTTTTTTTTTTTTTATTTTATTTTTTTTTTTTTTTTTTTTTTTTTATTATTTTTTTTTTTTTATTATTTTATTTTTTTATTTTTTTTTTATTTTATTTATTTATTTATTTATTTATTTTAATATTACTATTGTTTTTTTTTTTTTTTTTTTTTTTTTTTTTTTTTATAACAATAAATATATTATATATTTTTATTTATTTTAATATTACTATAATTTATTTATTTTTATATTTTTTTTAATATTACTAAACATATTTTTTTTTTTTTTTTTTTTTTTTTTTTTTTTTTTTTTTAATAACTTCATTGTCCCACATTTGTCCTCAGGCTCTAAAGAATTCAAATGGGGACTTATGGGTTTTCCGGAAATTCTTTCTCAGTAGGATTTGATTTCGGGGGATTTAAAGTATGTTTTGATGATTCCGAATTCTGATCCATTATTACTGCGTTTATTCCTGTTGGTTTCTTCTCGCTTGTTCCTGGGCTATTTCGGAAGTCTTGACCGTTATAATTTCTATTTTCAAATCTCCCATTACCTCTTCCAAAATTTTTATTGAGTGGTTTGTAATTAGAATTCCCACTATTATTATAAAATTGTCGGGAAACATTATCCGGGTTTCTTGGACGAAAGCTATTACTAGGGGGAAAATTACTATGTCTCCTGTTATAACCTGGTTGCCTACTCCATGAATTTCGATCCCTATTCTCTATCGAAATTTCTCTTTGTCTAATTTTTACTCTATTTGGGTTGTTTCCTTCATTCTCACGATTTTCTTCGCCATTAGTTCCCCTCATGATATCCTGAGCAGGTAATTTTTGTAAAAGGTCAAGAAATTTCTCTTTATTACTGATTTGGCCGACCCCCAAGATACATTGTATTTGCCATGGGAAGTGTTTTATGATGCATTTTATTTGATAAGACTCTGGAAAAGGTGGATTAAGATATTTACAGTCTTTAAATAATTTCCTGGCATAATCATCCATAGTTAAATTTTCTCCTGGGCGATATTTCCCATTGGTAATTTGATTTCTACATTCATCCTGCCTATCTTCTCCCCAATATTTATTTAAAAATCTTTCTTTAAAATGAATGAAATTTCTAATAAATTCCTTTTCAATCAGCCACCAAGTTCTGGGAACTCCCCTCATGCACTCTGAAATAATTAACTCTTGTTTTCCCCATGTATCTACTCCATAAATGTTAAAATAATTTTCTAATTCAGAGAGAAAGTCAGTAGGGCTCTCCTGTCGACTATCACTAAATTTAGGACATCTCGCTTCAGGATTGACTCTAATTTCTTTATAGTTGGGCAAATGACCTATCTGAACTTTTTTTAATTCTTGTCGGATATTTTCCATTTCATCAGCTATACCTCCTATTTTGAAATCTGTCTCTAATAAATTCTCTATTTGTATTAACGATCTATCTTCAATTATTTGTTTATTTTCGTGAGTAATTTTCTGAATATTTAGATTTATTTGATCATTTATCTTCCCTTGGATAATCTTTTCATGCTCAATTTCCCCTTTTAATTCATTCCGAATTAAGTTTTTCTGTTGATGGCATTCTTGTCGGGTTTCTATTATTTTGGCATCCATTTCATCCATTAATTCCGTTTTTAGTAGTTCTCTAGTCTGAACGGTTTCTTTTTTTAAATTTTCTGTTTCACCTGCTAACCTATTCTCTAAAGATTTTAAGTTTATTTCATTTTCGTTTTTAAGATTATTTATCTCATTCATAAATTCTTTTCTCACGTTTGATACATCTACTCGAGTTTGTTCGATATCTATTTTCAATGATTCAATACTATTTCTAACTTCTTGTTTAAATTCTTCTAGTTTGTTATTATTTTCTTCGAGTTTGTTATTATTTTCTTCTAGTTTATTATTATTTTGTTCTAGTTTGTAATTATTTTGTTCTAGTTTGTTATTATTTTCTTCTAGTTTGGCTTCCAATTTAGTATTTCCTGCTTTTATTAAGTTCATTATAGCTTCCAGCATGTTTTGATCTTTTTCGATAGGACTACTGACCTCTTTTTGTCCTTTTAAATCGTTTAAATTATCTATTATTCTGGTAGAAGTACCTCGCGGTTGTTCAAAACCCAAAAAGCTCAAATTTGCTATTTCAGTAGATAACGGTATTCCCGAATCCTCTAATTGAATTATATGTCTAGCCTGATCTTTATATATGATATTATTGGTCTGTGTTCCCTCTAACGGTTCACTTTCAATAGATAGATTTTCAAGATCCAAATTATCACTTTCCTGTTCTACATCACTAATCCTATCCTCAAAACTTTTGCTATTAGTATTAATATCCATTTTTATAATCTATGTTAATTAAAAATTTTTTTTTTTTTATGAATAACCTAAATAAATGTTTTAAAAGTTTAAATTTAAAAAAATGTTTAAGCCGTGCCCTTTCACGTTGGGCTCCATTTTATATAATGAAAGGTTTATTATATTTTTATTAATATTTAAATTCAACTATGTACCGGCTACTTCTCAGGGTCTTATATATTGCACGGCAAGCATTTTTGTTTCCACCATCTCAGCTATAACAGCTAATTTAACTATTTAATCCGAGAGATAGCACATTTAGGCTAGCTAATTAAAGAAACACTTACGCTCTTGTTGCATCTTGAGGGTCGACTGCCTCATTCTCTCTCCGAGAGATTGCCCTTTGGACTTATAGCGGTCCGCTCTCCTCCCTTGACAGGTGCTGCTACCTCGTTTATAGCCTAGTACTAGTCACTCGGATCTCATAGATCTAGAGACAGCGGAGAACCCAGACTCGACCGTTACAATATATATATATATATATATATATATATATATATATATATATATATATATAATTTTGAACGGACCTCATTTTCGTCATCTCCTGGGTAGGATCGATGGACATTTGAAGAAATTTTTCGAAACTCGCGTCATGAGTACGACCTCAATAGCTGATTTCCCTCAAGGGAAATCTGCTAAAATTTAGAGGGTTTGTCAATTCTCCCATAGTATTTCGTCCACAGGTCTTTCCCCTAAATAATTTATTTTTGTACAACTTTTAAAAAAAGAATAGCCTTTTCACATACTTCCTCAATTTAAAGACAATGAATTAGTTATGAAGACCTCTCAGCACTTGGCCTGTGTGTGTTACAGTGAGAACAAATTATTTATTATTTATACTGGTTTATTTTCTTCTTATGGGATATTTATTTTACTGCCTGTGGAACTCTATCCTAATATATTATTTAACTCTTTATTAATGTGTGTGTATGTGTCTGAAAGAGCTAGGTCATCATGACACATGATGCAGGGTTTATTACTAACAATTATTAATTACTAAGTAGTAGTACTAATTAATTTGATCTTTGTAAGTACATAATTACATGCGTATTCACAACTAGCTCTCCATGTGCACAGTTCATTGTGTCGGTTGTTTACAAATAAAATCTATTCCATCAAGTGAGGAAAAAATCGTCAAAAACAGTCCCTATGAAAACATATTCGGTTTTTCTATTACATAAAACGTATGTTAACAATTAGAAGAGCTTCAGGCTATCGGTAAACAAAAGTAATTTTGTCATGTAGGGTCTGAGTAAACTAAGTACATTTTCCACGTGTTTGAATAGAATGCGATGATTTCATTCCACATTGTGTTTCCTATTTGTCCCTTATAAAGAACTTCTGTAAACCTGAGTTAATATGTAAGATGGCCCTCAATAATAACTCTAATTGTCACAATTAAAATTGTAATACCACAAGTGAAGGAGTGTGTATTAAATGAAGGTTTGACACCAAAAATATTCAAATACTACTCTCCCAATATTCAAGTTAAAGAACAACTTGTATAAAAACAATTGCTGTACATTAACTATTCAAAAAAGTCCGTCACGCAGGGGCTGCGTAAACTAAGCAGATTTTCCACGTGAAGTTTTACAATAGAGAAATCCGCCTAATAACAACAGTTGTAGTAGGGAAACTCTAAACCTATTCACGAGGGACGAATATTTACCGAAACGGCCCGCACTAGCTCTCGGCGGAGGGTCCCGAACATAGCCGACTCCTGCCGACCATACACATGCATACAAATGCAAATATCTCGGTTAATATTCAAGATACAGAATAAATGTATAAAACAAAATGTACAGTAAATTTAATTTGCAATAAGATTGATTCTATACAATTTTTCGATCCGACGTATAATAACGGAGATATTTCGAATTTTCAAAAATCCCCCCTCTAAACCTCCCCTCCCACTGGTCCGATTTCAGCCATTAACGAACTTGATCTCTCTTTTTACGTAAACGCTTAAATATGAAGTTTCGTAACGATCAAACAAAAATTGCAACCGCTAGAGCGTTAACAGACAAATATATATATATATATATATATATATATATATATATATATATATATATATATATATATATATATATATATATATAATTTTGAACGGACCTCATTTTCGTCATCTCCTGGGTAGGATCGATGGACATTTGAAGAAATTTTTCAAAACTCGCGTCATGAGTACGACCTCAATAGCTGATTTCCCTTAAGGGAAATCTGCTAAAAGTTTCATTACATAACTCTTTTTTTCTAATCTTTACAGTATAACGGAAATAAATACGATTTTAGAATTTTCTCTTCAAAGCCACCACTCCTCCCAGTTCGATATTAAGCATTAACACCATACCATAGATTTTACATTTACAAGGGTGAATAAATATTAGCTTATGTTACGAAAAAATGAAATAGTACGACTTATAAAGATTTATGAAGCTTTAATGTTCACAGCTGACGTCTTCATTTTAAATTCAGCTACTTAAGGCAGTTGGAAAATAAATAACGATTCTTCTTCTTGAAAGAAAAGTTAAACAAACAGAGAAACACTGTAGTCACATCCATAGTATACTATAAGCACAGTGCAATCGTTGTTCTACAATATTATAAACGGAGAACCGATTAAAAATTCGCATTACTTTATTTATGGTATTTAGAGTAAGCACTCTCAGAATTACAAACTTTAAAAAAAAAAACAGAGCATCCATTCACTAATCTAGTATTCTGTTTATCAGTAACCCCATACAATGATTTAACTGAATTTTTATTTTCTCTTTTGCAGGTAAGCGACTGTGTTGACTACAGAACTCTCCCTTCCCTTGTAAGTATAGGATTTGCTCAAACACGCATGCTTCTGTGTAATCCATTTTTTTCAAATATTCAGAAACTTAACCTAAATATTTCTGATAGATGGAATATTTATTTTCGTTTATGCTGATCCCATTACGGAATCCCTTATTCTCATCATTTTTCATGGTTCACTTGTGCTTCTTCAAGGATATAAAATATCGTCATAAAAAATTTATAATTCTTTAGCTTGCTTAATGAAACGATTGATAAAACTCAAATAACTTAACATATAACATAAGCCTGGCACTTTCCAATCTTGTAATAAGTTCTGCTGTATGAAAGTTCATACAGAATTAATTTGCGTAGTAAAGAGAGAGAACACTTTATAAAAAATATCAGTGCTCAGTAGCTTCTTCACACAGCAAACTAATAAATCCCACCTAAGGACATAATGTTGTGCAAGTAATAATTGAACAAATACATTCAAAAGCTAAAAGTAACATTTATAAGGCACCAAGTATAGAAATGGGTCAGAAAATGAATGAACATATAAAATGCACCAAATGAATGGAAAACGCTAAAAACAACTAATACCTATAGATTTGTTTGTAGATTCTGCCAAGAGAGTGCTAAATAATGGACTAGGAATCTGGATATATCTGTCTCTTCTATCCTTATTGATAGCAGAATGTAACTTGTGTTGGTCAGTATAATCCCTCGAGCTCCAAACCAAAGCAGAGTTGGGCTTATTCGAATAATTTATTATCCCCCACATATGATTGAATAATCAATTATTTTCCCCTTATCCGTAGTTTAAAAAAACACGGAAGATCAACTATCCGTTTTCCGACATAAGCAGAAATCGCCTATTATTCAACTTTTGGTAACCCGTCAACTTTCAAACTTTATTTTTTTGTCTCCTTCTTCAAAAAGTATGGCCCCTAAAAAAAAAGTAAGGCATATATAAAATAATGCAGATAGTATACAATTATTAAAATTTGTTGGTCAGATATTCTCTTTTCTTTTGTCCCCTGTACAGATATTAATAACCTTTGTTTATTCTATGTCTCTCATTAGTCGATTAAAACTTGTATCCATTGATTAAAGTTTTATTCTTTGTATGAAAAACTATTTAACCATTTAAGATAACAATTTATGTATTTTTAATATTTCTGAATATCGGATTCCTAAAATTCGAAGATAAAAATTATGGAGCTATCTAGATTATCCGTTACCCGTTATCAAAAATAATTTTGGCCCATCTCAGAACCAAATAACATGGACTGATAATATTCATTCTTCCAACAATTCTAAATACTTTTCTGTTAAGTATTTTTCTCATTTCTTAGCCATGGAAGGGTTCGTTCGTTCTAACAAGACGTATTTGGAACAAACAGGCAAAACCAGTATTTTGTAACTTTTAAAGATAACTATGTTATTTTATTTTTTTAAATTTCAAATAATAGTATTTTAGCTTTGTTATTTTTGTCGATTGAAATACTAAAGTTGATTGTACTAGAGTAAGTCTCTATTTTCAACTATTGTATTATTCAAGCTTTCTTTATATTGTCTCATTCTTTTATGTGATTTGTTCTCGGGAAAAGAGAGGGATGTGAAAGTATTCCTGTAAAACGTTGTTGTGATTCCATCCATCGGCTTGGCAATGCATTCAGATCAGTGGGTGGGTGCTCGAGGTTCCTGGAAGCTGGGGGAACACGATGCCTGTTTCCCGCAGACAGGGTTACGTGCTGGAATGGCTGTGGTTCTCACCCACGCTCCCTCGCTCCTTCCTCTCGATACTATCTAACAACATCATCATTCCCATGTCTCTACTAATCGATTCAAATTAACACATTGTTATTGGCTCCCTTGAATGCCAGTTAGAACGGGGGAAAAAAAAGGACATGTAAAAGACCTGAGCGTCGTTAAACAGGATGTTCCGATTGTATCATTGTTAGATATCGTCATCTAAGATACAAACGTGCCATTAATTGTAATTTGTTTCGATTTAAACACATATAACTACTTACAAGGTATGATTAAATAAATTTATTCCTCCACAATGTTTCATTTATCTAATCGTAACATTCATTGTTCAAGTTACGTATCAGGGAGCTACACACTGATAGAAAAAAATATATATTGTTTTTTTTCCTCCTTGTACGAAGTAAAGATATTGTAATTGAAAAAAATTGATTTTCAGTTTTCAGCGGAATTTTCCTTTTTGACCATTTATACTAGTTTTGCTAGTCTTTTGTATTTTGATGTCTTTTCTTATTTAGGGGCTTAGGTTAGCCGTGTGAGCTAAAGCGTTGACTTTAATCTCACATGGTGAACCTGGAGTGGCGAGTTCGATTCCTACCTGGGCAATATCAATTTATACAGTGACGAAATTGTTTATATAAAATCCTTAGTTCTACACTGTCTAGAAAATGGTGGTAACCTGTAGATAACCCGTCCCAATTAGCCTTAGTTGCATAAAGTGGACGTTAATAAATAGTTAGTTTTCGTATTTACGTGTGCATGCAACGTGCCTACCACGCATAACACAAAAAAACATATTAGAATGTTCAAATATCATATTTAGGACTTATTGAGCACCTTCTTTTTGTTCCAAATCGACTGGGGGCCTTGAGAAGAGAAAAAAGTAAAAATAAAAATTCTTTCCGCGCCTATAGAGCTATAAACAATATGTGTAGGACCTTTTTGGTTTATCATGAAAATATCTATAAATTACGTTTCAGTCATCAACGTATCATATCATATCTGATGATTGATCAGATACATTGGAGATATCACACAGGACTTGAGACGATTTTAAATAAAGTGCAGCAAAAGAATTTGTATATTGAAATTAATATGGAATACAAGGACCTCATGTTGACCACATCAGATTTTTTTTGTTTAAATTAATAGTATAAAAATGGTCAAATTAGTCTCATTTCTAGGCCTTCGGGCTATTTAAGTCATTTTCACTCTTTTAATCCATTCCAGTTGGAATGTATTCCAGAAGAAATAAGATGACGATCTCCCTTATCTGCGATACATTTAATTTCATACTGGCCTAAAATTAGTTTCATTATTATTAATTTAGTTATTTTAGGAGACAAATTGATTTAGTTGAAGCCACAGATTTTTATTATATCACTACAATTCGCTGTTACGACGGATTGACTCAAAAATAATAATAATTGAGTAAATCCATTAGTAACTTCAAAATTTCACTAAAACTATCTATACCGTAACATCAAACTAACAAAATGGCAAATTTTTATTCTTTATTTGGGCATGATAGTTGATCTGCAAAAATTACGCTTAAAAACAAATTTACCATTTTTGTGTTATGATGTTGGATCAATGGAGCAATTGATACAATTTTTCGCGTTGTTATATTAATATAAAAAAATAATAGTTATTGACTATTTATTTCTTCTATTCATTTCTCAGAAAGAAGATATAACCGGTTAAAAAATATTAACCGTCTCCTGTTTCCTGATAATAAAGATTTAAGCAGTATAAATGTTTATCGATGATTTATTTTGTCCGTTCCATTCATTAAATTACTGATTCACAAACGAAGTGAGCCAATCCCCCCCCCCTCCCTCAAGTGATCAATTAAATTGAGGAAATCGATGAACACTACTATTTCATTCTAAAATGCCTCAATCCAAAAAAAAAATAATATTATTTTTAAAGGCTAATTGGAATACAATAAATACAACAATTTATCATCAAAGACACCTGAAGGATCATACCTTTTTTTTTTCCTTTGGTAATAATTAAAATTTATATCTTTCGAAGAAAAACTCTCTCTTTGATTTTAAATTCTTCGTAATATATATTCCTCTAAATCTGATGTTGTGCAATAGAGAAACTGGCTTTAGAAACACTACAGTACTGTGTTAGAGTATCTTCAAGGATAATGACTTGGGTCGTAAATCCAACCTTGGGCGTTAGAGTCGGGTTTGTCATTAGTGTTGCTTGTAAGTGACGTTATTCAGGCCCTATGAATAAATCTCCAAATGGCCTCCACGCTATTTCATTTCCAATATTTGTCTTAGAATCAACAATAATAAATTAGTTGGCTAAAAATTATTCTGACGTATTATTGTTTTATGTTAATGTCAAGCAATTTATTCTACTTTGATAGTTTTCGTTTATTTCTTTGGTTTGGCCGAAAACCTATTTGGAATGTTCCGACTAGATAGCTAGATAAATATAAAATAGTGTAATTTTTCAAAGGGACAATTTTGAATTTCAGTTTAATTTTATATATGCTATCTTAAATGCTAATCACGTCACTTGTAGAATGCCAACAGCTGATTTCCCCTAAAGGCAATATCCATAGACCCGGAGAAGTGAAAAACACATTAAGATTAAGTAATTTACTATTTTAAATTATTTATTAACGTCCACTTTTTTGCTAATTGGGACGGGTTATCTACAGGTTACCACTCTTTTCTAGCCAGGGTGGGACTAAGGATTTTATTTAGTGAATCCATCACTAAATAAATTCTTTGTTGCCTAGGCGAGAATCGAACTCGCCACTATGATATGAAGATTTTCTATTTAATTAAAAATTTCTCATATACAAATGTTAAAATAATGCAAGGATGCGAATTATTAATAGTTATGCATGTTTTTTGGAATATTATATTTTTGTGTGAATATTCCAAGTAAAAAGGTAAAACGTTCACATAAATGATTGTGAGTGACATTCACCGCACCGCTTCAGTGACCTGCTGTCTCAATATTACAATAGAATCAATTACATATTTATGAATTATGATTTTATGAAAATCGGGTAAACCACCTACACAATCTAACTTTGATCACTTTTTCTAATTTCGAAAAAAAGGATGGCTATTCACAATACAAGAGTTCTGTATTAACATATTAGATGGAATGGCATATGAAATAATTTGTATCTATGTAAGGAGATTGGAGGAATTTTCTTTCTTTAAAGGTCAAACTTTTCCAGTACTATATTTTTACAATTGAACCCTTTATTCTTTTTTTATTTAACTGGATTATTACCGAAATATTTGTATTTTTATTTCCAGCCTTAATTAAACCACTAATTTCTACTCTCTTCACATTAGCAATAAGCTAATATATCCCGAAATGTCTTATTTCTAGCTTAAATAATCATTTCCTCATACCAAATATTCTTTTCCTCCTGCCAGAATGAAGGGAAATGAAATTTAGAAACCAGAGGAATAAAAAAAATGTATTTATCTCCGTTATTGTGATTTGGCTTGAAAAATGTTATGTACCCAGTCTTGTAGAAAATATGACATTCTACAATATTTTCATCATCTATTTTTATCTATATATATATATTTGTCTGTTAACGCTCTAGCGGTCGCAATTTTTGTTTGATCGTTACAAAACTCGATATTTAACCGTTTTATGTAAAAAGACAGATCAGGTTCGTTAATGGATGAAATCGGGCTAGAGGAAGGGGGGTTTAGAGGGGGGATTTTCAAAAATTCAAAATATCTCTGTTATTATGCATAGGATCGAAAAATTGTATAAAACCAATCTTATTGCAAATTAAATTTACTATAAATATTGTTATATACATGTATTCTCTATCTTGAATATTAACCGAGATATGTGCATTTTTATGAAGTCTGTGGTCGGGTATAGTTCGGATTAGGTCGGTCATTTCCGTCATTCCTCGGCTCAAGTGGGAGGCTTCTTCTAACCTTACCTTATTTTCTTTACTTTGTGAGATTTATGCAAATACGTTTTGTTCTCCCCCCCCCCCTTTCTTTAGTTCATGGACTACTAAAATTTGAGTTATTAAAATATAAATTTTTCTTACAATTCAGAAGCCGTTTCAACTGGGAATTTATTTTAATTAACTGAAAGATTTCTCATTACCGTTTAATTTTATTAAATTAAGGAATTTTATTAGAGAAGTTAACATTCAACTCGAAATGTAGTTCTAGCTATTGTGCTGATTTATTTTGAACGCGCATTACACACATACACACTCCGCACCAATTTACTGCCGCTGTCAGCTGTTTTGATGTGGTTTGGTTTCTTGATTACACAGCAGGAATAGGCAAAGAGTCTGATAAGCAAACAAGACAGATTTACTCCCTTGAAGGATGATGTAAACTCATAAAGCTCTTTTTCCAAAGCTTAAAGATCGCAGTCGTTAATTCCAGCTTGGAAAAGGATTTAGACTTTCAAACGTGTTAGCCATTAATTAAAATAAACTTGTTTGCTTTAAAAAAAAAGTATTTTTTTTTTAATTTCTGTTTTAGAGTATGCTGCTATTAAAGTTGTGTTAGACTGTAGTTAAATAAGAAAAGGAATAACAAAACAATGAGAATTCAAACACTGATAACATTTGATTATTATTATCACCACAATTTTGTTATAACTCTTTTATTTTCTGTCGGTCTCCAACCCCACGCCCTTCTGGACTATAGTTTCTGTATTTTTCTTTTATTTTGGTTATTTGTATAAAACATCTTTCTAATTAGACCTTTTCAATTTTTTGGTTAACTAGAAAACCTATCAATATTAAATGAGTAAAACTTATAGTTATGACAAATCAGCAATAACACATTTCCTATAACGTGTGATTATACCAAAAGGAATGTATTATGCTGGATGCAATAATAGTAGAAGATAATTAATAAAAATTAAGAAATCAGTTTATTTATATGTCTTATTATGTATGGCCTACATTATCACAAAATGACTTTTAATATTAATTATTCCAGGCGCTACTGTTAGAAACTAAAACAACCGAGAATTTATGAAGCATTGCAAAATAAGAGTTTGCTGCAAGCCAATTAGAACTCTGAAATATTTACTATTTCTCTTAAACTTTTTATGTGCATTTTTTATATTTTTCATGCCCCAAGAATTTTTATGGTTCAAAAATGTTTCTTCATCATTGCTCTTTAGGTCTCAATCGTTAAATATTGATGTTAATTGGTCACATGCAATGTATAGGTCGCAGCTAGGCGGAACAAAACTTGAGCAAACCTCGAAAATAAATATATATCTGTGAGCCCTTTCTTTCAGAGAGTTATATTGTATATTTTTGAATCATATTATTTAGAAAAAAATGCTAGAGTAATGTAAACACTGTATACATATGTATCGATTGAAACAGTGTTTGTATCAATCCTACATGGACGATTATCACTGCTGCTTTATACATACACTAGCCCTGTTATCTTAGGTTGTATTCAAGAAATTATAAATACTCCATATTGACATTTATCGTTAACACAATACCATGTAACATGAGCTGTAAATGTGCAGTCATACATTTTACCCAAGATATAAGCAGTTTGACGAATTTGATTAGAATTGCACTAATCCGTAAATGAATTGATGTATGAATGTAAATGATTCATATTTTTTTTTCAACAATTGAAAGATATATAATAGTTTTAAGCATGCGTGGAATGTCTATTGGACTAATATTGACAAATTTACTATCCTTCCTGAGATCAAATAATTTCAGTTTCCCTTCAAAATAATACGATAGTATGACTTTAGCATTCGGTGAAAACATCATCAGAATTAAGAAAGAGATTGACGATTATGAGTTTTGACGTTGAAGAAATCCCCCGCACCTGAAGTTTGTAGTAAATTATATAATAGCTCATATTAATTTTCTTAACTCATACGAAAAATATGTTTCACTTCGATTTAGGGAATTTCATAGAAACACGAATAAAGTCTTATGACTGTAAGTTGGAAGTCAAAATATATAAAAATAAATAACATTTTAGGAGCGTAATTGTTATTCTAAACACAACGTGTCCTCTATATTTTCTGGATAAGACAAATATTTACGAATATATTAACGAAAATGTGTTTTGAAAACACAGATAAACCCCCTCCTACTTGAAAAATCAAATTCCCATATAGCTTATGTTGTGCATTGAGATAATTGATTCATAAATATAAAAGTCTTCTGAGGACTTAGCTATCTTCTTAGTCGTTTCGAGCCATTGAATAACAAGCGAGAAGACAGAGAAAGATGATTTACAATTTTGATTCCACTGTTGTTAGAAAAAAATTGTCTGACACGTGAAAAAATATTATGCTTTCCAAATATAAATATAAAATCACGGAAACTCAGAGCTAATTTGTATAGTATTATTAACCTTAATCCAATTTCTAGTGAGTATTTATAAATCTATTCTACGTCTTTTAGGTTGTTTATTCATGATCAGGGCAACATCGCTAGTGTTAATCGTGCGTTGAATGAAAGAGTGAAGTAAAATATAATTCAGTTAAACGCATTGGTAATGTTCTTTTCAGCCACATTAACAAATTTAATTAAATAATTAATTACCTAGTATATGCAGTCGGTCTCACAATATTGCTTATATAATTCTACCAGAATGCCTTAGTGTATATGTTTTTAAACATTTATCCGCTGTGAATATTACTTGTTCCGAGTATTACGGCAAGAGGAACATTGCAATGCTTTCTGTTTCTAAGGATGCTATTAAATACACATGTTCCACTAATTGCTCCCACAAACAATACCTCTACTATAATTTAACCACGAGTATTCATTCTCTTTGTAAACTTGAGTAATCAACAACCACGTGCTAAACAAATAGTTGGAATGAAATTGTTTAACTGCTTGAATTTGCTCGCATAAATCTCATAACTGAGTGATAATTTATTACTGTTATTATGGAATGAGATTCTAAAATGTTATAGAACAAATCTTCCTAAACTTCTAATGATCTAGAATTGTTGTTCTATTCATTTTTTCGTAAGTCATACATAATGCAAGTTATCACACTTTTTTTGTTTTCAGCTTTCAGTAACTCCCTCCCACCCCACTACCATTCATTGTTTGTTTGTTTTACATAGAAATAGAGAATATGTGTGTTATACCAGCAGAAGGGAAATCTGCTTAGTTTACGCGGCCCCTTCGTGAAGGACTTTTTATTTATCGTATTCAACAGGTTTCTTAAGTATCCATTCTTTTTTTTTTCGATAATACTGTTCTCATACAGAATTTACTCTGGAACACATCTTTACTATTTCCGTCACACAGGTTACTTTTAAAATGATATGTAAATGACAAATGTGTGTTTTAATTTTAAGACTATTAATAAATGACTGTCGGGGACTCTCCCATTTGATACATCCAAATTGTTTCACCAACGGCTTGTCCCTCCGGTATCAATTTTACGGAACTTTATCTTACTCAACATTTCATTTGGCTTCTTCAAGTGGCTATTGAGTTCTCTGTTTGTTTTTAAGTCGCTTGTTTGGAATCGCGAAGTGATTGGTGGTTGATCACTTCCAATAACGGTCAGGTATAATGGTGAGCCTCCCTTCGAATAAATCGTATTGAAGCCTAACTCTACCTATAATTCCTACTATACTGTAAGTAGTAATGTAATGTAGTCTATTACTCTGTATTATTTACCCCATTTTAATAACTTCTGTTGTAAAATATTATATTTTACCTTTGCTAAAATACCATATTTTACCTTTGCTAAAATACCACATTTTACCTTTGCTAAAATACCACATTTTACCTTTGCTAAAATACCATACTTTATCGTTTCTAAAATACCATATTTTACCTTTGCTAAAATACCATATTTTACTTTTGCTGAAATACCATATTTTATCTATGCTAAAATACCATATTTAACCTTTGCTAAAATACCACATTTTACCTTTGTTAAAATACCACATTTTACATTTCCTAAATACCATATTTTACCATTGCAGAAATAGCATATTTTACCTTTGCTAAAATACCACATTTTACTTTTGCTAAAATACCATATTTTACCATTGCTAATATTCCATATTTTACCTTTGCCAAAATACCATATTTTACCACTGCAGAAATACCATATTTCATCTTTGCTACAAAACATATTTTACCTTTTCGTATAATACAATATTTTGCCTTTTGTGAAATACCTTCTGTATAATATCCTATTTTTTTGAAATATTTTCTACAAAGAAGTCCACATACGATTTGTGGAACTGCTCATATGCAAAGTGTTATTTGTTATAGATTTAGCATTTTTTCTAATTTGTACCCTCTCATCATCAGAAAGAGTTATATGATAATTGATAGACCTTAAAGACCACCGAATATAATCAGGAAGAGAAGTAATTCTATGTTCCTTGTCGAAGCCTGCCTGAGAACCTCTAAAAATGGCCAAAGAGAATGGTAGCCGTTGGTTTTAAATATATTTTGGTCCTTAAGATTCCCGTGCTCGTTCAATTCAATGTACTTCTCTGTTCACTTAACAATGGATTTGTTCCATGGATTCTGTTAAACAATTGTATTAAAAATCGAAATGCTGCAATTAGGAATTAAAACATAAACGTAAAAAATAAATCAATTAGCTCTAAAATAAATATACACACTTAATCGGTCAAAACGTTTATCAGTATTAACGAATAATAAAATAAAACTTGGAGCTTGGTGAATAATTCAGAGTGCAGAGCTATCGGCTAGTTAAAAACCAACTGACAAAGCATCGCTGCTGTAAAAGGTAGGAATCTGAATGCTTACCTCCCTTGTGAGCTTTTAAATGGCGGAACGATAAACCATTTAGGGAGGCAAAAATAGTAAACGCCTGTAACTACCATTATTAAAAATTGGAGAAACATTAAAACCGATTATGGAGAATTAAATTTTCAATAAAGGAACTTCTTTCCATTTTAATAAAATTCTATTAATACCATCTGCTGTTATTGTGAGAAAAAAAAGGAAAGTAGCTTTCCTCCCCTATTAATATATATTTTTCCAAAATAATAACTAATAAATCAATGAAATAAAGAGCTTTATTCATCTATTTTATTTAGTTATTTCATATGTTTAAAGTTATTAATAATAAATAATAAAATAGTATATTTTAAGCATATTGTTAAAGGAAACTTTGTGATTGAAGCAACCTTCTAAATCTGTCTTCTGAGAAAGGAATTTATCATACAGATGAATTGTGACTTTTATTTATTCTGTGCAAAAGTTGAAATGGGTCCTGTGGTAATATTAATAGATGCTGATGCGCTTTTCCCGGTTTCATAATTACTAGCTATTAATTAGTTCCTGAAATAAGGAGTTATTTTGTTGAACCTATAATTCGTTGTTCATCGATATTTATGGCAGTGTCTACGGCTGGTTCGGAAAACGTGCTGGGTGTCTAAGATTATTTAAGCTTAATCTGTATATTCTTTATTCTACCAATGGTTCAGGAATTATTCCCTAATCCAAGGTCTCCATTTCACGGGGTCATCACATGAGTCACGTGAATGAAGAATTCTTTGATTGGTGTGTATAAATCAATAAAAGGAATGCGGGCGCCCCCATGGGACTGGGTACTGACATTTGTCTTACCTCTTGATGTCTGGGGTGTCTGCCACATGGATCAGATGGCCATGAAGCAATTTATAAAAGAATGAAACTCTTCTAAGTCTTAAAGTGGTAAGAACCCTAAATGAAATACACTAAGAAGGGACAATGTACATAATGTTTTTAAGTAGTGCCACAAAAAAGTCAAGTGAACTTTAAAAAATGACATCTTTCTATATTCAAAATCCACGTTTGGTCCAAAATAAACCCTCCTTACTTCTGATGTTTTATATATATATATATATATATATATATATATATATATACTTGGGGGGGGGGGTAAATAAAACAGTAGACCTAAGGATTAAGAGGTCTTGAAATAACATGCGTTAAAAATGGAAACTATGGAAATAATGAGAATGCGGTATTTAGTGTATCAACAACTTCCAATAGGAAAATAACTTGAAACGAATTACAAGAAAAAGTGCAATCATGGCAATCACCTGTTTAGCGAAATAATAATATGCTTCACAACATTTTACATAATATTTTAACGAAACTTGTGCTTATTTTAGACGAAAATGCTCATAATATATTCGAATTAGCTAGTTAGTTATCAACGGTAGCCTCTATTGAATGTGTATGTAGGTTGTAAGAACGGAGCCTTTTGAATTATTTACTTTTACGTCCCGATTTCAATTTAATTAAGAATAATTTTAATAAAGGAATCGCTCCGATGAATATATTATTTTAGGCACCCTTATTATTTCTGATAGCAGTTTAAATTGAACCAGATATCCAATTATTGGTTTCATCCAATCGAAGACAAATAATAACAGTAGTGAAACTCAATTTTTACCCTTCACGAGTTCTTGAAAACTAAATAAAATCGATGAGACAAAAAAAAATAGGTAGCATTTTTAAAGAATCACATTTATGAAAATTAAATTATTGATTTAGATAATAGAACTGCTGACCACCCAAAGAATCGGTGTGGTTGGCCTTGGTTCTTCTAAGGACCAAAGATTCAATTTAAACATTTAGACCAAACATAACGAAACCAATTGTTACATAATTCCAAAGTGTTGTTTGGTCTAAATAAATATAAAAGGCAGGAGACGTAAAGCAACAGTCACGGTTCGTCAAGCAGGCTAACTGACTTAAATTGCTAGAGACGTTATTTCCCATGACGTCATACTCAAGATGGACCCTTTAAAGGTTGGATTATGAATTGAATTGTTCCTTGTATGGAGTCACAAAGAAATTGCTCCCCAAACCGAACAGAGCAGCTAAGCTAGTTTGAATAAAGTTACGGTATAGTGGTTGGAGAGAGTAGTCACAACGACGTGTTGACATATTCAATGGGCCTTCATCAGTGACAGCTCAATTAGCTAGATTACCTTGGCTAAATTCAATTAGACTAACATCTCAAATCTGGGCCACATGTATTTATGCAGTTTTTGTGCACGGTTTGTTTTAAATACAACTGTGTTCATTCACTTTTGTTCTTCACTAACAAAAATAATAGAAAGATCCTATGTAAACTAAGGTGATACCTTACCTTCTATTCTCTGTTTTATACGCAATATGAATCCTATCTAAACAGAACTTGAAGTTTAAGCGCAAAAAGAAATTTTTCAAAACTCAATGAGTTGAAACCATTAAAAAACCGCATTATTTTTCGACCTAAAGAAAAACTATCTCAATCAACAAATTGTCAAGTTAAGATTTTGTAAAGTACAGTTTACCATTGTAGAAAAGTTTTAAAATAATAAAAAAAGTTTCTTTATTACGAATGTTTATTAATTAATTTTAGTTCATAAGAAAATATTTGATAAAAATGCTCTAATTGGAATTGTCATATTGATTCATCGTTATCATTAGTCATGTCGTGTAAAATACGGACTAAATAGGAATGCCACTTAATAATTCTGTCTTCTTTCTACGAAGCAAGAGAAGTATTGCAATCGCAAAAATATTATGTTTTCAGATTGCAACGGAATTATCCATATTGACAGACACATCTTGACTTGTTAGCACGTATGTTGCATAAACCTGGAATTAGAATGTTCAAATTTCATATTTTATTTTAACGTCAAGTTTTATTCTTTCTTTTTTATGAATTCCGACTAAGGAGAAGGGAAATTTACAGAAACTCGAAAATAGCAATTTTTTCCGTTCTTCTTTGAGATAATTAAAATTTCATTTTTTTCTAAAAAAGAACCTTTTTTTTTATCAAAGATCTGTTATTTATGTCATTATGCATTTTTTGATCCATTGTGGAGATTTCAAATATACCACATGCAAATGAAATTATTTTAAATGAAGTTCAACCAAATATTTTGTTTCATTTCACTTAGTAGGAATACAAGGAAGTCATGTGATGCCAACATCATATTTTGTCTAATGCCTTGTTGTCGGATAGTCTCTTAAATAAGTCAATGGGTTATCAATGCATTTCATTGGTACCCTCTTCCATTCCTTGTTTCCATGTAAGCCTCTTCCACGGAAACCATCTCCAGACGTCATTAGTGAATTCAAATACAATACTTGGTTTAATTTCTAAATGCTTTAAGAACATTCATTTTATTTTAAGTCCATAATATATCAGATAATATAGCAGAATCTTGAAGACATGACCAATAATGTATATATTTTAACCACTGTGTGTTTGCATTCATACAAAAAAATAATTAGTACTTTGCTTTCCAAAAATTTGTGAAAAAATAAATAAAGCCCAGTTCTAAAACAAATTTAGGGATATAAATCTCAAGGAGGATAAAAAATACACTTTTACTGGATAAAAATTATGTTCCCTGTGCGGATGAGAAGGGGTTAAGTTGTGAGGAAGCTATTATTTACAAAAGACAGACAGCTCTATATTTCCTCACACAGCGATAATTCTACAAGATTGGAAAAATTAATTTTTGCAGTCTGTTGGAAGTTTACGCCTGTATCTAGGCTATATCATTTTTATATTTTCTGGAGATCAAGTTCCTTTAAATTATAATTTATTGCGTGAATTATAATTCGTTTCACAATATTACAATATTAAGCCATTCCCTATTTAGATATATGAATATTAGGTTGAAAGAAAGAGGTTTCCTTCTATTAGCCTTTTTAACCTGTGTAATTGTTTGGATTTCTTTAATTTGGTTTCAAGATTAACATAATTTCATATAAAGTATAATCTAATCCCAGAATTTTATCTACCTAGAACAATTATACAGTACAAATTAATAAAGAAATGTCTCTTGCTTCTAAGTATCAGGTTATTCCATTAGTACTTAGATGTTCACAGTATCCGTTGGCGAAATATTTGCTTAATCACTTAATGTTTGTATAACAGTGCCCTAAATAATAAATTATATTCCTTTAAAAAACTTGTCATTTTTAATATGGTCAGAAACATTCCTTTTCTAATTCCCTTAGTGCATATTTAAAAATCTCGTCTCGAAGAATAGGATACTATATGTAAAACAGGACAACAATAATAAAAATACCATACTATAAAAAGGAATGAAAAAATATTGTAATATTACATGAGCATTCAGGTGACAAAAATACTTTTGAAAAATGAGAAACGAATTGGCGCAGAGGGAGCAACTGAGTGAAGGAGAAATAAATTACATTCCCAAACTTTTGACATCTACTGTCATACCTAATATGAAATGTGCGATTGTACGTTCTGTCATTTTAGCGTATTTTTATGTAGCATTGCTATAGGAAACCACATCAATGTCATCATTCAATATTTATCCACTACATTGCGGTGAGACCGTCAGAGCCATTTTGATAGTTAGTATTTTTGATTGTTTTCATTTGATAACAAATATTGAGCAGTTATTAATACTTTTTTTTTTATTGTAGCATTATTAATTCACGTTTTTTTTTTTCATCAACGCGCTTTATACACCACTACTTATAATGTTTTTTGTCATCTTCTCATAGTAACTGTTAATAAGCCTCAAAATTGAACTCGCCATTTTTCAAGAATTCCAAGAAACATGAGGACCTTATCTTCCTCTTGTCCCAGGAATGGGAAAATTACGAAGCCCAGCCACGGCCATTGAGATGCAGCTGTGCAGGTTTCTTTCCATTAAAATAAGGTCTTTTTAAATCCTACACTTACTAAAGGTACAATAGCTGAATCAGCTGGCATGGGGACGGCCTTGGCTACTACTGCTTCATGTCTGACACTCATAAAGATATACTGTCATACAAAAAATATTCAAATGTTGGCAATTTGTAGAAATAATGCATAATCAAACATCATGAACTGAATTAAAAGCTCTCAATTTTCTGGTTAGGAACCCGACGAGGTGGAGGCTGTAATAGAGATTTAGAATAAAAAAAACCCCTTGAATTTCATAACACAAAAATATACCTCAAAATCCATGATGGCTATATGCAGAGACAACACAAAGTAGTGATAACCATGATGTTGTAGGCTCTACAAGTGACATCTGGTATTTGTTTTTTTCGTTAAGAAATAATCCTTATTTCTGAGAGAACGAGGGAGGAAATTAACAGGTCCACAAAGCCATCCAGTGGTTTTTTATTGCCTTCTTCATCATTCCATACAACAATAAAGGAAAATCTCATTCATACGCATAACATTAAGAGGGAGGAAAGTTCTACTTGAAGCCAAAACTGTTAGAGAGCCATCCCTTCGTAGACTGTATCCTGCATAAGCTAACTTATGATTAGGAAAGAGCCAGCACAAGGATGCAGATTACAACTGTAATATACCGTCCAATCTTGCCGGTATGTTTAAGTAATACTTTAGACGAGAGTTGATAACCATGTTACATACTATAATTATGCCAATTATGAAAGACGTAAACTCTCAGCTGTTATCAGTGAAATCCCATGCTTCCTCTCCGATTATATTATTATTAATACATTAATAATATCAATAGGAATATTCTATTGAGATGAAGGGATTCTTTAAAAGAGAACTTTATCCTTTGTGTGGGGTCAAATTAGAAAACACGGAAGAAGGAAAGCAAATATGGGGCTTCCAATGCTGAATTTACTCTGCTGTAGAGGTCAAACCTAGGAGGAAAACAAACAGTCCAATTCAATGCGGAAACCACTGAGCTTTAGGCCAAGCTGCGGAATGTCCAGCGACTGTTTTTTTTTAAATACACAAGACGAGCACTTCCGGAATAGAAATAACCAAACGCGCAAGCTGAGGTCGAAACTGTTGTACTTGCTATAGAGCCTCCATTACACATTATGGGAATAAAGCAAAAGTAATTCATAAAACCCACAATTTGTCACATTCATATCATGGTCATAAATACACCAGATTAAATGAAATCAATTAAACGGTCTGAGAACCTTGATCTATCATCTCCAAAAATATACTGAATGCTTCTAACGTCAGACAATTAGGAAAAGTAAATGAAACTGTGACACATTTATCTCTCGACGAAGTTACATTCTAGACCAGAGCTATAATTATTGTATCTTTAATTTAACTTCTCATCACAGAATTTCTGACATTTATTTCTGACTTATTAAGTACATAAATTGTATAGGCTTGGCCATATTCACTTGAACAATAATATATATATATATATATATATATATATATATATATATATATATATATATATATATATATATTCTTCAAATGTTATGGCAAGGGTCTCCAATAAAAAAAAAACATTTATTTCGGTGAAAACTTTATTTCAACTCAGGTAAGAAAAAACGCCTCGTTATTTCAACTGTCCTACATGTTTTGTGGCTTATTTGCCACCTCTTCAGGGGGTATCCTTTTTAAAAAATATATAAAAATTAATAATAACATTAATTTAACACATCCCTTAATAATTCTTTTGCTATATATTGTATTAGAAGGTGTCTACATCTATGATATATTTATTAAATCTAATTATAAATTGCTACTTACATTTCTGAAGTGCTCGTTGCGACTGTCCTCACAGAGGAGGTAGATGGTACTTAGAGGTTCCCGAGGTAGGTTTAATCAGCTGACTAAAATTCGATTAATTACAAGTCAATCTTCAACTCGATTATTTCGCGTCATAATTTAAAGTCGATTAATTTAAGATAAAATGTTATGGAATATATTATTGAGGTATTTGATTTCTGTTTTTTTGTTTAATGCCCTTTTTTTCTGTTTTTTATTATGTGAATGTTCTCTTTTATTTATAAGCCGCGAAACATGTAGGGCAGTTGCAATAATGTTTGCACCGAAATCAATGTTTTTTATTGGAGACACTTCCCATAACATTTGAAGAATATATAAATAATGTTGGATCCAGAATAAGAAGTATATATATATATATATATATATATATATATATATATATATATATATATATATATATATATATATATATAAATATACATATACAAACATGTATGACACACACACAAAAGTCTTATCAAAATTATTTTACCATTTGAATATACAAATATGAGAGAAAACATTTTTAAATAAGTTGTAGAGAAAAGGCTAGAGGCTGTCATTGGCGAGAGTGGCTGTGGAAATAAATTGGTAGTAGCTACTCAGCCAACAGCATACTAAGGAGAACTCTACCTCAATATATGGCCCTTGAAATATTTATAAATTTCTCATTAAATTCCCAACATGCAATCCTTGATATATGTGCCATATTCATTCGGCTTTCTATTGGGATTTTTTTTTATTTGTTTTTATCGAGTCAACCACTAAGTTATGCTGAGCCTCCTGACTAACTTCAATAGATTGGAAATTCCTTTAAGGCGTTCTAGCGGCTTTAGTAGGAACGTGTTTTCACATTTCTACATTTTATTTTTAGTTTAGCGGTTAAATTTACAGCATCAATGAATAAATTAATTCAGCAAACACAGGTAATACGTTTATTCTGCAATATTAGGAGAAAAGTGCTGTTTAGTGATAAAAGTTAGTCATGCAGTGGCTGCTTAAACTAAACAGATTTCCGAAGTGTTGATATAACACACTTGTGATCTTACGATACCACACACACACACACACACACACATATATATATATATATATATATATATATATATATATATATATATATATATATATATATATATATATATATATATATATATATATATATATATATATAACGGAGTAGAATGGGGGTGGAGTAGTAAAGTCAGAAACCAATAAATTACTAATAACTCGCTTAATACTTGAGTTAGCAAAGAAATGCAAGGACAACAATTGAAGAAAATCAAAATTCGAAGAATATTGGTCCTGTAACATTTTATGATCGGACTCATAATAACGAATATATTTTGAAGTTTCTAATGCCCACCCTCTAAGCCACCACTATTCCAGTTTCGATACGATGTCATTCAGTAAAAAATATGAACTTTAGTGTTGACTGATACAGCTAAATATCGGAGGATAGTATAGATCAAATAATCATCCTCCGATTATGTTCCAATAAAGAATTAAAAATCGTGATGGTGTTATCACATGACGATGTACATGTGTCGTACAAAAGATTGATTCTATAAAATTATTAGTTCCGACTATTACAACGGAGATATTTTGAAATCCCCCTCCCTGTCGTATTTTAGCCGTAAACAAACTTGATATTGAGATATATATATATATATATATATATATATATATATATATATATATATATATACAATTTTGAACGGATTTCATTTTCGTTATTTCTTGGGTAGGATCGATGGACATTTGAAGAAATTTTTCAAAATTCCATCATGATTACAACCTCATTAGCTGATTTTCCCTAAGGTAAATATGCTAAAAGCAGCATTAGTCTTTGAACATAAATGTATCAGAACCACAATGATGACCGGCCCCGTACTGTAGGTGCATTGTAATTAGATACATAAAAAGTCCGTCACGCAGTTGCTTCGTAAACTGACCAAATTTCCCACGTCCGGCTATGAAACACTACTGACCTTTTCTTACCATATATTTTATATTTCTAAGTTGAATAGAAGTTGTAGTTACTGAAGGGTTGAAAAGGATAAAGTTTGAATAACTCACGTAATATTAGTGCTACAAAACTATTGAAGTTCAGAATAACAACCGTATCACCAATAGATAAACAAGAATGGTTTCATAACATTTATCGATACGACTCATTATAAAGAAGATATTATTAATTTTTAAATTCCCTCACCTTTAATCCCCTTAATTCCTGGTCCAGTTTCAGCTATGACCTTACATGATCTGGATATAATCCATCACCGATTTTCTTTTTTTTTTTTTTTTTTTTTTTGTATCCGATTATTTAGTACTATGTTCAATTATAAAATGTTTACTTATTTTACTTATATTTTAGTTTTTTGTTATATGCTATTGTTACTTGTTGTTATTTCTTATTTATTTTCCTTTTGTTATTTGACATTGTAAAATTTTTGACTTCTTAAAGACAAATCACCTTTGATCTGTTGACCATAAATAAGCAAATCAAGTTTTTTTTTTTTTAAAAAAAAAAAAAAGGTTATTCATTAAAGAAAGCTTTAATTACTGATTTAAAATTACCCTTTAAACTACGTTTTTTAAACTCAAATTGACTTGATTCTTTGAAGTATTAAAATGGTTCGCATACGAATTCAGTAAGATTAAATAAAGTATTATTAAATATAAAACAATTGATTTATTTGTAATTTTTGGAATTAAGATATTTCTTTGAAGTTTTTAAAAAGTACTATGATATAAAAAATGAAATGTAAAAGACAAAAAAGTAAATGGGCTGAAGTGTCCAGCACGTTCAAACGCCCTGAAGCTTGACAGATTCAATTAAGTGTCTCTTGTTATCCGCCTCTCTGTTGCTTTGGTTTGACGCATGTTATTGAAAAAATCATTTTCCTGTCCGATCCACTCGCTGCAATTCATTTTGCCATAGACAGTCACTATTATAAACCATTGTTCAGTTTATCCCTATAATCTGCTTTTAGACATATGAATATGGACTTCTTATACGTTTTTAGTAGCCAATAACAAACACTAAATGAATCGTGCATTTCCAAAACGTTGTAAATGCCAAAATTTGAAAAATGCACTTTTCATACTAAAACGCGTTTAAATGCCCATATCTTTCTATTGCAAAACAGTTTGTGTGGATAGTGCTGCATCTAGCGGAAGAAAACGGAACTAGTAATGTATAAATAAATGTATAAATTTCTTCTTTGCAAAAAACGTTTTTCTGCTGTAAATTATTACTTTTGACCCTTACAAGGTTTTGTAAATGCACGATTCAAATAGCTATTTTTAAGAGTAAGTTTTCCTGCTTGAAAAACGGAATTGTTTTGGGAAAATCGATTTCCCCATTGCTTATTATATTATTCGTTTGAGAAAAATGACATCAGCGAAAGTACGGTAGATTAACTTAATGCTAATGAAATCTCAAGTTCAGAAAGGCTGACAATCTCAATGAAAGTTTCATTAAATTACAACCAATACTTGCCTACTTATTGTACATAATTCTTCCTGTTCTCTAATGCAGAGTGGACACTAGAAAACTGGATAGGAATACAATAAGATGGCCATCAAGCAGGGGCTTTGTAAACTAAGCAGATTTCTCATATTTATACTATATTAGGAGATTTCCCTTGGGGGAAATCAGCTATTGAGGTTGTACTCATGACGGAATTTCCGAAATTTTTCTTCAAATGTCCATCGATCCTACCTAGTAGATGACGAAAATGAGGTCCGTTCAAAAATGTATGTGTATATATATATATGTCTGTTACCGCTCTAGCGGTCGCAATTTTTGTTTGATTGTTACCAAACTCGATATTTAGTCGTTTTATGTAAAAAGAAAGATCAAGTTCGTTAATGGCTGAAATCGGACCAGTGGGAGGGGGGTTTAGAGGGGAGGACTTTTGAAAATTCGAAATATTTTCTTTACTATACGTCGGATCGAAAAATTGTATAGAATCAATCTTATTGCAAATTAAATTTACCATAAATATTGTTATATACATTTATTCTCTATCTTGAATATTAACCGATATATTTGTATTTTTATGAAATCTGGGCGGAAAACGGATTTCCTTCCAAGAGCTAGGTCGGCTCTCGGGAAAAACTTCACATGGGAAATCTGCTTAGTTTTCGCAGCCCCTGCGTGACGGTCTTTTTATACTGGTGGTGAGGGCGATGAATCATGTTAATTAGAAACACTTTTTTGTGGCTTCTCACAATTTATTTCTTAAAAACGCTTGATATACTGCATCGGCAGGTTGGGAAATTAATTCCCAAAAGCGCTAAGTGTTTTCAAGAAATAAATTGTGAGGAGCCACAAAAAAGTGTTTCTAATTAACCTAAGCAGATTTCCCTGGAGCTGGTATGTGGTGCAAATATCTCGGTTAATTTTCCATTAAGGATTGGAGATATCGAAAAATAATATAAAACCAAATTTATAAGAAATGGATAGTAAAGTAGGTTATGATCAGTTCTTTGATCCCATTTATAACGACTAGGGGTATTATTGCCCCCCTTCTCTCTCCATAGTTCGATTTTAACCTTCAATCAACATGACCTTTTGTTTAAAACGTGTAAAATTCGAGTTTTATAACGTTCAAACCGAAATTGCAACAGCAAGAGCGTTAACAAAAAAATGTGTTCTCTTCTAAATTTTGGGTTAAATTTAGTAGTTTAAATTTTAACCCCTTTCCTGTTGACCGATTGATCTGGTACTCGGTACACACCTTTAGTTCTAATGAGAATACAGTTTAATATATTCAGTATCTTTGTAAATCCAATATTGCCAGGGCTACAAAAACGGCGGTCATACTTTCTCCTTCACAACGTCCTCAATATGGCTATGAAATAATAGGGCTTGACTAGTAGAATACAGTACACTATCGAAATATAAAAAAATTAAGTTAAAAAGCTTTATTGAAAAAAAAATAAAGATAAAAATTGTGATGAAAATGTACTAAAAGCAAAATCAGTCAATACACCACTCTCCTCATCAATATAGGTCATTGATCAGAAACATGAATAAATTCGTGAGACATTTCTATCATAAGTCAACCATTCAAATGATTGTAAATGTTATTTACGTATTTATTCAGGATACGATACGCCCCATGATTTTATTTATTTGCCTGAATGCCCTAGATTTGTGAGGAGAGTAGTGTGATTTTATTCATAGTTTTTATCTGAATTTATATTGAGTAAAAATGTTTAACTTAAATATTTTTTTTATTTATTTCGGAACACATTTAACGAAAATTGAGTCATGAGTGTAATCCCGATAACTGATTTCACCTAAGGGAAAACTTTTAATATTTAGCTCGCTATTTGTCAGATGTGTCCATCATTTCAATTTGAATTGATCATCAATTGATGTATTTGGTGCGTTATCACTCATGCTCTGATAAGCTGATGATGATGGTTCCCCAGAAATGTGAGGCATTATGAAACGACCTGTTGCTTCCTTTGGAAGTTAATTTGACCTAGCATCAGAAAGGAATTAGAAAAAAAATTAATGGCTGTGAAACCGGTTGTATTTGAATAGCGGGCCGTAAGTGAGTTAGCTAAGACAAGGCCTAGACAATGAAGGGAATGCTAGGATGTCTAGGAGATTGAATGGCTAGACCCATCATAAACATGCCCAAGCAATGCTGACCATTCTCTCTCAGCTTAGCATATCACTATTCGACTTCTCTTATCTCTTGTTCCGGCTAGCCCCTTTATTGTTCCGAATACAGATTTAGGTATGTTTGGCCTATGGTATCGTTCTATATTTAAATGGAAAATTATATTGGGTGCTTCTCAGTGTGTTTTAGTAAAATTTCCGTTCGTATACTATCGGATAACTCAAGTAAAATCTATTCAAATTTGTATATATGTGTGTGTGTGTGTGTGTTTATACAAATTTAAGAGTCTATATGTGTTTATCTATACTCTTTGTTGCTTACCCTGAATAAGCTAGCTAACTGAATTTTCAACTTCCAGTAAACCGTCACTTCTACTTGTCTCGCATGTAAACCATACTCCAATAAACATAAATCCTTTCATCCAAAATTTAAATACCAGATATTGTTTTCATTTGCCTTTACTGTTACCTTTTCTGATGTTAACATCAATTAACATTTTACATTCCAGAATCCAAACATTTCATTGCGTCAATACCATACACGACATTTATCTGCGTCATACTAAAATAAAGACCGAATTCGTGAGTGTCTGATATCGGACCAGGAATAAGGGATGGGGTGGGGGGGGGGGGTGGCGTTGAAAATTGCAAAGAGTAATGGAAATAGTATTGCTACAAAGAATTAATTTTCCATTTCCACAATTGCTGTTCTATGCATTTTTAGCAGATTTCCATTAAGGGAAAAGCTTAAATCGGACAGTGGGGAGGGAGGGGGGTTTAGAGGGGAAGAATTTCGAATGTTCGAAATTTCTATGTTATTATAAGTCGGATCGAAAAAGTGTATAGAATTAATCTTTTTGTAAATTTAATTGTCTATAAATGTCAGTTTAGCCATGTGAGTTAAAGTGTTGATCATTGTCTCACATGGTAAACCTAGAGTGACGAGTTCGATTCCCGCCTGGGCAAAGGAATTTATTTTGTGACGGAATTAATTAAGTAAAATCCTTAGTCCCATCCTGGTTAATAAACGTGGTAACCTTTAGATAACCAGTCCCAATTTGACTTAGTAGCAAAAAGTGGACGTTAATAAATAATAATATCTATAGATGGATGACAATGTTATTTATGAACGTATGCATTGTATTCCTAAGGCTAATTGGGAGTGGTTATCTAAAGGTTCACTACACATTTCTAGCTTGGGTGGGAATAAAGATTTCATGTAATGAGGTCGTAACTAAATAAATTTCTATTGCCCAGTTGAAAATCGAACTCATGGTACTTATCGATTAACGGGAGGCCACTTTTTTCTAACCCAAATATTTGTCTTTGTACTCCAGTTATAGTTTTCCTTAAACACCCACTGGTACTATCACAAATCTTACTTTTGAGTATTTGAGTCACTGAACGTATCCTGTCCAGCTGAAATTTCAATTTCTGTTTACATTGGCGTATTACTCCGGGGGAAGTATAGTACGCATAAGACCATCAGCAAGTCGTTTCAACAGGGAGTAAATCTGCTTAGAATACGCAACCCATGCGTTACGGACACTCGTACCTAATACCTAGTCTCTGAATTATGGTCCTCCAACATTAATCACAAATATTAACCCAATCAATGCTGGTGCTGATTACTAGCAGATTACGATTGCCGTGCATATCCGTTAAGCACCACGACTGAGAACATTTGGACACGCTCTATTTCCTACACTTCATAGTCAACTACAATCTTTGTCTGTACTTGTATTTTGGTCCTTAGATATTTTATCATCTTGAAGAAAAAGTATGGCTATAATGTGGCTGACCATTTTTATTTGTCATTAAAATAATAGTAACTAACTAATAAAAGCGATTCGTATTCACATAGGAATTCTACAAAAAATACAATATGTCACAAATATTTTCAAATTTGTGTACTAAGAAAACGGTAAAACTTATTTACCCGTCTCACAAAAAACAAGTAAACAAATTTTCAATTCAGATTTACATTATATCATTACATTAAATGTATTCTTATAAAGTGATTACTGTGATTGAATATTTTATACGTGTTTTACAGTCTATTTAAACAATGAACACTTTGATTTTTTATAAGGTATGATTGTCTATTAATTGAAAAATATTAATTATACTTTGTTTTAAGATTAGCTCATTTACTTTATTTTACTATTGGCTACTTCACAGAATTTCTACGAAATCAAATTGCCAAATCTATAATACATGAATTATTATTGTCCAAATATAAAAATTGACTTTCTATATTCTACTATTCTGTCTTTCAAGCCTATCTCAGACAATGTCGTTAATACCGAGTAATTTATAACAAATTCTAGTTCGTCTAAAGTAATGACGCTGTTGCTGGATGAAGATGGTCTGAGGCATGTCGTAAATTGTCGGTGTCAAACATACACCTGAATGCAAATTTTCATTCTAATGTGGAAACAATATTTCACTTAATTTGCAGATTTTTGAAAAATTCCTAATGACAAATATAGACGTATTTAAGGAACATGATTGTTAGCTGTCGTATTTTGTCATTCCTCTAAAAGTTTCTTGTTTAGGCATTGCCAACAAATGACAACTCATTTTGCTACAAATTTCTGAGAAACAAAGAACACTAGATAGATAGACAGAAATTTTATTGGCTTATGTTTACAAACATGTTGCCAAGAGTCTGGCCAATTACTGCTAGTATGGTTATTAATATATTATAACTTTTTAAAAAAAAATGTGAAAATAAAATAATAATAATTTCTAAATTAAAAATGAACAGCATATACATTGGCATGTAATACAATATAATGGCGGAAATCTTGTGTTAAAGGAAAAAAAGAGTTGGGAGAGAATTTAGACTGAACCATTTGTGGTAATTCTGAGCTATTATCCGGTTAACTTCAATTCCCTCCATACTGTAATATTACATTAGTGTAGTGCTGAATATTAATATTCAGTCCTAATTATGTGTCGGAAAACGAAAATATATTAATAAACTTAATTTAGTAGTCGTCTGGCTCACTATCGGTATCTGGCTCATGAACGACGCGAGATAAATTTTGTAACACTAAAATTTCCAAAATACGCCATCGGTGGTTAAAACCGAGGGTGGGGGTTTTCTTGTTCTAACTTTAGTATAAAACAAGAGTACATCACATTTTTAGGGCGATTGGTCAGATCTACAATGGCGAGGACGAGCAACCTCGCGTCGTTCATGAGCCAGATACCGATAGTGAGCCAGACGACTACTAAAGTAAGTTTATTAATATATTTTCGTTTTCCGACACATAATTAAGACTGAATATTAATACTCAGCACTATAATAATGTAATATTACAGTATGGAGGGAATTGAAGTTAACCGGATAATAGCTCAGAATTACCCCATTTGTTATTTCTCGTGGAGAGATGAGGGAAAAAGATAAATAAAGAAAACAAAACAACTATGTGAGTTCTCTTAAGAATTAGGTATATTGAATAGTTAAGTATATATCTATAATAAAAAATGAAATTTAAGCAGTAAACAAACTTTATGAACTAATATGGCGGCCATAACTATACACACAAAATTAGCGGTGGGTCCTATAATATATATGAGTACTCATGCGATACTTGCGCACATAATGCTAGCATTATTAAGTAGTTAATAGCGGGAATCATGCACTTCCTAGAGATGATGAAGTCTTGTTGCGGTGATAAATCTGGATGGGCACGTGGCAGAGAAGAAGAAAGGCGGGAGCAGATGAACCTGTTGACTCTAGCAGAGGTACACATAGACTGGCTTGTCTCTGCAACGGCTGCCTAGATCAGCTGTATGCCACAGCCTTCTCGCTCTGTAGGTGTGTGTGGCGGGTTTATGAACTAGCCAAGCTAGCGCGGGAAACACAATTCAAACTGGCGACTGAACAAATATTACTCTAAATAATTATAATAATTAATTCAAAAGATCATAATTTAATGTAAATTTAGATTAATTCATTCTTTTTTAATGTCTAAATAAAGATCAATTTTTGACTTATCAGATTAACATAATTCTTCTCTAAGATTTATACAAACAGAATACTAATAATAAGTATAATTGCATATAATAAATAATGTGCCGATTACAGTTGTTTAAGCACCCCCATAAAAATAATAAAATTCTTTCGTTTATACTGTCAACTTTCGCAAACGTTTGATAAGAAACAGAAAATATCATTAACTTGATTTTGACTCCAAAATGTTTACCAATGATAAGTATTCTCTTTGAGGCAGTATATATCTCTCAAGGAATTTTACCCTGTGTGATGTAAAAGCGGGGCAATACAACAGTAAATGATTCAAATGTGTGTATATATATTTAGATATATATATATATATATATATATATATATATATAGATATATATATATATATATTTGGCACCATTTACATGTTTCTCCAGTTTTAATAATTTGTGTCATGTTTCTATTGGATAATTTTAAATATTCAAAAGACAAAATTTTTATTTGACTGGTAAGTTTTATTTTATGTTTGTGTGAAACGTTAAATACTTTTCAGGGAGAGAATGGTTAAAAGTACAAATACTTCTATAGATTTGGCTGTGACTTGAGTTAAGAACTCTATCAATGCCAAAGGAATGGAGATGGTTTATAATTGTTTCAATGATTGTATTCTTGTTGGCTAGCGAAGTTTCTTGGTCTAAAAATTCGAACAAAGAGCACTAGAAATTAGCTATCGAGGAAATTTAGGTTTTAGAAGTATTAGGGACTATTGCTGATGTATAACATAATTTTCTTCCCAGATAAGTGTAGGTTGTGGCCGGAAGAGCGCGTTGACCTCTCTCATCCTGGAGCATATGTAACGTTAAAGTTGATAAGGGCATTGTCTAAGGCTTGGGAGGGTAAAGACTGGGGGCCAATGGTTCTACACAATAGGCATTCGTCTATCGTCACTCGACAATGGGCGGGCTCAATGAAGCATACCATCGACTGTGGTTCACTTCAATATCCACCATGGCTTCACAACACAATTACCACTAACCTTATGTAAGCTTATTCCAACTTCACAACGACCGAACTCTATTATACCCTTGATTTGTAACTCCGGACTATTCCCATTATTGCTCAATTAAATTTTCCTTAGGAAGCATACTCCAGCTCCCACACACAAAATATTAATACTCAGTTTTGAAGTACTTCTTAGATAATATTTGAATTTTATTTCCAATATGACCCTTGTTATTTGAGTTTAGAGTTGCCGTAGTTCTCATGAAATTAAATGCATCCTCCACTCACCATTCACTGAAAATATACGTCCTTTCAATTTTTCAGTCAGTCACAACTAAAAAAAGTCCGTCACGCAGGGGCTGCGCAAACTAAGCAGATTTTCCATGTGAAGTTTTACAATAGAGAAATCTGCATACTGGTAACACAAAACCACCGTGATTAAATACAAACGGTAAAGAGAAATTAATTAATTAAAATAAATTCCCAACTGAAACCATTAACGAACTTGATCTGTCTTTTTTACATAAAACGGTTAAATATCGAGTTTCGTAACGATAAAACAAAAATTGCGACCGCTAGAGCGTTAACACACACACACACACATATATATATATATATATATATATATATATATATATATATATATATATGTATAAATACATTTTTGAACGGACCTCATTTTCGTCATCTCCAGGGTAGCATCGATGGGCATTTGAAGAAATTATTCGAAAAATATCCCTTAAGGGAAATCTGCTAAAAAGTCACGCAGGGGCATCATCGTAAACTAAGCAGATTTTCCACGTGCTGGTATAACACACTAGAAATATCATCTCATCATATATTCTCAATTTCTATGGAAAAAGAAAAAGATGAGTAGGGGGGGGGGGTGTTACTGAGGGCTGAAAACGAATCGCGGAATAACACTCTTAATACTTGAGATACGAAAAAATGCATAGAACATCAATAGATTAACAACATTGGTTATATAAAATTTTATAATCCAACTGAGAATAACGGTAATAATTTGAATTTTCGGATTGCTCCTTCTCTAAACACCGACTATTTGGTCCCCAATTTTAGCCAATAACAAATACGATCTTTAATGTTTATTGAACGGTTAAATATGGAGTATGGTATTAGATAAAATAAATATTTTCGAGTAAAGAATGAAATCTTTCTATTGATGACGTCATCACAACATATTTGCATGTATCTCACAAATTAAATGTTTAATGTTAAAGTAAGTTTGATATTTGGTATTTAACCTTGGATGGAAGTGATTCATGACAAAAGTTTATTCTTAATATGGCTTGAGTAAGAGTGGGGGTTTACTGAATACCGAAAACTAAAAATCCTTATATCGGTTAATATCCATGATACAGAAAATACATATAGAACACCATTTATAGAACATTAAATGTGTAATAAGATTAGATATCTTCATTTTTTTCAATCTGACGTACAATAACGGAGATATTTCGAATTTTCGAAATGCTCCCCCTCTAAACCCTCCCTCCGCCTATTCTGATTTCAGCCGTTAACGAACTTAATCTTTTTTTTTTTTACGTAAAACGATTATATATCGAATTCGATAAGCCAAACATTGCAATAGCTAGAGTGATAAGCAAATTTATATATATATATATATATATATATATATATATATATATATATATATATATATATATATATATATATATATACGCACAGGTAATTTGGAAGGGACCTCACTTTCGTCATCTACATGGTAGGATTGATGGACATTTCAATAATGTTTTCGAAAATCTCGTCATTTGTACAACCTCAATTGCTGATTTCCAATAAGTGAAATCTGCTAACGTTTGGTGGTAAATCAACAACAATAAAATTAGTCGAAGTTAGCGTTCCCTGTGTTCGAACTTTACCACTAAGTGGTACATCTAAATAATGTATAAAAAAAAATGAGTTTTCAACGAGAGAGAAGAAAAATAATGTTCTAAAATCTATCAGTGTTGTTAAAAATAGATATTGTACTAAATGGTTCTTGCAAAACATTAAAATCTGTAATTCACTTATTTAATTGAAAGGCATCTCTGTAACACGTACATTTCTCTCATAATTGTATTATGGACAATTTCTGATTGGGTTGGACAGGAAAGCTTTTAAAATTAAAACTCTCGCTACAGTGTCCGTCAGGGAATTTCATCGTATAAAAGACTAGAATAACAAAAAAAATTAATTTATAATCAAAAACCTGTCGAACGTGGTCCGCACACATTTATGCTTTTAAGGGAAATGTGGACTGGGAGAGAGTGTTCCATGTTTTAGCAGATTTCCCTTCAGGGAAATCAGCTATTGAGGTTGTACTCATGACGGAATTTTCGACATTTTTCTTCAAATGTCCATCGATCCTACTTAGTAGATGACGAAAATGAGGTCCGTTCAAAACTGTATATATATATCTATATATATATATATATATATATATCTATATATTTGTCTGTTACCGCTCTAGCGGTCGCAATTTTTGTTTGATCGTTACGAAACTCGAAATTTAGTCGTTTTATGTAAAAATAAAGATCAAGTTCGTTAACGGCTGAAATCGGACCAGTGGGAGGGGGGGGTTTAGAGGGGAGGATTTTCGAAAAATCGAAATATCTCCGTTACTATTCGTCGGATGGAAAAATTGTATGAAATCAATCTTATTGCAAATTACATTTACTATAAATATTGTTCTATACATATTTTCCGTATAATGAGTATTAACCGAGATATTTGTATTTTTTGTAATGAGTTCCGCTTTCAGTAAACCCCTACTCCTACTAGGGACATATTAATAATAAGCTGATATCTAATGAACCACCTCATTATTAGGTTAAATACAAAATATTGTTTTCAACAGAGCTTTATTTTACGAGGAACAAACAAATACGTTCTGTTGAACCCCCCCCCCCCTTTTTTTTCTTGGACTACAAAAATCTGAGTGATTGAGATAGAAATTATTTAGATTCATTTCAAATTACTCCACTAACTATAATAAATAATTTCCAATAAAATTAATATTTTATATTCAGATATATTTCTTTGTTTGTTTTTCCGGTCTATCTATCGATACTGCACTACAAGGTTGGCTAACCTGTTTGTTTACAAGCCAGCTGTATTACGTTGTAGGTTACGTTCTATTATTAATTACAGTACTGGATACAATAAATAGTTATATGAATAAAATTTATAACTTATATTCATATATATTTCCGTAATTGCTTTTATTTCCGGTAAAAGCTGGCTAACCTGATTGTTTAGCCTGTTTGCTATCAGGAAGGTTCTTACCATTTGACTTGCCCTTTATTTGTTTACTTAATATTCACAGCAGTATTAAGTCTTACAAATAGTGGATATTCTGTGGTACTATTTAGTGTTGGTGTAATAAGTGTTCAGAGCGCTGCTATCATTAACGGTAAGTCCATTTTTTGTGTTCTTGTTGTTTTTTGAGATTGAATTGTTTTTAATTTAATCTCGGAGCCTAACGGACGAGAGTTACTTTCCCGCCAAAACCTAGTTCGGCCGTTTCTTTGACTGGCTCGGCTCTCGCGAAATTTCTCTATTGTAAAACTTCACGTGGGAAATCTGCTTAGTTTACGCAGCCCCTGCGTGATGGACTTTTTTTTTAAGAAGTTCAGGAAGATTTTCATTTAGTCAGAATGGTGTTTGGTTCAGTTTTCTATTTTCTAAAATTATCTCCTGAACTATTCGTAATCATCAGGCTTTTCAGTTATCAAATAATACTGGGGCAAAAAAGGCTATGTGGTTAAATTTTCTAAACGTTTTCAAGAAACACAATATTCTTTCTTAAATTTCTTATTGGACCTTAATTATTATTTCTCTATTTGGATAGAAATATGGATTGTGCAATTTTTAATAAAACTAAATTGAGATAGAATATAGTCATTTTTTAAAGTAAACGACCCCATTTATTTTAATCGGGTTGTCATCAAATTAAAGTATTACTTCTGAATGGCATTTCATGTTCATATGTTTCATGAACATAAAGATATAATAATTAGATTAACAGTTATTAGTATTAAGTATTGTTTTTATTTAATTTATTACGTAAATAACAAGGAAAATAAATTCGGTAACTAAGCAAATTTGATTAACCAATTAAGAAAAGAATCACATTTTCTTACAAATATTTTTAATTTACGACTAAGATTTAAAAATAAAATAAAACCTTGTATAAGTATTGACCATACGCTTTGATTAAATTTTCATTATAAAATTCAATATTTTCTGCATATTTTTTACTTCCCATTTAAAATATTATCATTGAATGAGTTTCTTGCAATATAGAATCTCATTTCAAATTTAAAAATAAAATAATACCTGCTATATGTTTTGACCATACGCTTTGATTAAATTTTTATTATAAAATTCAATATTTTCTGCATATTCTTTACCTCCCATTTAAAATATTATCATTAAATGAGTTTCTTGCAATATAGAATGACATTTCAAATTTAAATATAAAATAAAACCTGGTATAAGTATTGACCATACGCTTTGATTAAATTTTCATTATAAAATTCAATATTTTCTGCATATTCTTTACCTCCCATTTAAAATATTATCATTAAATGAGTTTCTTGCAATATAGAATCTCATTTCAAATTTAAAAATAAAATAATACCTGCTATAAGTATTGACCATACGCTTTGATTAAATTTTCATTATAAAATTCAATATTTTCTGCATATTCTTTACCTCCCATTTAAAATATTATCATTAAATGAGTTTCTTGCAATATAGAATGACATTTCAAATTTAAATATAAAATAAAACCTGGTATAAGTATTGACCATACGCTTTGATTAAATTTTCATTATAAAATTCAATATTTTCTGCATATTCTTTACCTCCCATTTAAAATATTATCATTAAATGAGTTTCTTGCAATATAGAATCTCATTTCAAATTTAAAAATAAAATAATACCTGCTATAAGTATTGACCATACGCTTTGATTAAATTTTCATTATAAAATTCAATATTTTCTGCATATTCTTTACCTCCCATTTAAAATATTATCATTAAATGAGTTTCTTGCAATATAGAATCTCATTTCAAATTTAAAAATAAAATAATACCTGCTATAAGTATTGACCATACGCTTTGATTAAATTTTCATTATAAAATTCAATATTTTCTGCATATTCTTTACTTCCCAATTAAAATATTATCATTTAATGAGTTTCTTGCAATATAGAATCTCATTTCAAATTTAGAAGTCACTTAGCCAGAGGTATCTGCAAATATGTTTGGTGTGGCATTACCTATGTTTCTTTAAGTTCTAAGCTACCAAATAATTATGTAATCAATATCATCTTTTTTTCAATACCTCTGATTCTACTCATCCGATTTTCACGATGTGTTCCTCATTCACTAAATACCTCATGTTCAGCTTACGTTTTTGTACCTGTTTGTATGGCTACAAAGGCTTTTTATTACGAAAAAAATAGAGAAGAGATGGTAAGATGAGATCACCATTGTGCCATATCTGCTATGTTTAGTTTAAGCAGTACCTGCGCGACGGACATTTATTTATATGAGTTCAGCAAATGTGTTGTTTAAGTTTGTCCTTCCTTCCTTTTAAAACTTGTGTTACAAAGAAGAACGTGTAAAATGCTAAATACTATTTATTAACGTCCAGTTTGTGGAGGTCAAGCTCATGGGGATGGGTTATTTTCAGGTTACCACCATACTTTAGCCTGGGTTTTGGAGGATTTTATTTTGTGAGTGTCAATACATACATTTCAGTCACCCACATCGGAATCAAGCACACCATTCTAGACAACGTTTTTTGTTATTTAATGCCTATTATTGGGTGTTGTTAAATACAAAAATTCGGTTGCAATAATTTCCCATCTTTAGAAAATGGGGACATTGACTTCGACAGGATTTTTTTTCACAATTGATCTACTAACTGACATTAACAATCAGAAATAATTGATTTCCGATTATGCGACACGAATACGTAATCAGTTGATAATTGTAATTGACGGGCTAAAGGCAATCAGTTCACATGTGTCATTGAAATGGAGATAATAAAATGGTTTATAAGACTGCAAACAGAGAGTTTGATCCCACAATGTTTAATTTTTTAGAAGAGTAACTGATATTCTGAGGTGAATGTAGATACTTAAAAAAAAATATATAATAAGAAAAAAGTCGTGGAAAAAGTGGACAGATTGGTTATCGGCTTTGCGACAATAATGACCACAAATATGTCGCGGTTAAGATTGGCAGCTTGTGGGTTAGGTCTTTGATGCCCTAATACTCTTACTGGAATGGTCTAACTTCGTCACCTAACTTTACACACTAAACACACCACTAATTTCCCCATTACATGAATAAAAATATTTTAAATTTTCTATAATTACAGATATTTCTTCCTTCATCAAATATTTAAATAATTTTAATTTTCTTACTTATATTTTTACGATAATGTTCCTCCAGTTAATAGTAGCTCTTATTATATTTCTAAAATATCATTTTCAAAAAGGTTGCTCATGCAAAACCATAGAAGAATGTTTGAAATAAAAATTATCTTGAGCCCCGATACTGTGATAAGAAATCGATTCCATTATTTAAAAATGTTCTGCTCGAAATTTTTTTTTCAAATGGGTGAATCGTCCGATGCACTTAAATGCAGCTTATTATGATAAAGTAAAAATAAAACTAATGTTTTGATATTGAAAATGTTAAAAAACTTATACAATTTAACTTATAATAAGTCTGTCATTAGACTTAAAACAATGGTAATTTTTATAACAAAACAATAATATATTAAATAATATAAAAACCTATTGACTTACTAATTACATAATGTTATGCCTGAATTTATCACTAAAATTTGTCACCTATATCACTACATCCCAAAGAATAATATAACTGGACAAATCTATACTTCATTTTATGTCAAAATAGCAAAGTAGCAGCCCTTTCTCACACTTTTGAATTGACGCTGAAATAAATACGGCTTTCATGAATTGTGGCTTTCTAAAAGTTACAAATTATTTTTACGTTTCTAAATAAATTCAGTCTTTCTCTGAGGGAAGAGGAGTTTAATGGAAGGGGGTTGAAATCAAAAATTTAAAATATCTCTTTTACGATGAGTAGGATCGGCAAATCTTATATAGTCAATCTTGATGCAAATTTAATTTCCTGTAAATGTTCTTAACACACTTTTGCTCTGTTTGTATTTTGACAGAGATTTTTGCGCTTTTCAATTTTCAGCTTCCAGTAAAAGCCTGTTATTAGTCATCCCATTTTAACAATGAGCGAAAATATCATAAAACGTCTTATTATAAGCCTGAATACCAAACCTTCTTATGAACAGACCTTGACTAGATGGTATTTGTGCATATGCATTTTGTGACGTCTTCATGAATTAATATTTGAATCCTTAACCACAAATATTTATTTGAACTATACGATATTCGATATTTAACTGGTTCAGTCAACTCTAAAGATTATTTTTGTTAATGTCTGGAATCGTCGTAATTAATCAAGAACTTTAATTACTTGAAATTTGATTTAATAATTTGAAACCGTGAAACCTGTAGTGGCATAGAAGTAAATTCAGCTATTTAGTTTGGTACTTTTTTATTTGATCTTCAAGCTTCAGGCTTTGGTGAATAACATTTGATGCCACCAGCGGCAATAAAATACATATTTATCACACTTCGTTATAACAAAAATTCCAATCTACACTTTCCACTAATGGCGTAAAGAAATTTGTTGTAATTTATGCCTGTTCTTCTGGTATGTTATCAGGTAAGACCAGTTTTTTTCTGGTGTTCCCAAATTCGGTGTAGTTTATTGTAATTCGGACACAAATCGGACGCTCTTATAGTTTTTCATTGAACTATAGACCGATTTTTTTATATAACCAATTTCAATTAAATTTGATTTCAGCCTAAGTTCTATGTTCTGCATGTGATTTCCTTATCTTGTAATACCACCTGTAATTAAATGTGTGGGAATTATGCGAGACTATACATAGTTTCTGTTAAGCATATGTTGCTCTGTTCCAACATACACTGTACACCGATTGTTAACTTGTTTAAATAAAATTAAGTATAAAAACGGGAATAAAAAAGGTATAAGTCTGTGAAGGTAGATATCATTTTCAATTATATGAATATCTCCACTGTAATATTTTCCTTTATTTATGAAGAGTATTTTCAGTGATTTCTCCCGAGATGCTAGATGGTAGAAGAACCAATTGATCAGGCTAAAAAAAGGCCTCGTCTTCTTCTAGTTTAGCTTTAATTTATGCAGGGTGCACTTTCAGAGTCAGAGCTGAAACAGCATTCTGGAACAGAGAGTTTTTTCAGTCTTTCAAAAGACGATATTCAGTCCTGATTTATTTCGAGACATAATGCTGGATGAGTACTGTAGACTAGTAAGTACTCATCCAGTAGTAGACCACATAAAAATGAAATTCGAATTCTTAAATCAATGTTTTTTTAAAACATACATAGGAAACATCCTATTCACTAGACTAGGAGTTACACTAGACTAAAATGGACTGATGTGTGAAAAGTATTTCGGGCGTGATATCTTCGGAATTGTATGTAAACCGAAAATGAAGATAGTAAGGTAGGTTTTCGCTGTTGGCTTAATTTTTCATAAAACAAATCTCAGGTAATTGGTAATTATTCACTATAATATTCGGTCTTCTCCTTTAGGCTCTTGAGTGATTACGTGCCTGTATTGATTATGCCTAAAGCATCGCCGGATTATAGAATACCGAAATCCGGCTCAATACATTTCAGTAATAGTATACAGGAATGTTTCCTTAAATTTCGGATTTCACAAGATTACTACCTTTCTGTATTAAGGATAAAAATTTGACTCCATTATTCCTGAAAAATCGTCCCTTGGAATAGTGCCAGACAAATAAGGAGCCTGAAAGGAAGATAAGTATGGTTGGATGGGGTCCCTATGCTGTAGTAGCGAATATATTTTATCAATATTGATAGGACAGCCAGTCATTACTGCCTTTGAATTCCGCTGAATGGCTTGACATAAATCAACCGATAAAACCTTGATTGATGAACTCTTCCCTTATCTTTACACCATTTTCGCTATTGGATCTTGGTCCGTAGCCATTATATCATATTTTTCACTTCTTCAGTTTTTCTCGTTTTTTATTTCTAATGGTTTTAATTATTCATATTTGTGATTTTCTGACGACTGAGCAGGTTATTGTCTAGGTGCTATTTTTTCAGAGTGTTATTATGGGAAACATTAAAAACTTGTCGAATTCATCATTTCAAGCTAGTGAGTAGCTAATTTATATTGTAATTTGGAGGACTTGGGATTTTTACACAGAATCACTTGCCTCTGTCCTACTTTCTTCTAAAAATCAGGGATTCCACATGACATCCTTGTTTTCTTATTAAATCAGCAAAATGTTTTTTTTCTGTACCTTTAAATTTACACTTTTATAGAAATGTCATATTATATGACTTGGCTGAAATGCACTGGATCAAAAAATGACATAAGACGTATCCTATGTTTCACTAAATGATACGAATAAATGCATATATTTTTTCTATTTTGTCTCCCCTAACCCTAGTTTTGATGGAAAGGAAATGTTTACAACTAATTTCATCTTTCTAAGGCTAGCCATTGTTGAGTTTTGAGTACCTACATGTCGGATTGTGTGTGTGTGTGTGTGTGTGTGTGTGTGTGTGTGTGTGTGTGTGTGTGTGTGTGTGTGTGTGTGCGTACAGACGTCACGCCGAAACATATGAAAATGGATTTGCGGATGGTGAAACTGACAATCCCATCGAAAACTGTCAAGATTGCAATACTTCCATTAGTTAAAATGGTGCTTATTTTAGTTAAATTGAGGCTTCTTGCGATAACAAGAATATTCCATCTGGGATGTGTTTTCAATTGAATTGATCTAATTCTAATTTTTTTTTATAATATATTTCGATCATAGGGACTTGCACTTTATATACTGCACGAGCACTACAGTTGTATAGAAAATATCCGGAATGATTTCAAGAGTCATAGTAACTATTAAAAAAATTAAAAGTATGTCCTTGTTGGTGTAACTTAAAACACGCGAAATCAAGTTTCGGTAACTGCAATCAACAGCATGCATTACTAAAGAACTCTATTGATAAAAAAACCTGTCACCTATGGGCTGTGTATACTAAGCCGATTTCCCGCCTGCTGCTATGACATAATATTTATTTCTACTCTACATATATTCTCTATTTATAAATAAAATTCTGGTGTGTAGAAGTCAGGGTTTCCTGAAGACTCAAAACAAGAAAGTATGAATAACTCGCTTAGTATTTGAGAAACGAAAAAATATTTATATCACCAATTGTAGAGCATCAATAGTTAAACAAGATTGGTTTCGTAACACTTTTCTACTCATAATATCAGAGATATTTTGAACCCTCCCCCCCATATAAACCCCCACGACCGCTGGTCCGATTCCCGTTATTAACGAACTTGATATTTTTTTAATACGTATGTTCCTTAATGTGGGAGTACAGATCTGGGAAACAGGTCTTATTAACAGGAAGTCTTCCCATCAAGTTCTTTATTGAAACACAAGGCCTTTCGGCACTAACGTGCTCGTCATCAGGTGCTAACTAACAGACAAAAAAGAAACATATTCAAGGACATTCCATGTATCCACAAATTACATTTTATATGTTCAAACATAAATACAATTACTAACACCATTCCTACAAATTGGCCTAGCTTAAAAATAGTAAAATAAGTTATATAAAAAAAATGTTTTTTTTTTCTTTTTTTAACAGACCTTATTTTCATCATTTACTGGGTTGGTCTCTTCATGAGTACAACGCCAATAGCTGGTTCCCAATAATGGAAACCTGTTAAAACACAAGCTTGAGTGTCACCAGTCACATGGTGATCTCTATATGAATTCCTTGGAAGCCGACGGAACGCCTTAGAGCGGCCATCTTCGTAGGATTTCAGTCTATTATCATTCATCCGTGTATATAGTCCTCTTCTCTTAGCGCCAAACAGACCTCAATAAATCGTTGAATTCACCGACGTGGAATAAATAATAGGTATTCTCCCTGAATACTGATCGCCCTGTCTTCTAATTTATGTAACTCATGGAATATTTAAAATATTTTCAGAATTTATGCTTTGTTCAACTCGAGCGACAATAATACGAATCGTTCAGCCTTTACCTCTTTGACTAATTTCATTAACACCTTTTTTGATTAGAACAATTATGCACTATCCTACCCATAGGGGAATACAGCTAGCACACCTATGACCTATAATACAATGAATTAGAAAGAGTGGATCGATGTTCATTTCAATAAGTATCATTAAGTAAATGATATGACTCTGTAATAGTATTGGTTGCTAAACTAATAATTATAATGCCGGAAAGAGTTTCCTAATTTCCACAAATTAGAATCTTCAGTCAATTGAATAAACTTCGTTGAGTAGTTAGTTGGCAAATCTCAAAGTCAATAAAATTGAAATAATTTAGTTAAATAGTCTAGATTACGTTGAGAATTCACCATTTCGGAAATAAGATATTTCCAATGGAAGTAACAATAAATCGATCTGATGTAAGAGAACAGGAGGGTGAAACCATGGATTTTTGTACTTTAACAGACCATTTCCCTGATTTCTTCATCGAAAACAGGTAACAGCTGTGAAGATCCTTCTTGTGAACCTAAACCATTATTGAATAAATAAAATTATTGTAGACGGATTCGTTTTTAACAAATTGACTTACGTATTTGCGATAATAATTTCAGATTACACCTTGTCCGGGAGAAAAACATGACGATGGTGAGATAACCGAAACGAAGTACTATGCTAATATTAATGATGCGAGCCTAATATAAAATACTGTAATGTCGTACAGAATTGTATAGTAAGAATACTACTTAAAAAAAAAATCCAGTACCAAATCATAAATATTATCCGTATTATGTAAGTATTATCCGACCGCTCTAGAATCCTGAGGGATTGGTTTGGAAAACATCACTCAGATTTAGTGTGTTTTCAGTTTTAACTAATTATTTTGTTTGTCTTTTGGGGAACATAAAACCAATGTTTCAAACATCGAGGGTATTTAAGCAGATTTCCCTTGAGGGAAATCAGCTACTCTGGTCGTACTCATGACGCAATTTTCGAACTTTTCTTCAAATGTCAGGGGACCCCCCTTCAGGGGGGGGGTTCAAGGGGGAGAATTTCTAAAATTCGAAATATCTCCGTTACTAGACGTCGGACGAAAACGTATGAAATCAATCTTATTGCAAATTAAATTTACTATAGATATTATTATAAACACTTATTCTCTATCTTGAATATTAACCGAGATATTTGCATTTTTATTAAGTGTAACGGACGTGCTATGACTGCTTCTATTCGTCCCCGCCAAAAGCTAGTTCGGCCGTTTCCGTAACTCTCCGGCACTCGTATGGAGATTTCTCTATTGTATAACTTTACGTGGGAAATCTTCTTAGGTTACGCAGCTCCTGCGTGACTGACTTTTTATACTTTATAATCGTTTTGAAAGAAGTGTATTATGGAATGAATACAAGTGCTGACTGACAAGCCCTGCGTCTGCGTTTGACTGGCTTAAGAGCAGTCACACTGAATACAATATTGCCGGAATATTGAGGAATTAAAGTAGTTCTCCTTTATAATGTGTTTGATGTTATCAGTATTAACCGATTCTCTAATGTGATGGACACTTAATACATCCAGTGGGCATTTAAGAAAGTTTTGAAAAATTGCAAGCTTAATACAGCCTCAATATTAGGTTTCCTTTAAGGGAACATTTTTCACCTGTTGATTCTGTATTTACCGATTTATTCATTTTCTATGCATTTACAGCTCTGGCCACACACGTTACTTAAGCCGTAGCATACTCGTGTGACGAAACGTTGCTCTGACGTGAGCATAACACGACGCCAGGAGTCATTATCCAATTAATAATTAGAGAGATTACAATAATTATAGATAATAAGCGGAGGTATACCCAAGCTCTCCCATCCACCAACCTCCAGTGCTTCACTGTGTTCCTCTTGCCCTTCCTATTTTGGTGTAATTTAAATATGGCCCGACTAATAATTATTGCCAACAACTATTATAAAATAGTTTTACTCGTGAATATTTATAAGTTTAAATAAATTAAAAAAATATTAGTTAGCTCTTACACAATACGTTTAATATTTATCATAATACTAGTGAAGTGATCGTTTTTTTTTGTGTTTTAAATTCAACTATTATAAGTTATCTAATGTTTTATCAAATAGATTTAACTTTTAATGAATTTTAAATGCTGGATATTCCTATAATTAAATTTAGTATAATGTGGTCTACAAATTATATAATACTATATTTGTCAAGCTACCATCTACAATATTCTATCTGATTCATATTTATTTCATAAGTGTTCTTTATAAGATGCCTTTTTACACACACACACATATATATATATCAATTCTAAATAATCAACTTCTAGATGTTTTCTTTTTCAACTAATAAATTGTTATTGCTTCAGTAAAATTAATATCATTTAAAATCATTCAGTGACATTGATTTAGAATCTAGAGTGAGAGTAATGGAATAGTTATTTATTATACAAGTGACGAAAGTAGATCATTTTACAACTCAAGTGAAACGAGTGTGGTAATTTCACGAGAGTAGTAAATTCTACTTTCGTCACGAGTGTAATATTAAATTTTTTCTGTAATCGTGTAATACATGATCAGATCTAACCAGAATATGAACAAAATTAGGATGTTTTGAAGATTATGGTATGTTGTTGGTAGGTTATAAGCATGGCTGTGAAAGGTTATAAGCATAGTTATAAAACAACTAGTGATGATTGTGAAGTAGTGCAGTTATAAACAAGTGCAGGTTATAAACAAGGAAGGTAATTATTATTATATTTAAATTTTAAAATATATTGATTATTTCCACCAATAATTCATTCACATTTCAATTTATTTTGTTAAAATAAATTCTTACAATGTTAAGAAACATTTAAAAGCATTTAATTTCCAACTTCAAATTATTTTTTAATTTATACTTATTACTAATTAAGAAGGCAATTCACTTTCTTCACTTGTGAAGAAAGTGATTACTTTCTTCACTCTATTGCAAAATGTTTCACTTTCTTCACTCATTTCAGTTTAGTAATGTTAACATTATTCAACGAATACAGAAAAAAATTATTAAATTAATTTGTGTTTGCTTTTTGTAAATGAACTCCACGTAAAATTCTGGGTTTTATTATAATTTTTGATTTTTATCTTTTGTCAAATAAAATTTGATATGTGGTTTTTTTGATCCTCCGACTTCTTAAGTGAATAGTTCGATTTTTTCCGATTCACTTATTGACATATTCTATTGTCTAATATTTCTCTTTTTATTTGACACAAATGTAATTAAATTATTTTCTGCTAATGAGAGTCTAAAAATGATACATTTATCTTTGTTAAAGTTGTTTAGACAAAGCAGATATATATATTTAGTATCATGGTGTGAATGGCTATCAACGCTAACAACCTCTTATAATTAAGTACATTGTTTTGAAGGGAAAAAAAAACAGTTACTAGTACTTATTTTGCTGGCCAATGCTTTAACAATAGTAGTTCTTCCTTTTAACTTCCCAGAAAGCATATGATGTAATGATAGTTTGAAAAATTACATTTTATTTAAAACTCATTTTAGGAGTTATGCTCATGCATAAGCTGCGTGGGGATATACGTATTCTACATTGCTTCAACGGTGTGATTTGTGGTAGTGCAATATTTTGATAAAGAAAATTGCAATACGTTTCATTAATAAAAAATAAATATTATTTTGTTCAAATGGTAAAGAAACTCTGATGTTGTTTTTTTTTACATGGACTAAGAATAAAAGAAAATAATTTAATACTCTTT